>CAJQZJ010033435.1:1349900-1399185 GCA_907164525.1 Lophiomys imhausi
AGAGAGAGAGAGAGAGAGAGAGAGAGAGAGAGAGAGAGAGAGAGAGATGAATCACCATGCTGAACCCCAGCCTAGATGTTTTGTTTTTAAGCAGGGGCTCACTCTGTCCTGGAACTCACTATATAAATCAGGCTGACCTTGCATTGATGCTCCCAGCTGTGCCTCCTGAGAATTGCAGTTATAGGAGTGCACCTCAAAGCCTGGCCCAGCTCAGATAATTCGACAACACTCCATTCTGTAATCAGAATAAGTATCCCAAAAGGCTGAACACAGACAGTAATTTTGTCTTTGAAGATGTAATTTTTGTTAACTATAGGGGCTGGAGAGATGGCTCAATGGTTAAAAGCACTGGCTGCTCTTCCAAAGAAACCTAGGTTCAATTCCCAGCACCTATAGGATGATTTACAGCTAATTGTAATTTCAGTGCTAGGGGATCTGATACCTTCTTCTGGCCTGTGGAGGCACAAGTCATGCACATGGTATACAGACACATGCAAGCAAAAACACAAATACACTTAAAACATATTTTTAAATAGAATAATGTATGTATGTGCATCTGTGTGGGAAGTATGTGTACTGTGGGGAGAGGGTAGATACACAGGTCAGGAGTCTCTCAAGCTGGTGTTATTATTTTTAGTTTAGTATTGAATGTGTGCAGGCTTATATGTAGAGGTCAATTCTCTCCTTTATTATGTTTAGGCAGGTTCTCTCTTCCTGTTTCTGCCATGCTATGTAGTCCAGGCTGGCTGGCCCTTGACTTTCCAAGAGGCTCTTCTATCTCCACCTCCCATTTCCCCAGTAGGAGTGCTGGTAATTAGATCCTGGTACCTCATCCAACTATTATGTGGCTTCTAGAGATCAAACTTGGATCGTCAGTCTTGCTTTTTCCCTGCTGAGCCTTCTCCCCAACCTAAAGATATCACTTCATTTCAGTTTGGTGATATGGAACTTGACTCCACATTGTGGTCCAACTTATGATCATAGGGGCAAAGAAAAAAAAAAGACCTTTTGTACCTGTCCACACTTCTCTCCTTGGGCTGCAACTGGTTGGCTACTCTCACATTCAAGTTCCACTTCTGATGTTACCTGCTTGGACCTTTGTAGATCTCCCTTGTTCAGCATAGGCTACTTATTGGTGGTAGAAACTGCAGCCTCTTCCACTGAAAGAGTTGTAGTTTCTAGTTTTGTCCTGTCTAGCAGGACAGTCAATAAATGCAGCCATGGCTATTTAGAGCTTTCTCGAATCCTGCTTGAGGTTTAATTAAGACGTGGAAACATCTCTGTAGTTTAAGGCTGTTGATCTTTTGCTGAAGTGGTCTCTCAGCTAGCTTCTAACCTAACTTCTCCACCAGTTCGTCCCTCCACATGGCTCTCACTGCCTGTTTCCCAGCTACAGTCCTGTCTTCCTTCTGTGTCTGCATCTCCCTGGGTCTCTCCTGCCCGGAAGTTCCACCCATACTTTCCATGGCAGCTTACCTTACTTTTAAAGGCAGGTGAACAAGTGACATTTACATGCCCTGTTACCTGATGTTACTGGCTTCAGATAACAATTAAGAACACACTTTTTCATAGCCAGAAAATGCAATATTTGTGAATCACCCCAACACATGGGGGCCAGAAAGATTGTTCAGTGGTTTAGAGTACTTGTTGCTCTTGCTCAGAACCCAGTTGGTGGCTCACAATCATCTGTAACTCAAGTTCTAAGGAATCCAACAATCCCTTTTGGCCTCCCCAGGGAACCATACAAACACACATGGTGCACATACATACATGAAGACAAAATATTCATATATATGAGATCTGCTTGCCTCTGCCTTCCAAATGCTAGAATTAAAGGCCTGCAGCAACACTGCTCAGCTAATAAACGTAAAAAAAATTAATAAAAATTCACAAATACATGATGGCACATGCTTTTTTTTTTTTTTTTTTTTGGTTGTTTTTCAAGACAGGGTTTCTCTGTGTATCAGCCCCTGGCTGTCCTGGAATCACTATGTAGACCAGGATGGACTGTAACTCACAGAGATCCACCTGTCTCTGCCTCCTGTGTGCCAAGGGACAAACCTTTATTCTCAGGACTCACTCTGTGAGTTCCAGGCCAGCCACGGATAAATAGACCCTATCTCAAAAAACAAACAAAAAATAACTGTCAACTATGGCAGGCGTGGTGATATACATCTTCCCAGCATTTAGAAGGCGAGGGCAGGGGGACCAGGAACTAAAGGTTAGCCTGTCTAGAGCTCAGCAGTAGTGGTGCACGCCTTAAGTCCTAGCACTCAGGAAACAGAAGCAGGCAGACCTCTAAGGCCAGCTGGTCTACAGAGCGAGTTCCAGGACAGCCAGGGCTACACAGAGAAACCCTGCCCCCAAAAAACAAAATGCAACTAATCTAAACATATCTGGGACAACAGTCGAAGGAAGTGAAGTGGGAGACAACAGCTTTAGAGGGCAGTGAAGGCCTGGTGAGAGCAAGCTTGGGTGGATGAGAGCCACCTAGTGGCTAGCTGGAGGGAGAGCAAGCACACACCCCAAGAAGCTGAACTTGGCAGGTGCAACTAGGCCAGACTGGAGAGGCTGAAAGAATGGCAGGAGCGGGTCTGAGGGCTGCAGAAAGCATTTGGACATTTAGTTTCCTGAGAGTAATGAAAGGCCATATTTCTTTTGAGGGGAAAATTGCCATGAAATGGCTTCGCTTCCAGTTTCCTGGTGAGCCAGGTGTGGTAGGACACACCTGTAATCCCAGCATATAAGAGCAGGTCAAGCCAGGAGTAGTGGCACACGCCTTTAATCCCAGCATTCAGGGAGGCAGAGGCAGGCAGATCTCTGAGTTCAAGGCCAGCCTGGTCTACAAAGTGAGTCCAGGACAGTCAAGGATACACAGAGAAACCCTGTCTCGGGGGAAAAAAAAAAAAAAAAAGAAAAAAAAAGAACAAACTCAGTCACAAAGTGAATAATGAGAGACCAGCCAGGACTATATGCGATCCTATGTTAAAAAAAAAAAAGGCGGGGGGAAGCCCCTGGTTGGGGGAGGGGGACTTGAGCATTAAGGATTGGGGATCACAGGCAAAGTTTTCATACACATAACATAAAAGTAAGATGGTGGTGGTGGTGCTGGAGGTGAGAAAGGAGTCCTGAGAATGCAATTGCTTTGGTATCAGTAGTAGACTGATTTCAGGATCTAGCAGGGACTGCAGATTTTTAGGCTGGACATTCTGCTACATGGTTTTGGTCTGTTTGTTTACTGTGCTGAGAGTGGAACTCAGGACCTGTGCATTCTAAGATGCCAGCCTGGTCTACAGAGCAAGTTCCAGGAGAGCCAGAGCTATACAGAAACTCTGTCTTGAAAAAAGAGATGATAATAATTTTATAGAATATATTCCTGGCCGGGCGGTGGTGGCGCACGCCTTTAATCCCAGCACTTGGGAGGCAGAGGCAGGTGGATCTTTGTGAGTTCGAGGCCAGCCTGGTCTACAAAGCGAGCCCAGGACAGCCAGAGATATTCAGAGAAACCCTGTCTCGAAAAAAAAAAAAAAAAAAAAAAGAATATATTCCTGAATGCAGTTGGTCAAATGTGTAGATGTAGAACCCAGAGACAGGTAGGGTTCACTGTTGTACCAATCAGAAGGTTTAGGCTCTAGAGAGCTGGGGATGGGGGTGGAAAAGACACATGGCTCTTTGAGTGGGACCAAATTGTCCCCTGACCCTGAGTCACGAAGCAGAAAAGCATCTTTGTCTTACACTTTCCTGGATGGCCAGGAATACATAGGAACACAGGCTGCCCTGGAGCAGAAGGCTGCAATGCTTTAGGCTGGATCTACTCTTTCTTGCAGCTCCGTGGATGGTCGCGTGAGACGTTATGACCTGAGGATGGGGCAGGTCTCCTCAGACTACGTGGGCAGTGAGTGTGACCCCAGAGGCCAGCCACAAGGAAGGTGAGGTGGTGGGACAGGCACGAGCACCCAGATTCACCCGCCTGCCTTGCTTTCTCCCAGGCCCCATCACCTGCACCTGCTTCAGCCGGGATGGGCAGTGCACTCTCATATCAAGCCTGGACTCTACTTTGCGGCTTCTAGATAAAGACACAGGGGAGCTGCTGGGCGAGTGAGTCTCCATGGTTAGCCTTTCCCCCTCACTCCACTTCTGAGGCTAGGCAGGGCAAACCCCCTGATTCTACCCACTCCCACTGCTAGGTATGTTGGCCATAAGAACCAGCAATACAAGCTGGACTGTTGCCTGAGTGAGCGTGACACGCACGTGGTAAGCTGCTCTGAGGACGGGAAGGTGTTCTTCTGGGACCTGGTAGAGGTGAGCCTTCCCTTGTACTCCTTCCCAGGGCGTCAGCTCTGTTTACCTCAGCCACTCCTAGGTCTGAAAAGAGCAGTAATCAGGTATTTGAGCTGGGACCTCTGGCAGAGAAATGGAGGTGTGTGTCTTACTTTGTAGCCCAGGCTGGGCTTGAATTCATCCTGCCTGCCAAGCTGGAATTTGAAAGAGGAATGAGGGAAAAGCAGAAAGGATATTTCAAGCAAGGAGAACTTGGAGAAGGTGGTGGCTGTAGTTGATTCCCGATGGGTCACAATAAAGACTGAGCCAGGAGGGGCTGGAGAGATGGCTCATTAGTTAAGAGCACTTGTTGCTCTTCCAGAGGACCTGAGTTCAATTTCCAGCACCCACATGGTGGCTCACAACCATCTGTAATGGGATGTGATATCCTCTTCTGGTGTACCTTAAGACAGAGTACTTATATACATTAAATATATAAATCTAAATAAAAAAGACTGAGTCAGTGCCTTTCTAGTCTAGGAGTATGGGCTAAGGGTGGCAAGCTCAGTGGCAAGATTTGCCTAACATTCTCAGCACCACCAAAAGATTAATAGTCATTGTTCCCTACTATTCATTTGTGGTAGAAGTTAGGCCTTTTACAGTTCAATTTAGCATCTAGTAGCACACAGGGATTTTGGACTGGCAAAAACTGGTGTCCCTGAAGGTTACAGAGATGAAAACAGGGACCGCCCTGTTAAAGGGGCTGATTAAAACCTAGAAAGAGCCGGGCGGTGGTGGTGCATGCCTTTAATTCCAGCACTTGGGAGGCAGAGGCAGGCGGATCTTTGCGAGTTCAAGGCCAGCCTGGTCTATAAAGCGAGTCCAGGACAGCCAGAGCTGTTAAACAGAGAAACCCTGTCTCAAAAAACCAAAAAAAAAAAAAACCTAGAAAGACACGCAGATGACATCATTAGCCATGAGAAGCAGCAAGACTGCTGGGAGACCCTCTGCTGACAATAGTGAGAGGGAAAGATATATAACCCAAAGATCCACGCAGTCTTGCTCTCTCTCCTGCCCTCACCTGCTGGGAATCCACATTGGGAAACAGCGTAGCAAGGTACACCATTAGGAGAATTTGGACTGGTGTAGTCCAGTGCGAATGCATGGCACAGACCTGCTGAGGGAGAATCCTTTGAAGGCTATAGGATTTAGGTATTTTATAAGTGATTGATAAGTATTAATAAATGTGTGATAAAAATATTCTGTTACATTCATTCCTTAGGGTGCCCTGGCACTGGTTCTGCCTGTGGGTTCTGGTGTGGTACAGTCACTGGCTTACCATCCCACGGAACCCTGCCTGCTGACCGCCATGGGAGGCAGCATCCAATACTGGCGAGAAGAGACCTATGAGGCAGAGGGTGGAGCAGGCTGAGGCTTATGGGCCTGACACCAAGGACCCAGACCAACTCAGAAGACCCAACAGAAAGACCATTTATTCTAGAGGTGCTGCTGACCAAGAAGCAGGTGCAGGGAGGGGTTGGTGTGTAAAGTTAATAAATATAGGTGTGGCAAGAACCCCAAGTCTTTACAATCTTCTCAGTCCGAATTCTTGTCAGCTGTGAAGGCATCTGCCTTTCGGGCAAATGTCTCAGCAACCAGGAGAGGGAAAATCAGAGAAGCATCAGCATAGACCTGCAGAGAACATGGATGAGCCATGGGAGCCATGGACAGCCTGTGGCCCCTGCGCCCTAGCCAGCCACCTTCTACCTTTACTGGCTGTGCATCCATCCGGATCTTGCCCCAAGAGACAGCCTCATCTGGTCGGGCTCCTGAGTCCGAGCCATCAAACTCCTGGGCTGTGTTGATATAAACGGCGTAGTCAGCCCCATTCCGCTGTGGACAGAGGAGGGTGTGGTCAGAAGCCATAGACAGAGGGACACTAGAACCAAGGAGGCTGGGGTATGACACAGAGGAAGGCCTTGAGACCTTTTGGGAAGTTACTGGGTAAGTGATCGTCCATGTTTCCAACACAGCCACCTCCTAGGTACAAGCTGTCCCACCCTAAATAAAAATGTACCACTTCTGAGCACCTCATGTGACAAGGCAGTTAAACCACAGGCAAAGTAAATATAGTGTATAGGGCTGGAGAGATGGCTCAGCGACTCAGAGCATTCATGCTCTGACAGAGGACCTGAGTGCCATTCTCACACTCAGGTGGCTCACAACATACATTAGCTCCCGCTGACCAATTCCCTCCTTTGGAGTCCTGTTGGCACCTGTACTTTACTCACAAATGCACATAGACACACATGTGTACAACACATAACTAAAAACAGAGTCTGTGTAAGAAATAGTGTGTGAAATTACCTTCAAGCTATATGCCATTCACATTTAAATCCTGGACATGATTTCCTTTTAGGTTCCTGCCCCAAAATGTATATGTAAATATTTCAAATTTTAAATATAAAACAACAAAAAAACCAATCCAAATCACTGGTATTACCAAGCATTTTGGTTAAGGGACTTTCAAGCCAGCTATGCTGACAAAGGCTTATGGTTCCAGATGCCAGGCAGGGCAAGGCAAGAGGATACTTGATCCAAGGAAGTCAAGACCAGCCTGGGCATCAAAGAGAAAACAGAGGACAGCCAAGTTGTAGTCAGCACCCTCTCGTCAGCAGTAGCTGCCACCACCCACCTGCAGGAGCCCACCCCTGCCTCTGCTCCCAGCACAGCACTGTTCTGAGCCTCAGAGCCAGTACTCTCGCCGCACAACCACCAGAGGGCCTCTATGAATGTGCATTCCTCCGAGTCCCATCCTCATTCAGAGCAAGTTTCAAAACCCTCTTGTTCCAAAGCCCCAGCTAGTTCTGCAGTGTAACCTCTAGGCTGCCTTCAGATGCCTTGGGGCCTATGCACTCACTGGCTGTTCCATCACTGAAAATGCTCTTCCCATATATAACCATAAGGCTTGTAGAAGGCACCTCTTGAAAAATCTCTGCTCAGGGTCACATTTCCAAAGCCTGTTCCAATACACCCTTTACTAACCAGCACCCCTTGCACATCACACATGCCAGGCTGGCCCTAAACTATGTATAAGCCCTCCTCCTGCCTCTGTCTCCCAAGTAGCTGGGACTACAGTCACCTTGCCTGATGTTACTTATGTCCTTAGAATTATTGCCACATCATATGCCTGTAACTTAATCGCTGTCTGACTGCCTCACCCCAACATAACTCCAAAGAGAACAGGGATTCTGGGCCCCCTAGTCCACTGCTGTAGCCCATGCCTAGCATGCCACGTGTCTGTAACAGAGGGTGGAGATGGCCTGCCAAGGGCCTCCCCACTCACCATGAGGTTAGCGTTGGCGATGTGGTGCTTGACCATACCTCCACCCAGGATGATCATCCCAGAGCGCTTGGCAAAGATGGCCTGCATGTTGATGAGTCGCAGGTCTGGGAGAGAGGGCTGAGGTCAGGTCTTGGACTCAGTGGGCTCTCCTCCCTCTTCTCCCAGGGCTTTAGCACCTTACCTTCAACGATGTCCAGGACCAAGCCTGGGTTTTTGTAGGAATGGAAGAAGATCATGTCACCCAATGAGCCATCTGTGAGTGCAGGGCTCAGCACAGGAATGTGGTTCTGGGTGGAGACAGGACCAGTTAACAGAAAAGCTCTGATCTTTCCCAACCCAGTGACATCCCTTCCTCCCCCCTCTGAACAGGACTGCTAGATTTCCCTGGTGGACATGACCCTCTTGCTTTACATCTGGAGGCAGACGTGAGGAATACCATACATGCCTCTGAGAAGGCTAGTACCCTGAGCACTGGCTGTCTCTGGGAGCATGGTACCCTGGGTCAGGCCCCAGTGACCTTTTGTTTTTTTTTTTTTTTTTGGAGACATGCTTTCTCTGCATAATAGCCTTGGCTGTCTTGGACTTGCTCTGTAGCCCACACTGGCCTCGAACAGACAGAGATCTGCTTGCCTCTACCTCCCAAGTGCTCAGATTAAAGGCATGCGCCACCACACCCAGCTCCCAGTAACTTCTTAAGCACTACACACCTAAGTGGTTCCAATAGTGTAGGGGGATAGAGATAAGAGAACCCTTCATTCAACAGACAAATTACCTAGCCTCTCTGTGCTTGATATGTCTCATCTAAGTTTGGGAAAACTAATTATAAAGACTCTCAGGTAGCTGCAAAGACAAAATAAATCAGCGCATCCAAAAGCCTAGGAATGCTGTCCCCACCCAACTCACCTTATGGGCCCAATAGTACACTGACTCTGGGTTGTTGATCTCCTTCCCAAGCCGGGAAATCATCTTGGAGGGTGTCCACTTCACACCCTAATCAGGAAGAGAGTATTAGTATTAGCTCATATGTCTTCTGACTCTACCATGCAGGTCCTCCTAAGCCCTTCCAGCCCTACCTCTGTGTTTTGCTCCAACACCATCTGGTCCAGAATGGGCATAAGCCAGTCCTCAAACTTGCAGTAATTGTCATTTGGCACCAGCAGGTTCCCAATCCTAGGGGTGGGAGGCATGTCATCTGGATCCTCAGAAGCAGCTCCCCTGCCCCCACCACTGCTCAGGGCCCCACCTGTTGATCCCATTCTCCCGGAGCTCCTTTCCCTTGAGGTTGAACTCTCCAAGATACGTGGGTGCCAGGCACTTGATGAGGTCTTCTTCCACACCCCCCGCAGTGGTCACCAATACATCCACCTATAGTCACAGGCAACAACATTGACCCTCATTCTAAGCTGCACTGTCAACATCAGCTGAGATCATCTGGACCCAAAGCATGAGCTCTGCAACAAAACCAGCTCAAGCCTGTTCCTCTGCTTAAAGCAGGCCCATGACCAGAGAAAGTGGCCCACTGCTGTGATCCCAGCACTCAGAAGGCTGAAGCCTAAGGACTGCAGTATGTCCAAAACCAAAAATCCATCTCCTCTTACCCTTTTATGTGTATGAGTGTTTTGCCCACGTCCCTGGAAATGGAGTTACAGACATTTGTCAGCCACCATGTGGAGGCTGGAAACCAAACCCAAGTCTTCCACAGAGCACCAAATACTCTGAATCTCAGAGCCTCTTCATTTTTCTTAAATGAACAATAACCTTACTGTCCACTAGCCCAAGGAGGTTGAGGCCACAGAGCTAATGTGGACTCACCATGTTGTGCTGCACAAGGTAGCGGATGGTCTCGCGTATGCCTGAACTGATGAGGTTGGAGGTATAGCCCAAGAAAATGGTGCAGCCTGTGAGTGGCCGTTGGCTCTGAGTCAGGTCTTCGTGATGATCTTCATCCAGTGCCAGCGGCTCCAGCTTCTTCTCGATCTGGGCATAAGGGCACAGGAGAGTCGCACTAAGACTCCAAACCTCAGTCCAGGAACCCCAGGTAGACTGGATTCCAGAGTTTGATTGCACTCGGGGATACAGGACTACTAAAACCAAAGCACAACCACAGTGTAGACCCTCGTCCTCCCTTTCTTTTCAGGTACGGTCTGTCACTTAGGGTTTGTTCCCTTTTTGGAACCACACAGTCTCTTTTCAAGTTTCAGTCCGCCGGGAAAAGAGGATCCTTGGCTGGCCGGCGTTAAGATCCTCCTACAACGCCCTTCTTTTGACTCCCAAGCTCCTCCCATCCCAGAACGCTAATTTACCAGGACTCCAGCCCGCCCAGACACTCACAAGCGAATCCACGTGGAGTGGTCCCGCCCCTTATCCCGTTCCTGGGCCGCCCGGCGCCTCACCATTGCGTTGACTTGCTGCACCGCGCGCCCGAAGTTGGTAGCCTGGAAGCCCGTGGTGCCGAAGGCCTCCAGAAGTGCGTGGTAGTCTACGCCGCGGTTGAAGTCGTAACCTTGGACCTGGACGCTCTCGGGCGGCAACGCCGAGCTGTGCTTGAGCACGGCGGCCAGCGCCGCGTCGGGCGCCGCTCCCTGCGGGGTCCCCTCCATGCGCTCGCGGCCGCTCACTCAGGTCACAGCCGCCTCCGTGCCTCGGGACACGCCGGATCCCTCGGCGTGGTCTGCCCGAGCCCAGGAAACGCGACTCAAGAGCCTGGCGGGGGGGAGGGGGGGCCGGGGCGGGGGGCGACGACGACCGGAAGCCACTTAGTCACGTGACCCCCTGTTTGGAGCTTGCCGTACTGGTAGCGGCCATTTTACTCCTGGGTTCCGTACTTGTGGCTCCAGGAGCTGTTACTCCCTTAGGCACACTCACTTCAAGCGTATGAAAGTGCCTAATTTGCAATTGTCTATCCAAATGTTTCTGTCCCCTATGAACAAGATGATTGTTTCTAATATCTCTTGGACAGGATTTAGGGCATCAGGCAAAATGAGTTAGCTGCAGCCTGTTGTCAAATGGAATGGTGATTCCATTTGGTGTCTCCCAGAGTCTCCACAAATTTCATAGCCTCCTTCATCCCCTCCGGCCATAGCTGTCACCTTTCACAGGATCATGGGCCTCTTTGGGGAGGCAGGGATGACTGCCATCTTACCCCAAGAAAGTTGTTACTGAGATTTGTATCTTCTCCATCCTCTTAATGAAACACTGGGCCTAGGACACAGGGGCAGCCCTTATTCTACAGTCTGTGTAGCCTGCACTATAAATAGTGCTCTCTGCTGGGCACTGAGATTCAGCAGTGAACAAAACCTCTGTCTTCCCTCTGATGTCCATAGTCTGAATAATGAAATAGTTAAAATTGGTAAGTGGGAACACCAGGCTTGAGGCACACACCAACCAGCAATCAGGTGGTAGAGGCAGAAGAATCTCAAGTATCAGGCCAGCCTGAACTATAGAGTGAGACCCTGTCTCAACAAAAGGGGATGGTGTGGCTAGGGAAATAGCTGTCAGTAAAGACCCTGCTTTGCAAGAATGTGGATTGGATGTGTGTGTTAAATTCTCAGAACCCAAAAAATAAAAAAATTTAAAAAAAAAGTGGTGGCAGTGCCAGTAATTCCAGCTCTGGGGAAGCAGAGACAGGCAGATGCCTGGGGTTGGGCCCTGCAGGATGGCTCAGTAGCCAAAGGCACATGGTAGAAGAAAAGCGCTTCGGATGGACTCCCATAAATTATCTTCCCAGCTCTACAAGCATGTTATACATGCACATGCTCAAACATGCACAAAATTAAAGGTCTGGGAACCAGGTGGATGTCTCCCGAGAATGACATCTGAGGTGCGTCCTATGACCTACAACACACACACACTGTGTGAAGTGGATGGAGTGGTTAGTTGGTAACCTTAACTAAAGAAAAAAATTGACCGGAGAAAAATACCAAGCACTTGGCATTTTTTGGCCAAGGGCAGAAGACCTAGAAAATTCCTATTATATAAAGATCTCAGAGACACTATTCCTCCAAAGATGCATAGTTAACTTCCTTCAGTTAACCTCCAATACATGCTAGCAGTGCCCAATACCACAATGTGGGTGGGGGAGAACTGCATACATATGGGAGTGACATGCAGGAGGGCAAAGTCACTAGAATCCCAAGTGAGACTCTGATGACCTTCACCCCTCCTCCTCCTCCTCTTATGAGGAAACAGGTTCAATGAGGGTTGATTGTAGGTAGCCACAACTGCTCTGATTAAGACAATAATGCTCAAATAAACAGTCACCAGTGATTTGAAAGAGTAGGTGAGGGAGGGACACAGCAAGAGGCTGACCTCTGGGCTCGTGAGACCATGACTCACTGGGTAAAGGCCTGTGTCAGGAGGTCTGGCTACCTGAGTTCAGTCCCCAAGACCTACATGGTAGATAGAGACAGTGGACTCCAGAAAGGTGTCCTCTGACCTCCACATGCACCTCCACTCCCCACAACACATACACACAGTAATTGTTTTTGAGACAGTCCCACCATGTAACTGACTGGTCTGGAATTTACTGTGTACACCTGGCTGGCCTCAACTCACAGAGATCAGCCTGCCTCTGAGAGTATTTATTTTTAAAATGAATGCAAATTTTAAAGTAATTTTTATTTTTTTATTTTTTTTTTGTTTTTTTTTTGTTTTTCGAGACAGGGTTTCTCTGAATATCTCTGGCTGTCCTGGACTCGCTTTGTAGACCAGGCTGGCCTCGAACTCACAAAGATCCACCTGCCTCTGCCTCGCAAGTGCTGGGATTAAAGGCGTGCGCCACCACCACCCGGCTTTAAAGTAATTTTTAAAAGTTGATGAAACAAGAGTCTCTAGAGAAACTCACACCAACACCTTGACCTCAGACTTCTAACCAACCATTCCTGCTGTTCATACAATTCAGTCTGTTGCATCTTGTTATAGCAGCTCAACCAGGTTAATACACTGCTGAATGAAAGAATAAACAAACGAACAAATAAACACAATAGTGTCAGGATAATCCCTGAGGGATAAGTAGGCTAGGTATGGTGGGAGAACTCAGAGTCTGGCTACCCAAGGGAAAGAGGCAGAGGGTCACCTTAGCCCAAGAGTGAGAGACCAGTCTAGATGATATAGCCAGCCCATCTGAATAGTAATAATGGTGTTGATCATATAAATAACAAACGAAATTCCAAGAGTTAGTCTGGTGACAGCACTTTATGAACTGTGTAAAGGATAAATTTACTGCAGGAGGCTGCAAAACAGGTGGACAGCAGTTTCTCTTAGCAGGGTCCTTCTGTGTTCCAGGCTGCTAACGCCTGGCTCCCAGTAAACAATCTTTCCACTTCAGCCTCTAGAATAGCTGGAATATATTATACATGGTACTGATGACCCCAATCCCTACCCCTGATTTTTTGTTTTTGGGTTTGTTTGTTTGGTTGGTTGGTTGGTTTGGTTTTTGGTGGGTTTTTTGTTTTGTTTTGTTTTGTTTTTGAAACAGGGTTTCTCTGTGTAATAGCCCTGGCTGTTCTGGACTCACTTTGTAGACCAGGCTAGTCTTGAACTCACAGAGATCCACCTGCCTCTGCCTCCCAAGTGCTGGGATTAATCTACCATGCCCAGCAATTACAGACAGCTGTGAACTGCCATGTGGGTGCTGGGATTTGAACCAGGATCCTTTGGAAGAACAGCCAGTGCTCTTAACTGCTGATCCATCTCTTCAGCCCCTTGTTTCTGTTTGTGTTTTGTTTTGTTTTTGAGATAGGGTCTTACTATGTAGCCAAACCCAGAGTGACAGGATCACAGGTGTGCACCACTATTCCCAAAACATCCAGGGATGAGGCAGGGAAAGAAAAACTGGCAACTCACACATAGGAGACTGTACTGGTGCAGGCCAGTGGATAGGGGTGGGGAGGAAGGCAGGTGACATGAACACTAAGAGCAGGAACCAGACTGAGAACTACACTTAACGACTGATATGATGGTACCTGAGGCAGTTAGATATGGAAGCCCCTGAAAGAGAGAGATGAAGGCCTTGGAGGCGGGTGCCTGAGAAGCTGGGACAAAGGATCTGGGGGTAAACATGGTAAGAGAGACATGAGAGTGATACCCAGCATGATGGTGAGGTCAGCCTGGGCTACAAGACCCTGTCTCAAAACCCTATTTTTAAAAAGGCACTGGGGGTCAGGGTGTGTTATTAAAATGACAGTTTGGAGCTCAGGGAAGAGCCTAGCCAGAGTACACATAACCTCAGGGGGTGGCAGAAGCAGGGAAGGAGGTCTGCAGGGAAGGACAGTCCACAGATAGCCAGCAAATCCGAATCCCTTAGGCCTGCAGCCAAGCTGCCTAGTTCTCCAGGGGATCCAAGAAACATGTGACACCAAAGCAGCCACTAGGCCTCCTGAGGATGGACCCCTTCTGTCACAGCAGCTGCTACTGTAGTTGCTGGTGGCATTTCACTGGGTCCTGGCTTCAAAGTCTTCACAGGGACTGGGAAGGGGATTGAAGAAGCCAGGCCAGTATTGGGGAGGGAGCCAGAGTGGGATAGCTGGGGCTGGAGCAGGTAGCCAAACGTGTTCGGGAGTCTTCAGGAGCCAGGAGTAGCCAGGGACCTAGGAGCTGAAGAAGCTTAGAGTCTCCGACTTGCACCAACTCTACTCACCTTCGCCCAGATGTCCAGCAAGGTGGCCATCGGCAGTGACATTGGACAGGCCCGCCGGACAGTGGAGCAGCTGCGGATGGAGGCAGGCATCAATCGCATAAAGGTAAGGGTTGGGGGGTAGGCCTAGGGTGGGCACAGCTGGGTGAGGGAGCAGATGGACACCCAATGTGGCTGACTTGGTTGGTCTGCAGGTGTCCAAGGCAGCCACAGATTTGCTGCAGTTCTGCACGGAGCAGGCCAAGAGCGACCCCTTCCTTGTGGGCATTCCAGCTGCCACCAACCCTTTCAAGGAAAAGAAGCCCTGTGCTATCCTATGAACCCACAATAATGCTACTACCCCTATGGCCCTGGGATACCACAGGAAGGGCCTCAATAAACGTGACTGTTCTTGTATTGCAACTGTGTGCACTGAAGTGGGAGGATGAGAGGCGCCACAGGCTTTGGAGACCAATGCACACCTATCAGGCTTCCTTCTATGCCCATTTCCAGAGTCTACCTGCACATATCTATGCACCTAGAACCTTGCAGAAGAGACCTGCACTATGGTCCCCTGCCACATACCTGCAGGCTGGTTGGAGCAGATGTCTGCTCTCTCCATAAGAACCTATACTGAGGATTTGGGTCAGAGTCTATGTACCACACAGCCAGACACAAGAGTCCACAGTCCTTGAGACTTGAGTGCATGCACACACACAGAGCAGGAGGCACCCCAGTCCTAGCATGCTACCTCTCCCACTCACTCAGTCACATGTACAACCCCAAACAGGCACAGACATATGGTCACAGAAAGCTCACACTCCAGTTCCCAACAATTGCACAGTAGGTCATTTATTTCTCCTTCACTCTCCTGTGGGAGAGAGGCACCCAAATCCTAACAAAACAGGGATCATCCAGGTGTGGTGGCCCACCTGGAATCCTAACACTTGGAAGGATCAGGTATTCAAGGCCAGCCTCAAACACATAGTATGAGACCAGCCTGGGTTACATGAGACCCTGTTACAACAAAACAAAACAAAATGAAATAAAACAAACAAAACCCAAGGGAGAAAAGTAGGGAACAGCCCCCTGGGTAGTTAAAACTAGAATGTCACCTCCACAGGCACAGGTGTGGTCCAGCCCTAGGGCTTCCTGTGTCCCAGGCCTGTGGAGCAGGGCAGCAGCACCAGTAGCAGGGCAGTGCTCCTAGATCCAGCTTCCGTAGGCAGTATATACCAACGTCCATCCACAGCCATGTCAAGCTAGCTGTTCAGGCCAGCAGCCTCCAGACCTCCAGTGACAGACCACCAGAGGCAGCCACCACCATGTTGCCCTCAGCACAGATCTGGGGAACAGTGACAGTGGAATTAGGGGAAGGCCTGGGCTCTTGGTAGGCCAGCAGGCTATAGGGGCAAGTCCTTACCCCATTTAACACATTGTGGTGGCTTCGGGTACAGATGGTCCTGGGTGGGTCTGTGGGCACATGAACCTGAGAAGGACAAGTGGCAGACGTCAGGATATGTGCCCTGGCTAGTGATACACAGGGGGCAGGGGTTGTCCTGCAAGGGCCAGTGTTCTCACCCGAATGGTCTTGTCAGTAGATGTTGTGTACAAAGTCCCCAGCGAGTGTTTGATCCCTGTGATCTGAGACTGGTGACCCACATCAAAGGACTGGGGGAGAAAGGATGGGTGACAGTCAGGTGGGGTTCTCCCATGGCTAGCCCTCCACACCCAAGGAGTTACAGGGGAGGCACAGACAGGGGTCCTAGCAGACCCGAACAAGCTGGAAGTAACCATCACGGTGAGCGAAGACGTGCAACAGGCCTTGGTTGTCACCTGCCCAGAGCTGGGGCTCTTGGTAGGACATGCAGAGCAGATAGGAGTCCAGCTGTGTGAAGGACAATGCATACAGCAGTTCAGGAATGGCAAGCTGGGCTGGAGTCCTCCTCTGAGCCCCAGGGAAGGGCCACCCACCTGCAGCCGCTGCAGGATGCTATTGGCTCGGCGATCAAATACCACAAGACTGTGGTCCTCACTACCTGAGATGATATGCCTGTCATCTGCCAGCACCGCTAGCACAGCACTCGAGTGCAGCCTCCGGCTCTTCACCAGGGCCAAGTCAGCTGGAGTGGGATGATGGGCCACAGAAGACAGAGGACATCAGAGCCCACCATCTCCCCTGAGAAAACATTCCACCTGCTTAGCTTCTCACCCTCCCCTCATCCCTCACCTAGATCTAGGACCTGTCATAAGCTTTTGTCCTTTCCTGCCCCCTGTCTCCATACCACCTTCCACTCCAACCCCACCAGCTTCTCCCAGTACAGAGCCAAGCACATTCCACCCAAGTGTAAGTCCAGCTCAGGTTCCCTGCAGTTAAATGATTCAGTGGAGGCTGGGGTGGGAATACAGTTCAGCAACAAGCACAAGGCCTTGGCTTCTATCCCAGAATTGGGGGAGGGAAGGGATTAATCATCAGCCAGGCCTCATGGTGCAGGCCTATAATTCCAACTACTCAGGAACATGGAGGCTGAGACAGGAGGATTAATAGGTGGAGGCCAGCCTAAGGTATAGAGTGAGTTTGAGGCTAGCCTGGGCAACATAACAAGAACCTGTCTCAAAATCAAAAAAGTAAGAAGGGAATAGAGTTCAGGGACAAAGCATTCGTCTAGCACGAGGGAGGAACCAGGCTCAGTCTCCAGAGCAAGAACAATGTCCCAGAAACACAGAGAAGACTTAGTGCAAGAAGGGCTTAGGTCACCCACCAATGCTCTTTTTTCTTTTTTCAAATGACTCAATGTTTTTCTGTTTTGTTTTGTTTTTTTAGTCTTTGAGATGTCTCTTTATTTTATATATATGGGTGTTTTGCCTACATGTGTCTGTGCATAGCATGCTGGCAGCATCCATGAAGGCCAGAAAGCAGCAATGGATCTTCTTAAACTGGAGTTACAGATGGTTGTTAGCTACCACATGGATGCTTCCCAAACCAGTCGAGGTCCTCTGGAAGGGTAGCCAGTGCTCTTAATTGCTAAGCCATCTCTTCAGCCCCTGCACCCTACCCCCATGTTCTTTCCTGTTGTTCTTTTGTGTTTCTTTTGTTTTGCTTTTGTGACCAGTGTCTCACTGTGTAGCCCTAGTTGGCCTGGAACTTACTATGTAGACCATGCTGATCTTGAACTCACAGAGATCTACTTGTCTCTGCCTTCTAAGCACTAGGATTAACGCTCACCTCTGGGATCATAGATGGTCACCTTCTTGTCATAGGTACCAGTCACCAGGATGTCAGGTTGGTAGGAGAGGCACAGCACTGCCGCCTTGCCCCTGGGGACACACGGCACACAAGGCTGGGGTGATGGCTCGGCGGGGCCCTACCCACCCAGGCCCCCTGCCCGGGCCCCCTCACACTTGATCTCGCCAAACTGCTGCCCATCAGCCGCCATGTCCCACAGCTTCACAGTGCTGTCCCAAGAACCGGAGCACACATGGTGGTCCTGTGCTGCTAGTGACCATACCCAGCCCTGTGGAAGCAGGTATAACAGTCACATAAGACTCCTCACTTTAAAAGCTTACCACAGCTCATGGCTCTCTCCTTCCCAAAGCCCAAGAGGAAGCCTGGCTCTTCCTGCTCTTGCAGAGAAGAGATCAACAGATTCACTCAGAGCCAAACAGCCTTCCCTCCCTCATGCCCATCTCCACAGGTACTGCAGTAACACACAAAACTCCTACTGTGTGGATCATCCCTTCCCACAGATGACAAAAACCACAGGTCAGAAGGAGAACTGAAGAACTCACAACAAATCCCATATGAGGTCAGGGTTTGAGCTTGGGGACAAGAACACACATCCCTAGCAGTATCTAGAGAGACCTCTCGGTCTCTCACAGTGCACGCACCCTTCTCTTTATACTAGGATAGAACTCAAAGTCTCAACACATTCTAGGGAAATGCTCTATCACTGAACTACACTCTAGCAGTCCTCAGTAGCTTATTTTTGTTCTTTTGCTCTTTGAAACAGTCTGACTCTATAGTCCAGGCTGGCCTGGAACTCATTACGTAGCTCAAGCTAGCTTCAAACTCAGAACAACCCTCTACCTTGAGCTTCCTGAAAGTGTTGATATTGCAGGCATAAGCCCTCAATGTTTAAGTCAAGGAATTCAGAGTCCAGGTCCACACTACTGGAGGCTTGAGGCCTCAAAACTGGATTAAGAATGCAGCCTCCTTATATTTTTGGTTGTGAGCCTAGTCTTTAACAGCTAAACCATCTCTCCAGCCCTTAAAAAATGTGTAGCCCTGGCTGGTCTCGAACTTGTGATCCTCCTGCCTCCACCTCCTTCAGCAAAGCCTTTAATCCCAGTCCTTGGGAGGCAGAGGCAGGCAGATCTCTGTGAGTTCAAGGCCAGCCTGGTCTACAGAGTGAATCCAGGACAGTCAAGGATACACAGAGAAATCTTATCTAGAAAAAACTAAAAAAGAAAAGGAAAGGAAAAAAAGAATGCAGCCTCTGGGTCTAGACTCAACGGTAAGAGCACAGGATGAGGCCAGGCATGGTGGCGCACTTCTTTAATCCCACCACTCCGGAGGCAGAGGCAGGTGGATCCCTGTGAGTTCAAAGCCAGCCTGGTCTACAGAGTAAGTTCCAGAATAACCAGGGATAAAGAGAGAAATCCTGTCTAGAGAAACAAAAAACAAACAAACAAACAAAAAAGAACACGGGATGAGCTTCCAGAGGTCCCAGGTTTGATTCCCAGCACCCACATGACAGCTTACAACCACCTGTTAACTCCAGCTCCAAGAGATCCAATGCCTGGCCTCCATGGGCACCACCAGATGTGCACTTGGTCACAGACATACATACAGGGAAAGCACTCACACACATAATAAAAAAGAAGTGCAGCTTCTACTCTGGAACCTAATTAATCACATGCCCTCCCTTTTCTATTTACAAAAAATGGGCAAAAAAAAAAAAAAAATCAGGGGCTGGAGAGATGGCTCAGTAATTCCCAGCAACCACATGGTGGCTCACAACCATCCCCAATGTGATGTGATGCCCTCTTCTGGCTGCAGGTGTGCATGCGGATAGAGCACTAGTATAGATTTAATTAATTAATTAATTAATTTTTAAAAAGCAGTTCCTGCCTTATCAGTTACCATGTGTAGTGAGCTGGTAGCTGACCAACACATTTGCTGCCAAACTCTTTGAGAAGGGAACTGTAATATATGCCATTCATTGTTAAATGATGCAACCTGAGCACAGAGAGGTTGAGTCCCCCACCAAAGACCACACAGCCAAGATGTAGCAGAGTGGACATCTAAAGTCAGTACTTAATCTGTTGGTCACGGGCACAGATCACCTCACTGATGGGTAGTTGTGCTTTTTCAACCACTTCTCATGAAAGCACAGTCTTACTGAAGGCTAGCTGATCCCCAATGGCAGCTTTATAACTGCTCTATACTGGACCTCTTGAGGTATACCCGACAACTTATTGCATATTAACAGTGTGCCAATGACTGAAATTATGGAATATGCATATTAATACTTAATCCATTTTCATCTTCATCTCAACAACCCACTGGACAGTGAAAACTCAACTCACCAAACGTTACGCCAACAGCAGAGGCAGAGTGAACTCTATGCAATGCAATCCTATATCCAAACCCAGTCCCTTAGCTGCAGCACCCTCCCAGCCTCTTTCATGCCCCCCAAGATTGCTCACCTTGTGTGTGCTATTGCCCTGAGTGCCCAAGGCCTTCACCAGAACTCGGCTAGGATCCTTCCCTAGATGTTGCAGGTCCCACAGGTTGACATTTCGATCTCGGGAGCCTGACAGACACAGTGTCCCACCCTGGAAGGAGAGTGTGGGGATGTTGAGGTTCCTGCCCTTTTCCCTGCCTGGTCCCCCACTTAACCCCCCCTCACCTGGAGCAGCAACACCGCATCAATGGAAGCAAAGTGACCGTCAGCCAGGCAGAAGTACTCAGCTCGCTGTCCATCCTCCGCCCAGCGGGCCAGGTGCTGCTCCAGCTCAATGCAGGCGGCTGGCCAGTCAAAGTCCTCCTCTATGGGGTACCACGAGCAGGACACTCAGTGGGCATCACCTGATAGTGTCCAGCCCTCACTGCCAGGGAACCCAATCTTTACCAGACTTGGATAGAATGCCATCTAGATACCATCCCCTACCCCAAGCAGGCACAGAATCTGGCCTCCCCTCAGGCTACCTGACTACCCATCTGCCATGCAGGACTAGGAATACTTACCCAGTTCTAAGAAACCTAGACTAGCCGGGCGGTGGTGGCGCACGCCTTTAATCCCAGCACTTGGGAGGCAGAGGCAGGCGGATCTTTGTGAGTTCGAGGCCAGCCTGGTCTACAAAGCAAGTCCAGGACAGCCATAGCTGTTAAACAGAGAAACCCTGTCTCGAAAAACCAAAAAACAAAACAAAAAAACTAAGAAACCTAGACTATACTTTCCAGCCATCATCCCCAAACCTAAGCAACTTCACTGTCATTTCTCTCCAGGGCCTCAAGACTAACCAACCCTTCTGGCCTTAGCCACCACACCTAGATCCAGAGACACAGTTCTTAAACTTCTACTGTAAACCAGGAAACCACGTCAACACACAGAAGCCAAGGGATGCAAAGTGTGACTTGGCAGCAGAGAACTGACCTAGGACGCACAGGCTTTTATCCCTAGTGGCTCCCCCTCCCTTCCAAGACAGAATCTAAACCCCAGGTCAGCCTTTCAGTGGTTTGGATAAGGTCTAAACGCCTGTTTTATCAAAGCTGTTTGGAAATATGACTGGGGTTTATAGGCCAACTCCCTAATCCAGAAGTCCACAGAATTAAACTCTTTCAGGTTAGAGGAATCAAGAGTCTAAGGACCTAGTAATATCAGAATCAACAGTATCTCAAAGATGTGCTAAGGGTGTGACATACCCAAAGCCCTGAGTTCCACCTGTCCAACCCTTAAAAAACAAGACAGCAGGGCTAGAGAGACGGCTCAGAGGTTAAGAGCACTGACTGCTCTTCTAGAGGTCCTGAGTTCAATTCCCAGCAACTACATGGTGACTCACAACCATCCATAATGAAATCTGGTGCCCTCTTCTGGCCTGCAGATATACCTGCAGACAGAACACTGTATACATAATAAATAAATAAATCTTTACAAAAACAAAAACTCTAAATCATCAATTTCAAGTTGTCTTTTTCCTCCATAGACCAATGAACTCAAGGGCATATGGAATAACAAACCAGCCCTGCAAAGATGACAAGCTAGCAGGGGGTTCTTTGGATTTATTCTGACTCCAAGCACAAGAAGTCCTAGAGTATTCCCCATCAGGGCTAGGGCCTTAGTGCTAATCTTTGAATTCTGAGTTTAGAGATCCCAGGTCCAGAGCTCAGCTTGAGGAAGCCAAGTATCTGCCTTGTGGTCGATTAAGGATTAGGAAACACAGGAAACTTTCTCTGCCTCCAGAAAGAAAGAACTAGGACAGTTTCGAAGCATTGCTCCAGAAACTGTGCGCACCCGCTGGCTCTCTTTCCTACCCCAAACCTGACCTGAGCAGGAGTTCCTGTTCCCAGGCTTGTGCGTACCTTCCACCACTGGGTATGGTGCGCGTACGCGACGCTGAGCGCGTAGCCTCCAGGTCACTTGATCACGCACAAGGTCATGCAGCGCTTGGCACACGCACGGCAGGACATGGAGCACGACCCGCGCATCCAGGTAGGCGCAGATCTCCAACAGCAGCTCCGGGGGAAGGCTCAGGAGGCCCGGCAGGCGCACGGCCGGGGCTTTGGTGGAAGCCTTTCGCTCCGGCGCGCCCAGGGAGGAAGAGAGCGTGGACTGCAGCGATGAGCGCCGCAGGGTCAGACCAGGTTTGAGCGGGGTGAGCACGCGGGCTACGTAGGCCTCAGCCTGAGCGTCAGGGTCAGGATCTGGCTCGGAGTCCGACTCGTCCTCACAACAGCGAGGATCCCCGCACCGCCCTGAGGGAAGCTCCATGGCGCCAGAGTGGGCGCGGCTGTAGCTGGTTTGGCTACTACTGGGCCGCGTCCTGTTTCCTAGGCAGCGCGAGATCACTTCCGGCGCCTGTTAGATGACGTCAGAAACCACCAGCAAGGAGACACTGGCATGGAAACCGGCTGTGTAATCTCATGTTGGTCACTTCTTTCAGTCTGCAGTTTTTGTTTTTTACCATGCGCGACTCTCATCTTTTATTGCTTTTAAAGATTTATTCTTACTCTTATGTTTGAGATGTCCCTGAAGCTAGAGTTACAGGGCGGCAACCACCTGATGTGGGTGCTTGTAACCAAACTTGGGTCTTCTGCAAGATCCGTTTGAGGCATGGTTTCACCATGTAACCCAGGATGGCCTCGAATTCGGTGGGTGATCTAAAGGCATGCATCACACCAGGCCGGCCGAAAGTGTTCTTAACCACGGGGCCATCTACTGCTCCCACCCACGAGTTTATACTTCGTATGTTTGGAACCCCGAGGTCGAGATGGGTGCCAGGGCGACTTCAGTCTCCATTTTAGTTTTATGAATAATTTAGTTTTAGATGAATAATTCTATTCATTTTAGTTTTAGATGAATAATTCTATTCATCTCCACTTTTTGAGACAGGGTCTCAATCAGCCTAGGCTGATTTCCAATTTGATATCCTCCTGCCTCAGTCAGGTAGACCATCAGAGCCACCTGTACATCTCCACTTGTGTGGGTGTGCACACATGAAGAAGCCAGGAGAAAGCATCAGGTGTCCTGCTCTCTTGTTCTCTACCTTGTTCCCCCATCACCCATGGATTCCTGTCACCACCTCCGCAGAACTGGAATTAAATGGAGCCCCATCTCCATAGCACTCTACCGCCAAAGCCAAGGACTAGGAAACCACACACCAAAAGGTTCACAAGAAACTGACCTTTACTCAACAAAGTTCTACACAAGTGGAATCTCACGCCACCTAGGCGCTAGTCCCCAGCACAGCACAGTAACAGATGGATATAGATCTGGGAGCCCATCCAGTAATAGTGATAAAAGACTCAGGGAAATTGGGGGGTGGGGGGTGGGGAGGAGAGCTGCAGATCAACATCAGTCTGTGTCAGCAGCAGCCCTGGGCAAGGAAGGCTAAGAAACTGAAACTTCATTGTGCAAAAACCAACTTAAAAAATAAATTAAAAAATTAAATAATTTCTTTTAAAAAATAATTTAAAAAAAAAGGAAAATACAAGAATCGGGCTTCCCTTTCCTGAAGGTAGTTGGAACTCTCCCGTTGGGCAGAGAGGTCACAACTCCAGACAGTCAATCCATCAATACACCCCAAGACCCAGCAGAGGATGCTCCTAAGTAGAATTACCAGAAAGCTAATGGTATTTTTCTTTTTAAAAAAAAAAAAATTTTTCCCTACAAATGGCTTCCAGAGACCTGCTCAAGTTTCAGGCTGGAGGGGATGGGGACCACTAGCTGAGTTATGGAATGTGCACTAAGTGTCCCTGGGAATAGAGGCAGGGCCTGACCCTACTTGAGAGGAGACACAGGCCTGGATGGGATAATTCCAGATCTTTAGAGGAAAGATAAGCAGGCCCTAAGATGCAGGCTCCAGTCAATGCCCAAAGTATGATGGGCTCCCAAAGACGTAGGAAGCAAAGGAGGGGACAGAGGGAAAACGTTCAGGAATCTTCAAGACCGACATGACTTCCAAGGCCAATTTGGAAATAACCACACCCCCTCCTCTCAAGCCCCTCCCACATTGATGGCATTCCCCATCCAATTTCTTCAAGGATTTTGAGTCAGTGTACCAATCTGGTGTGGTCTGAGTCCAGTGGACACTGTGATGAATGTAAGCCCCAAAAGGGACAAAGTATGAGGCCTTGGGTACACCCTGCTTCTCCAAGCCTTCAAATCTTTGCTGGACCCAGTAAACTTTTGTCCCTTGTTCTCACCAATCACATGCTGTTGCCCCAGCTCTTGAGAAGGGGGTTCTCAGGAGCAGAGAACTGGACTATCCTTGAAGCTGTTTCAAGAGAGACCCAGAGAAACATGCCAGCAGCTCTGGCAGCCCTTAGCTCTCTTAAGGAGAACGAGTTCCAGGCCTGTGCCTTTAAATACCTTTGGAGCACAGGTAAAGGGTACAGCCTCAAGCCAGACCCAACAGCTCCAATGGTCCCCATTCTGCTGCTGGCTGGGATGTGACAAAGATGGGGACACACTAAATGAGGCTGCTGTGAAGCTAGCAGGGAGTGTATGGAGCAGGTCCAAAGTGTGCAAGTGCTGAGGGGGCAGCCCCAAATGGCTGCCCTCCTCCCTTGGCCCTGGGGGCCCAGTTGAGGTTCCCCCAAACCTCCCAGCCCTCCCAATCACCGCCAGTTCCGGCAAAACAGCAGAAGCTTCTTATACTCTAGATGCAAGGTACACAGAAGGCCATAGGCATAATTTGGGGGTTCACTAATTCTACTGTCTCCATGCAGTCGAGGAAATGGTGGGGCGGCTGGCCCAGCCTAGCTGGCTGTGGTGCCCGCACATGCGTGTGTCCACATGTGTACATGTGAGTGTATGCTTCTCTACAAGGAACCCCCCTCCCCACCTGTAATTCCCTTGCCTTATCTGACACCGGATTCGGTAGGCCTTATGGATTCCTCCCTCCCACATGGCTGGCCCAAGTGGGCTGCCTGAGATGACCCAGATTTAGAGCCCAGAGAACTCTTGCCCACCAAGAAGTCCCACCCCCCTCCCTATTTGTAGGATGAGCATGGAGCCCCCACCCACCTGCCTACTCGTCAGGCCTGGTGGGGCAAGTGGACCAACAGATGGACAGATGCACAGACTGGGCAGCATCTGGATTTAGGTCCCACTCACTCCTCCCTAACCCCCCTCGACCAGGCACAGTGACTTCTGGAAGCAGAACATTCCCTGGCACAACCTCCGACGATGACGCAGACAGAAACCTGCAGGGGAGAGGGAGGGTCAGCACCTTCACCCCTTCCACTCTGTGACAGGCCTGAGTGCTGAGAGACCTGCTCACCTGGTACTCTGCACGTTCACTTAGACCCCATAGAAGGCTGCCAGCCTCTCCTTGAGCAGTGGTGGGAACTGCTCTGAGAACTGTTGCCAGTTCTCCTCCCCAACTTGGTCTTTGAAGCCATGGAGGATCTGCAGAGAGGCAGGGGTGACAATGGGCTGGGGCAAGCCTGTGGTGTCTACTTCCCAGTACTCCCATGTGACCAACAGAGCCTTACCTTATAAAACATGTCCCGAAGGTCATCCTTCGGGCTCACCCAGGAGGCTACAGCATCGCAGAAGAAAATAAAGTCCTGAAATGTGATGGAGCCCATGTGAGGGGCCGCCCATGCCAGCCCCCGCCCTGCCCACTGAGCCCCGCTGCCCAGACCTGCACAACACCCCCAGGATTGACACCAATCATCATGCAGATGCCTCGGAAGGCAGAATCCTTCTCCTCGTTGTCCCGGATGTTCCTAAGGGACGTGCACCTGGCCATGGAGGAGGGTAGCGGGTCAGTGGATGGACTTGGGGCTGGACAAGCATAGATGAAGGATGGATGGCGGGAAAGGGGTGGGGTGGGGTGTCAGTGGGTAGGTCTCCCACATGCATCCATGGGGGTGGTGCTAGGGAGTACAGCTGTCCTGCCCACCCCAGCAGGCCCCACCAGGCAGGCACACACCAAGGCCGGATGAACTGCTGCAGCATGGGTGCCACCTCCTGTGGGCACACGTAGCCCAGGCGGCCGATGGTGATGGCTGGAATGGCAGAGGGACTCGTCAGGCGACCTGCAACCCCGAGTGGCCCACGGACGGTACGTGGCGGGGCCTCTGACAGGAGGCACCGAGCCCCGCCCCACAGGCCCCAACTGAACGACCCTGCTGTAGCTATCCTGGGCCTTGAGTTTGGCCCATAGAGGTGCCTCCCAGCCCAGCCTGGGTCTCTTTCCATATATTCTAAAGTCAGCATTCTTCCTTGGGTTCCTCCCAGAGTCCTATTTCAGGTGTTGACACTCTTCCTGGAACTCTCCCCTCTCGGCCCAGGCCTGGTACTCACCTGTGTTTTCCAGTAGTGTCTTGGGTGTGTTGGGCCTGTTAATGATCTCCACCAGATTGTTGAGGACCATCTGCACATAGGGCTGCATCTCTGCCCCTAGGGAGTAGCCATTCAGAGTTGTGCAGGGCCCACTCCACCCACAGAGGGCCAGCTGTGCATGGCTGACCTCAATCCATGACCCAGTTCCATGTGAAAAGGCACACCACAAAGTCTGAGAGAACAAAGAACCTCCTCGGGATACTCCCAGCCAAGTCCACAGCCAACTCACAACAGCCCACCCACCACAAGGTGATGAGACCATTCCACCCAGTCTTCCCTAAGGACAAGGAGGCCAAAATCACCCAACTGACCCCAGTGGGCCTTTCAGAAAGGCAATTACATGAGGTGGTCCAGTAGGAGCAGACCATCTACCCCACCTCACAGACAGCCTTTCATAACTTTCATTACTGCTGGAACCAGTTATGTGACTTCACCTGTCAGGGAAATCAAAATATGTTCTGCCCCACTCCTTTGGGGGACATGTCAGAATCAAGCTCTGGCCCCAGATGGAAACAGACCAGTGAGGAGGCAGTCTGCCACTTTCAGGCACTCACCCATCTGCATGCAGATCTCCCCAATGGCCCAGGTGGCATTGTTGCAAACAGAGATGAACTCCGGGTTCAGGTTGGTGCCCAGAATAGGCATGAACTCAGCTAACACAAAGAAAAGAGCAGAAAAAGAAAAAAGCTGAGCAGAGGAAAAAAGAAAAAGGTCAATGTGGCTAAGCTCCCAGAACTGGCTGTGCAAGCCCCATCAGACAGTACGAATACATCCCAGTCCGGTCATGGGCCTCCCAGGGCATGTCTCCATCACTGAGGCCAATGCTAGGGTCATGGAATAGGGATAAAGGGGGCAGCATACCAATACAGGGCTTGACGTGGATAAAGCAGGCTTTGGTAAGGTCTCCCAGAAGGGCGAAGGAGCTTTGCCGGACCTCAGGCATGGAATCCTGGAGGTGAGAGAGGTGGCAGAATGACAGGGCTCCTCCCACTCTCCCATCTAAGCCAGCTGGGACAGCACAGTCCCTAGAGTATATCATGACCACAGACATAGGCTGAGGTGCAGGGCTGTCCCTTACTCTACTAGTCTTCTCCCACTATACTCTAGCCTGTTTGCAAGGACCTGGAAGTGAGGTTCATTGGTAAGCATTTACTTTTAAAATGCTCCAGAACCCTGTTTCATTCCCACACCCACCAAAACCCACAAAATAACAGCTGTATTAAATATATTCTTAATTTTTCCTTCTTGAGACAGGTCTGGCTGTAGCGACCAGGTTGACCTAGAAACTGCCATCTTCCTGCCTAAGCACCTTGTTGTCACCATCATGCCCAACTTACTTTCCTATTTCCTGTGGTATGGGGCACAAGTGTGCATACACATGAGTTCATCTTCCTCAGTGGCCACTCAATCTTATTTTTAAGGCATAGTTTATTTCTGAACGTCAACTCACTAAAACTCAGACAAGCTGGCGAGGGAACCCCAGGAAGCCTCCTGTCTCGACTTACAAACTGCTGGGATCACAGGTACCTCTTTACAGCCGCACCCACTTATTTCTATCTCTAATTATGTATATATGTTGGGTGAGGGGGTGTATACATTTACTTGGAGGTCCTTGGAGGCTAGAAGAGGAACTCAGATCTCTGGAGAGCTGGAGTTACAGGCAGCTGTCATTGTCAGCTGGAACCAAACTTGGGTTCTCTGCTGGCAGAACAGCAAGTGCCCTAACCCTGAGCCATTTCTTCAGCCCATGACCTGCAGCTTCTTACACGGGAGAGGGAGACCAAACTCACCTTACTAAGCCATCTCACCAGTACCTGCATTTTGTTTTTTTTGAGACAGGGTCACTACACAGCCCTGGCTAGACTCGAACTCACAAAGTTCCAAATCTAAAGTGCTCAAAGACCCCTATTTTGTTTTTCAGCTCAGCTTGCACTACAATATCTAACAAGCATTTTATTGTGGGGGGAGGCAGGGTGTGGGTATACAATTAGCTATTTTTTCAACACACCTGTGCATGAGAGGGCAGACAAGCAGACAAAAGCCAGATGTTATTCCTGAGAAACCCCACAACATACATTTATTCCTTTGTTTATAAAAATCCGATGATGCTGGGCGGTGGTGGCACAGGCCTTTAATCCCAGCCCTTGGGAGGCAGAGGCAGGTGGATCTCTGTGAGTTTGAGGCCAACCTGGTCTACAGAGCTAGTTCCAGGACAGCCAAGGCTACTCAGTGAAACTCTGTCTCAAAACAAAACAAAACAAAAATCAGATGTTATTCTTGAGAAACCACCCAACATACATTTATTCCTTTGTTTATAAAAATCAGATGTTAACCCAGCAGTGGTGGCACATGCCATTAATCCCAGTACCCTGGAGGCAGAGGCAGGCAGCAGATCTCTGTGAGTTTTAGGCCAGCCTAGTCTACAAAGCAAGTTCCAGGATAGCCAAGGCTACACAGAGAAACCCTGTCTCAAAAAAAAAGGAAGATAGAAAGAAAGAAAGGATTTAATCCCAGTACTCAGGAAGCAGAGACAGTTGGATCTTTGTGAGTTCGAGGCCAGCCTTGTCTACAAAGTAAGTCCAGGATAGCCAGGGCTTGGTACACAGAGAAACTCTGTCTTGAAAAAAACAAAAAACAAAAAGAAAGAAAGGAAGGAATGAACAAACAAATGAACGCACACTTGGCCTGTTTAGGTGTAGCCTGACTTGGGAATGGCCTATGTTGGGTACCCACTCACCTGCATACACTGGAAAAGCAATGTCATGATGTTACTTCGGGCCACCAGCTGTTCCACATGGCCACCCAGGCCCTCAGCCAAGCCACTAAGCAGATCCAATGCCACAATCATGAAGTCCTTGTCAGGGGCCTCATATTGTTCAGGGTGTTGTGTGTACATCTAGATACAAACGGGGCAGGTGAGGAGAGCAGCATAGGGCTGGGCAGCAGAGCAAATGGGAAGAAGGGGCCCGGGGTGCTCACCATAGCTTGGGCCAGAGTCTTCTGCACCAGAGTCACACAGCGTTGATAGACAGGCTCACAGTAGGGCAGGAAGCCACTCTGCAGGGCAGTGGCCACAGATGACAGACACTGGCAGGGAAAAGGGCACACGTGAGCTGGGGCCAGGTGGGAGGACTCTGAGGGAAGGACCTAAGCCCACTCACCTCCAGCAGGGGGAAGAGGTCCTTGTCTTCATCCTTGAGTTCATTCCACTTCTGGATCAGTGGAGGCATCAGCTTCTGAATGTATTCCTGCAGAGAGAGTAGGAAGTTGGTTTTCCTAGATGGATATGGCAGCTTAACTCAGTCAATGCTGTACTTAAGAAATGAGGTCCAGGTCCTGGCCATAGTTCAAGATCTGTAAGCCCTTTTGATTCTTCTCATCTGTCTGTCCCTAGTACATCCTTCTCTTCCGCCTACTTGTAGGAGCCCGAGTAGGGCCTCCTGGTACCTACAGGCCCTTACATGCCATGCTGCCTCATAACTGCACCTCTCTCCCACTACACTGGAAGCAAAAGGGTAGGGCTAAATGCTTCGGCCTGCCTGTCAAGCTCACGACCATGTCAACAGGGTCAATACAAGACATCAGATGCCAAGGGACACAAGGCTGGGGCAGAGGGTCTCCAGGATCTCACCGGCTGATTGAGGTGGTGGCCCACAGAGTCGGCCAGGGTGCCAATGGCATCATAGAGGATTAGCAGGTTCTTGTGCTGGTATTTGCCAAAGGCAAAAACAAGAGTGTCAAGGATATAGCTGAGGTAGGGCACCAGCTCCGTGCATGCCTCCTCCTCCAGGGTAGCAAAGGCACTGGTGGATGGAAGACAGGAAAGGAAGCTTAATGGACTCTAGCAGATGAAGAAGCACCATAGGCGGCTGGGGAGGTGTACACAGGATCAGCCAGTACGAATACGACAGAGATCAGTGTCTTGTCAGCAGTCACAGGCATCATCATTTCCAGGGTCACAGAGGGGCCACTGCAGGGACAGGGGTCAGGGTCAAGGTTCACCTGCAGGCTGCCTCCTGCACTCTCTTATTGCCATCCAGGATACGCTTGAGCAGCTCTGTCATCAGAGGTTTGAGGTGCATGTCAGGTGGCTGGCTGACTACCCAGTGGGCATAGCGGCTCAGCGTCCAGCAGGCAATAGAGCGTACCAGGGCCTTCTTGTCTGACAGGCACTGGATGAGGTGTGGGATCAGCTCAGGTAGATAGGGCACCATTCCTTGCATGCAGCCTGCAGGGACCAGAACACAGAAGGGCTTTTAAGAGAAGGCTGGGGCCTGGGCATAACCAACCCAGCATGATAGGTGGGAAAACTGAGGTTTAGAGGCATTTCAAAGAGCCCATGAAAGGTAGGAACAAGAGACACAGCAGATACATTTGAGCAGATTCTGGCTGGACAGTAGTTCAAACCTGTAATGCTAGCACTTAAGACAAGGCAGGAAGCTGGGCAGTGGTGGCACATGCCTTTAATCCCAGCACCCGGAGGCAGGCGGATTTAAGGCCACATGATCTACAGAGTTAGTTCCAGGACTGCCAGAGCTATACAGAGAAACCCTGTCTCAAAATACAAACAAACAAAAAAGCAAGGCAGGAGGCCTGCCACAAGTTCTAGGCAAGCATAATCACAGAGTAAGACCACCCCCTTAAAATAACAAAACAAAACACTAATCAAAATGTGCGGGATTACTTGGTGAGTTAGATTTATGGGACAGAAAGGACCCAGATGAATAAGAAGTGCTTCCCAACTTGAAATCTTCTGAGGTATTTGTGCCTTATCCCCCCCCCCTCCTCTCTATTTTATTAACCTTCTGAGGTATTTCTGCCTTTCTTATTCCCCCCTCCTCCTCTCTCTATTTTATTTCAGTGAGGGGTGCTGATGAGCGGGTACAGGTATGTGCATGCGTATGCAAGTGCCCACAGGTCAGAAGATGTCAGTTACCCAGGAGCTGGAGTTAGAGGAAGTTGTAAAGGACTATGTAGGTTCTCTGAAATTGCATCAAGTGTTCTTAACTACTGAGCCATCTGTCCAGCCCTTACTTTTTAACTTTAGAACTATTGTTTTATTGTAACTACTTATGTGTGGTGGGTTTTTTGTTTTGTTTTGTTTCCCAGTATTGGGAATAAAACCTTAGGCCTCATGCATGTTAGCCCCCAACCCCTTGTTTTGCCCTGACTTTCTATAACTCGATGTGTAGGAGTCCAGGCTGGCCTTGAACTCAGAGATCTGCCTGCCTCTGCCTCCAAGTGCTGGGATTAAAGGCGTGCGCCCAGCTATGAATGCACCTTTTTATTATTGGGATCAGCTTGTCTAGATCTCTCTCACTGCTCTACAGAACACAGTACACCTAACAGGGTTGAATCAACACATTCACAGGCAATACTCCCTGTACTCCCAAAGCAGAGGCAGGATTGCTCATGTTCAAGACTTGCTGAGACTATGTAAGAGATCCTGCTTTCAGCCAGGTGTACTCATACACACCTGTAATGCCAGCACTAGAGAGTCTGAGGCAGGAGAATCACATCGGAAGACTATCTCAAAAAACAAAAACTAACCATATACACATACTGCATGGTATCTGAGGTGTTACTGTCACCAAGGAAGTAGAAGTCATGAAACCATTTCTGGATGGAACCTAAAGCCTTTTGAAATCCAGACATGTATTGTTCTGATAAGTTGTATCCCATTCCAACCCCCAGACCTCACTCAAAGGTATTAAAAACTCTCCAGATTGAAAGCTCTCACTGCCTAATGCCAGCAGGTTGAGTAACAATTCTGGGTGTTCAGATGGTCACACATGCCAAAAATGGCCACAGTTCATACCCTATGTCTCATGGAGGAAAAGAAACTCAAACGTTATGCCAACCATAGGTCACACTATGGGTTATGTGACTTATGTGAAGCCCTATGCAGACTACACTGGCTCCCACTTGCAGCGGTCCTCCTCCAGTTCTATCACTACAGGTGTGCACACCACTGTGCTCAGCTTTGCACTGTGTTAAGGGAACTCACAGCTAGACACTTCTGATTCTGTGAGCAGCCTACCAGCAAGAATCAGGTTTCAGCCCAGATGTACACTGGGGCATGAGGGAAGTGGTGTCAGCCTGTATAGCTCAGTTAGCCCACGTATGAAGCCTGGGCTTGGCACTGGATATATGGATAGTTTCCCTGTATGGACTCTGATGCAAGGGGTACCCCAGAGGGATGGGTACCAAGGAAGGACCTGCAGTGGATATGACAGCTACTGTCCCTATGCTTGACCCATTACAGAATGGCCTGCTTGTGAGAACTGGGTGGGCGCTGGTGTGGTGAGAATTTGCTGGCAGGGGAGGGTGCCTTTCAGGCCAAGCAAGAGGAGAACTGAAATCACAGAGTTATTTGGAAAGGATGAGGAAGCCAGGTGGTGGTGGCGCATGCTTTAGTCTGGGTAGGGCAGATCTCTGTGAGTTCAAAGCCCTGGTCTACAGACCAAATTCCAGGACAACCAAAGGTAGAGAGAAAAACTGACAGACAAGATTTTAAAAATAAACAAACAAACAAACAATTAGGAGGCCTGGCCTGTATCATGGAGCTGCGTCCATCACTGGCATTGCTCAGATCAGCCCATGCAGGTGCCTATCAATATAGGAGACTTACCCTCAGCAATGGCACCCAGCACCAGGATCCCTGACTCCTTGACTACCCACTCAGGGTGGAACAGGAGGCCCTTGAGCAGGGGAAGTAAGTGGGGCAGCAGTTCCTCCCGGAAGACATTGGCAAGGACATCCAGCGCAGCTGCTGAGCATTTCCCTGAAGGAGGACAATGGGGCTCAGGCTCAGAGAGGCCTGTGGGGCAGGTATTCAGCCCTGGGACCAACTCTTCATAAGCTCTGCACCAGCTTCTCACCCTCTTCCTGCAGAGCCAGCCTACTACCTACTCAGATTCCAGTCTGACAAAGCATCGTCGTCATCATCATCCTCAGCATCCTCAGAGCCATCAGGGCGCTCAGCCTCATGGGGCAATGTCACGGTGCGTGACTTGTGGAAACGTGGCTTGATGTCCTGCTCACTGTCAGGTACTGCCTCATCCTCCTCCACGTCCCCCTAGGGACCAACCCCGGGCAGATTTCTCAGCACCGGCTGGAGACTCCAACACCACACCCATGGTCTGGACCACCCATAACCAGCTGTGGACACCCCTGGCTGACCTTAAGCAAGATGATGTCAATTTCAGAGTACTTCATCCCGTTCACGAGGATAGGGATCAACCTATTGGAAGAGAGACTGTGTGTAAGGATACAGGGACCCTGGCTGAGGTGCCCATCTTGCAAAGGAAGCAGAGGTGTGTGGGAGTGCTGAGCAAAGGCAGACCATGCTCAGCACACCCATAGTCCTGTGTCCTGTCTCTGTTTACTTCCCTTCAGGGAATTAGCAATATATTTTCAGCCACTGTGATTAGGAGACACAATTTTTTTCCCTCTCCTTTTGAAATAGGGTCTATGTAGCCATGGCTGGCCTAGAAATCACACACCTTCTTGGAGCTGGATAGATACCTAAGCAGTTAAGATCATCAATTGCTCTAACTTCAGCCCCAAGGAATTCATTATCTTCTTTTCGCCTCTGTGGGCACTGCACACACATGGTGCACAGACATGGTGCACAGACATACATGCAAGCAAAACAGTGATACACATTAAAAAATAACAGTAAAAATTTAAAAATAAAAAGAACATCATGATCTTTTTGCCTCAGCCTCCACACACTGTGATTACAACTGTTTACTTCCTCATCCAGCTGCCCATCTTTCACTCTTAGTGAGAAACACCAACAAACAGCTCTTGAGCCAAACACGACAAATGCCAGAACCCTAAAAACCTTGACCAATGCTGCACCAGCACTACACGAAGCACAAACATCTCACTACCTACCCAGGTACTCTTCAGAAGCTGCTTGGCCCATGGCAGTGAACAAGTACAAAGAGTGGTTCCACACAACTGGAGCACAACAGCCTTAGACATGAAAACTTACTGATAACCTACATGTCCCCCTCTGCAAGGGTGTCTCCTGAAAGTCCTCTGTCCCTCCAGCCACAACTCCTACTTGTTATATATAATCTGAGATAGGCAAGTGATCCAAATTGGTAAAGACAAGGGGGCTCAAACCAGCCATGGTGCCACATGCCTCTAACCATAGGGCTTCAAGAGTGTGAGCTCCAGGCCCACTTGTCTCAAAAACCCAAAAACTGTAGAGCCAGGCATGGTAGGCATGCCTTTAATCCTAGCACTAGGGAGGCAGAGGCAGGTAGATGGCCGCTGTAAGTTCAAGACCAGCTTGGTCTACAGAGATAGTTCCAGGACAGCCAAAGAAACCCTTTCTCAAAGGGAAGAAGAAGACCAATGCCAAAGCCACAGCATTACCTATGCAGGAAGGCCCCGCCTGGAAGGAAAGTGGTGCAAAGGAGGCAATGGCTTCCCATTCTGAGCACCTGGACCCAGCCAGGCTGAGGCCTTGATTTGCTGAAGGGTTGTTTCTTCATCTCTTTTTGCCTGCTAGCTTTTTTGAAACAGGGTCTCATTATGTAACCAAGACTGGCCCGGAACACACTATATAGCCTAATCCAGCCTCAAAAATGTGTGCCAATCATCCTACTTTATCCTCCCAAGTAAAGAGTATGAGCCACCACACTTGCTTCGGTTGCCTTTTTTTTTTTTTTTTTTTTTTTTTTTTGGTTTTTCAAGACAGGGTTTCTCTGTGTATCCTGGCTGTCCTGGACTCAATCTGTAGGCCAGGCTGGCCTTGACCTTACAGAGATCCACCTGCCTCTGCCTCCCAAATGCTGGGATTAAAGGCATGCGCCACCACGCCCAGCTGTTACCTAATTTTTGAAGTCATTACAGCTACACCACAGGATTCAAAGTAAACTGACACACACTACAAAAGTTATAGTAAGCAAAAGTAGTCGGGGAAAGGTGCAGGCGCAGGGAGGGCTAGACAGCATGACATGGGGATGGAGCACTCACTGGACCAGGTGGGAGGCCAGGACTTCTTTGCAGATGGGCTGCTCGGCCAGCGTCAGCCAGAACTCACAGGCCTCCAGGGCCACATTCTCATCATGGTCCTGGGTCCTCTGCAGCATGTACTAGGACAATAGGGAGAGGCTGAGACCTAGCCCCATTGAGGGGATTCCCCAGGCCCTTCCGGCTACCCATCTGCCCTTGGTGTTGAGCTTGCACACCTGGATGATGCTGTGCATGTGAGGGATGAGCCTGTCGATGCGCACTTCCAGGAGCATCACAAGGGCCCGGCACACGTTCTTTCTCACCTCAGGGTCATCATCCACGGCCAAGGCAAACAGGTGCTGTGAGAAAGGGCAATGTCAGCTGCCTGAAGGCCTCAGCCTCTCCCTACCCACCTGGAGCACGGTGACTCACCTCAATGAAGGTGTCAATGTTGTCCATTAGTGCTTGGGCCCGGTCCATGATGAACTGGTTCACACAGGCAATGGCATGGGACCTGGTAGTCAGGGAAGGCACAGATCACTCATGAACTCCTGTATCTGCCTAAAAACTCTCAGACCCTCATGCCAATCTCACATACCGGATTTTGGGGCTGCAGTGCTTGAAAAACTGCAGGAATTTGGGGATCATAATGTTCAGGGGCCTGTTGAGAGCATCACTATCCAAAAGCTCAGAGGAGTCTTCACAGATCTTCTGTAGGGCTCCGAAGGCTCCCTGAGCAGAGAGGCAGAGAGATGGGCTGTGGGTCCTACTCCAAGGTCCAGACCCTGCTTGGGCCAGGCCAGGTACTGTTTGCCGCCTACCTCACAGGTATTATAGTCCTCTGAGTTGAGCAGGTTGCACAGCTGGGGCAGCAGCTCGGGCCACATCTGCAGCTCACCCTTGGAAGCGATGGTGGTGATGAGAATGCCTGGGGCAGCCAGGGAAAGGAGGCTGCTCAGGCTGGGCAGGGGCCTACTAGTCCCTCCACCCTCCCCACGAAGGGACTGGCTTATTAGCTTTCCTTTCTTTCCCATGCAAGTTCTGCATACACCCTGATCCTTTTTCCAGGGTGCTGGGGACAAAACCCAGGCCTCATAAATGCCAAGTAAGCACTCCAATGTAAAATGACAGGCCCTCTTCAGGTAGTACTTGCTGACTCACCACACATCCTCTGACTCTTGCTCGCTATATGAACCACCTCTGTTCTAGGTTGTGGAATCCACCCCAAAATCACTGCTTTTAGAACTGGAGAGACAGTGTGAGGTGAAGATGAATAAGCCAAAGATCTGGGTGGTCACAAGCCCAGGGCTCAGAAGAAAATTAATTGCTTTTCAGTTATTTTTATTTCATAGTACGGAAGCCTGAATTCAGGGCCCTGTGCACACTGGGCAAGTACTCTGCTGCTGAGCTAAATCCCTAGCCCTGCTTTTTCAAAATTTTTTTTTGGGGGGGGGGGTTCGAGACAGGGTTTCTCTGTGTATCCTTGGCTGTCCTGAACTTGCTTTATAGACCAGGCTAGCCTCGAACTCAGAGATCCGCCTGCCTCTGCCTCCCGAGTGCTGGGATTACAGGCATGTGCCACCAGGCCCGGCTCTCAATTTATTTTAACCTTTTGAGTTAAAGTACCAAGGCAAGACCTGAACTTGCAGATCTTCTTGCCTCAGCTTCTTCAGTAGCTGGGGTTACAGGGCTGTGCCACTAGGCCCAGCTAGAAAAGAACAATTTTTAAATGGTGGTCAGGTGACATCTTGACATGTATGCAAAGACTCAAGGGAGGTTAAAGCAGATGAAGAGGATGAGGTGGCCTCCTTCTTGCCTAGAGGTTATGGCAGGCCTGGTGTAGTAGCAGAAGAAAGGCCAGAGTGGAGAGACAGGCTGTGGGCAGAGAGGTTATGAGGGCCAAGTAATCAAGTTATGAAAGTCCCTGTATCTGAAGAGAGGACTCTACTGACAAGGAGAAATTCAAGGAAGAGAACTGCTCATTTGGAAAGAGTGCTTTGCTGGGCATGTTTGAAGACCTGAGTTCAGTTCCCAGAACTCACATAGACTGCCAGGTATGATGGCACATGCCTATAATGCCAATACAGTAACCAGTAGGGACAGGAGGATAGCTGCTGCCTACCAACCTAGCTCCAGATTCTTTAGGTGAAAGAACAGAATATCTGATATCCTCCTTTGGCCCGTCTATGTGCACGGGTGTGCACACCTGTTCCCATGCATGTGTTCCCGTGCACACACACACACACACAGAGCAACAGGGAATATCTGTTTAAGTACATGAATATATTGGTGTTGGATTCACATTACAAGAAACTGATTTAGAATAATGAAATCCATAGGCACTAAGTAGAAGGCTTCATCTGAGGTCTGAGGGCAACAGAACCACCAGGCAGAGCTGGATATGGGATCAATGCACACACCACCCAACACAAGATGGCAGTGTTTCACAAGAGCAGAAGCTGCCACTCCCAACTCTGAAGTGATGCCAACCCCTAAAATGGAAAAGTCTCTCAAGGTCAGGTGTCGTGGTGTATACCTTTAATCCCAGCACTCGGGAGGCAGAGGCAGGCAGATCTCTGTGAGTTCAAGGACAGCCTGGTCTACAGAGTGAGTTCCAAGACAGTCAACACAGAGAAACTCTGTCTCGAAAAACCAAAAAAAAAAAAAAAAAAAGTCTCTTGAAATGATTGGATAGCCTGTGAGGATGATGGAACAGGCCCCATCTGCTGTGCTGGCTCTATCACAAAACCTCTCCTGTACCACATTAGGTCTCAGCCTTCAACGGATTCTGGTCAGGTGCTGCAGTAGAGACTGTAATGCTAGCTCTTGGAAGACTAAGCCAAGAAGATTCCAAGTTTGAAACCCAAGGAAGGCTGAGTAGCAAAACCCTGTTTCAAAAAAAGTACCAGCACCATAAAGCCCTTCCAAGGCTTCTTCAAGCACATTTTTTTTTTTTCAAGGCAAGGTTTCTCTGTGTAACAGCCCTGCCTGTCCTGAACTCACTCTGTAGACCAGGCTGGCCTCGAACTCACAGAGAACTGCCTGCCTCTGACTCCCAAGTGCTATGGTTAAAGGTGTGTGCCACCACACCCAGCAAGTACAGATATCCAAATCAAGTGCATTACAGGAAGTGGAACAGTTCTTGCATAGAACCTACACACACCCCGTTGTAGACAACAGGCACACTACATCAACTGAGCTATGTCCTAACCTCCCACAGACTTTAAATCACCTCTAAGTGACTTAAAATTCTTGAAACAATGTCAGCAATACAGTTATACAAGTATATTGTGGGGCCGGCAAGATAACTCAGTGTGGAAAGGTGACTGCCATCAAGTCTGACAAGTTGACTTAGATCCCTGGGACCTACATGGTAGGAGAAAACAATTCTTCAAAGTTGTCTTCTGACCTCCCATGAACAGTGGTACTATACATCCCAGTGCACCATCCACACAAATAAATTTTTTAAAAAATCTATATTGCTAAGGGAAAAATCTGGACATGTGTTCTTTCCTCTGAATATTTGGGAGACAGGTGTCTTGACCTGTCAGGCCCCGAACACCTGGCTCTAATTCAACACTATTTTTCTGTCTTCATTATATTGTTTGTTTATAGGAGGATCTCACTTTATAATCTTGGCAGGGCTGGCTGGAATCACTAAGAAGATCAAGATTGCCTGAATTCACAGGGATCCACCTGCTACTGCCTTCCAAGTGCTTGAAATTAAAGGCATGGGCCACCATGCCAAGCCATTTTATTTATGTATTTACTTACTTATTTATGAGAAGGGATATCACCTAGGGCTGGCCTGGAACTTACTGTTTAGACAAGGCTGGCCTCAAACTCCTCCCAGTAAGTGGTGAAATTATAGACATGTGCTGTCACGCCTTGCCTCTTTGTTTGTTTTTTCAAGACAAGTTTCTATGTGTATCCCTGGCTGTCTTGGACTCACTTTGTAGACCAGGTTAGCCTTGAACTCACAAAGATATCCCTGCCTCTGACTCTCGAGTGCTGGGATTAAAGACGTGCGCTACCACACCCAGCTTTAGTTTCATTTTTTAACTTATTTGTGTGTGCTATGTGTGTGGAGATTAGAGGACTTGGTTTTCTCTTCTGTAGGGCTCAGGGTTGGAACTCAGGCCATTAGGAGTGGCAGCAAGTGCCTTTGAGCACTAAGCCATCTTGCTAGCCCCTCTGTAGACTGTTGGGAGGTAAAGACAGGTATTTCCATCACAGGAAAGGAAGCCTTAAAAATAAACAAAAGGCTGTGAGTGGCCGGATGTGGTGGTGCATGCCTTTAGTTCCAGCACTTGAGAAGTAGAGGCAGGTGGATCTCTGTGAGTTCGAAGCCAGCCTGGTCTACAAAGTGAGTTCAGGACAGCCAAGGATACACAGAGAAACCCTGTCTTGAAAAACAAAAACAAAAAATAAATAAACTAGTTTTTTAGTTGACAGATTTCAAGAAAAACAATAGCTTAAAAAAAATAAATCAAGCCGGGCGGTGGTGGCTCACGCCTTTAATCCCAGCACTTGGGAGGCAGAGGCAGGCGAATCTCTGTGAGTTCGAGGCCAGCCTGGTCTACAAAAGTGAGACCAGGACAGCCAGAGCTGTTACACAGAGAAACCCTGTCTCGAAAAACCAAAATAAATAAATAAATAAACAAACAAACAAACAAACAAACAAACGAATGAATGAATGAATCAGGAGCTGGAGAGATGGCTCAGAGGTTAAGAGCACTGGCTGCTCTTCCAGAGGTCCTGAGTTCAGTTCCCAACTACATGTGGCTTACAACCATCTATAATGAGATCTGGTGCCCTCTTCTGGCGTTCAGGCATACATACATACTTCAATTCAGAACATTGTATACATAATAAGTAAGTAAATTTTTTAAAAAAATAAATAAATCAGGGCCTGGAGAGATAGCTCAGTGGTTAAGACGACCCAGGTTCAATTCCCAGCACCCACATGGTGAGTCACAGCTGTCTGTGACTCCTGTTCCAGGGGATCTGGCACACTCACAGACACACATGCAGGAAAAGCACCAATGCACATAAAATACAAATATTTTTTTTTAAGTCGGAGAGTTGGGAAGATGACTCAGCAGGTAAAAAACACCCACACCCAGACTTGCTCCCCAGAACCCACAGGCTCTCTCTGCATGCTGTGCTGTGCATCGGCCTTCCCGTCACTTCTACTGAGATGGGAGGAGACAGGAAGCCACTGTCCCAATACGCCCGGAATACACTGCGAAGCAAAAACAAGAGACCCCATCTTGACAAGGTGGGAGGTGAGAACTGACTCCAATGTCACCTCCGACCTCCAGACTCAGGCGTGGTATGTGCATGCCCTTACTCACATACACAAAAATCCTAAAACACTACTAAGAAATCACCTGCTAATCTTTTCAGCGAGCAGCCTTAAGGGAAAATGTCCCTGGTAAATCTTAGTCACACTGCTGTAATGTCCTCGGGTATTCCTTCCTAGATTCAGCAAGGCGCCTCCATTGACTAATTCCCACTGTGTGTGAATCATCTTGAGGGGGCATTTACTAATGACTCCGTGTGGACAAAGGAAGCAAGTATTCCAACTGCTGAGCCTCAGGCTTGTAGTCTGAGACTATGTCACACAACTGTGGATAATGAGTTACCGAGGCACTCAGGAAGCTGAGGCAGAAGACTGGAAAGCTTGATGCCAGCCTGGACTACCTTGTCTCAAAAAGTAAAAAGGGGGTGAAAAAAAAAAGACTGACCTGCACTGCTTGGCTTGTTTCCAAGCTGTTACTTGCCAGGCAAGTCCCTTTATCATCTCTGTGCCTCAGTTTCCTCTCCAGTCAGATGGCAGTAGTAACAGTGCTATCACAGAGGGTGCTGGAGCATTCAGTAAGCAATACCCTGAACACGTTGAATAGCTTCTTGGCCCAGAGCAAGCCCTTAGTGTGTCCTTGGTGATGACCCCCACAGCCCCCTCACCAATGGTGGCTCGGATGAGAGAGGAGGCATCGCCAATGTTGTTGAGACACTCCTGTTTGATGAAGTCAGCCACAGGAGGAGGGAAGCTCTGGTAATGCGCCTTCACATTGTTCTTGAGGATGAGACCACTGAGAGAGCGGGTTGGCTCATCTGTGGGAAAAGTGCCAAGGTCAGAGAGCCATGGTAGTGAGGAGAAGTAAGATGTGCATGGCATGGAGGGACAGAGAACATACCTTCTGATTTGAGTCTGGTCAGGACGAAGATCAGATAGTTGTTGAAGTCAGGAAACTGGTTGAGTTGTTTAAGTTTCTGTCAGGTTGTTAAGGGACTTGGAACGCCAGGTATATTGGGGCATGCCTGTGATCCCAACACTAGGGAGGCTGAGGCAAGATCCTGAATTCCAGGCCAGCATGGACCACATCCCAAGATCTTGTCTCAAAAGGAACTTGAGACAGAAACCTTTCCTAGGCAATATTCTCTCACTGCCACGTTGCTCAGAATGCCAGTGACCAAGGCAATTAGGCAGCCAGCTCCTGGGATGGCACTGATCAATTCACAGCCTCAGCATCATGAGCCTTTTCAAGACGACCAAATCCACACATAGACTAGGGCACATGACAGAGTTTCCTGCACGATCCTTATGTCCTCACCACAGCAGGAGAGGGTTTGAAGAGATGACTCCTCTTCCACTGGCAGCTGGTACTCACTTCTGACTTAGGAACTCCAGTGATGCCTGCTTTTCTCAAGCAGAATGGGTGTGAGGCATGCCTATAATCCTAGCACCAGGGAGGCCGAGGTAGGAAGAGCACCCTGAGTCCAAGACCAGCCTGAACTACATATTCAGTTCTAAGTTAGTCTGTTATACAGAGAGACCGTGACGCAAAAAACAGTCCAGGGATATAGCTCAGTAGTAAAATATATGCCTAGCATGTCTGAGGCCATTCAGTCTCCACATTGACTGAGAGAGAAACACAGAGAGAGAGTGACTGACTGAAATCCAGGAGCAGGAGTTAAGGTCCAGCTCAATAATCTCAATAATAGAGCAAACGGCCAGCATGCTCCAGACAGACCCATATGCCCCACCCTCAGCACTGCAGGAAAAGAGGTGGGGGACTTGCCCCACCTTCAAGTCAAACTCCATACTGTTTCATCATTTAATCTTTTTATTTGAGACAGGGTCTACATAAGACCAGGCCACCCTCAAACTCAGAGATTCCCTTGTCTCTGCCTCCTGAACACTGTGATGCCATCATGACCATCTCATTTAAAATTCTGAACTCATTATTCTAATTTGCTTCTCTGTTGCTATGATAAAACACTGACCAAGAGCTAAGTCAGAGAGTAAAGGGTTTGTTTTAGCTCATCATGGAAAGAAGTCCCAAAGCAGGAACTCAAGGAACAAAACTGACGAGGAAACCACTGTGCAATACTGCTTACTGGCCCCCTTCCTTCCCAGACTCACCTTCAACTACCTTTCTTACACAGCCCAGGCCCACCTGCCCCGGGCCAGCATCCACAGTGGGCTGCGCTGAGCCAGCAGGCCTACATCAATTATCAATTACGAAAATGTCCCACAGCCATGTCTATAGGCCAATCTGATGGAAGCAATTCTTCAACTGAAGGTCCCTCTTCATAGGTGTATCAAATTGATAACAACATTAACCGGGATATTTACATATTTAAAAATCCAGCTCTCAGGGGAAAAAGTTTTCAACCATAAAAACTTGTGTTATATCAGGTGTGGTGGCATATGCCTTTAATCCCAGCACTGGGGGAGGCAGAGGTAGGTGAATCTCTGTGAGTTCGAGGCTTGCCTGGCCTACAAAGTGAGAACAGGACAACCAGGACTCTGTTACACAGAGAAACCCTGTCTCAAGAAACCGAAAAACAAAACAAAACAAACAATCAAACAAAGCCTCATGATATGGGAGCTGGAGAGATGGCTCAGCGTTTAAGTGCTCTTCCAGAGGATGCAGGTTCAATTCCCAGCACCCACACGGCAGCTCACAACTATCTGTAACTTCTGTTCCAGGGTATCCAACACCCTCACAGACATACACAGTCAAAACACCAACGTACACAAAATAAAAATAATTTAAAAAAGAAAAAAAAACTTGTGCTGTAACTCCGGAGTCCCTCTCCATGTACTCTCATTCTGACAAGGCAAGAGACTAAAATCTGAGATGGCAGGGCTCCTCACCCTGGTTCCTAGCTGAGGCTTAGCCATGGCATTTCCCTTAAGCCTCCAGGTCCCCCCATCTGTTAAAACAAAAGTTAACAGCACTTACTAACAGTTAAAGGATTAAGTGCTCAGCGAACCTCGGGCATCTCCATCATTTTCTGCACTTCCGGAAATGGAACCCAGAGATCTAAACCTCTAATTCTCATCCATGCCCTTGTCCTCTCGCAGCAGAAAGGGTCTGGGTAATCAAGAAGTAGTCCCCCCCTCTCTGGCCTTCACGAGGTGCAGACATCTGCCCCGTTCCATCAGCCCCGGAAGGAAAGGATACATCCTGCACAATGCGCTGAGTAGCTGTGTTGGGCGACTGAGAGTCTTTGAGAAGCTGCAAGACCTGCTGCAGGCCCTGCTCGTCTGGCTGCCAGTCCATGGCGCAAGGCGAACTGCAGGGGTAGGGGCCTGGGTCAGCGCTGGGTCGCTGGGATTCTGTGTGAGACCCAAGTTGAGTCCCCTAGGCAGATGCGGCTGCATGCAGACGCAAGCGCTCTCCGCCGAGAAGCAGGGGCCTCTGATTCGCCCCTGTCCAAGTGAGGGGTCCCCGCCAGCTAAGCCATCCTCTGCCACGCAGTCGCGGGCTCCGGAGTGCAAGTGGGGGGGAATATAAAAGCAGGCCATCAGGACCGGCGGAGGGGGCTCGACAGATCCACATGAAGCCTAACGTGGAACCCTCTTTCCACGACGGTCTACGCCACTGCCGCCCCCAGTTACGGGCTTTACGGCTTCCGCCTCCCTCAAGGGCGAGGCCCCCGCTCCAGCGGTCCTCCAGGTGAAGGCTAAGTCCACGAGGATTCCCTCCCCCAAAATCCAGCCTTCCAGCTCCGCTAGATCCCAGCCGCCTCCTAGGTTCCTGAGCTCCTCTAGGTCCCTAAGCGCCCAGATCCTTCTCATCCCTGCTGCCTCCCCTAAACCGGCCCTACAAGCTCGGTAGACGCCACATATCCCACCCCCCACCGCGCGCGCGCGCCCTTTCTGGCGTAGACGCGGTCCAGTGACTCCCCTTAACCAGAATACAAGCAATCTCCGATAGTTTTCCAATATCTCTTTGAATGAGAGCCAGTCAAAACCGCCCAAACCACGACCAAAGCCCCCAGAACCTGTGCCTGATGTTTGCCCCAATCAGATCTGGCCAAGCCTCTCTCGCTCTCACCCTCCGCCCCAGTCAGCAGTAAATCCTACTGACCGATCTCTGGGAGCTCCCCCAATCAAGTTCTCCTAAGTCCCCCCCCCCCCCGACCACTTCGTGTCGGAGACCCCATCCGTCCAATCCCTGCAGCTTTTCTTAAGAGTACCGCAACAACACCCGCCCGGAGCGCTACCCTCAACGGATCCCATCACCGCCCCGCAGTCAGACTCAGCAAAGCCCTCTCGATTTAAGTCTGGCGCCCCTCCCTATCAGGGCTAAACAGCCCCCCCCCTCAACTTTCAAGCCTGACTCCCCCAATCAGACCCAACCAAACCCCGTTGAAACAGGTCCCCACACACACCGGATCCTCGCGACGTCCCCCGACGATTCCCCCAATCAGGGCCCCTCCAGCCCGACCCCAGCCGCCCCACTGGCCCGCATCTCGTGGCACCCGAACCTGCCCGGGCGCCGAAGCCCCACCCCCTAAGATCGCCTCAGCTCCCCCTCCCCCGCCCGGCCCGTTCTGCCGGCCTCGAGAGCTGGCCCAGCCCGGTTCCCCGCCTCTCAGCCGGGCGCGACCCCGACGCCTGGGCGGCGCGCGGCGCAGGCCCAGAACCCAGGGAGGTTCGAGGCGAACTGAAGCCAAGGGACTCCGGCCGAGCGAGGCCCACCTACCAGGCCCCGGGAGGCAGCGGCGGCGCCTAAGTGCTGCAGCTTCTCCAGAGGCTCGCGCGGAAGGAGGGAGCCAAAGGCAGGGAATTAAAAAAAAAAAAAAAAAAAAAAAAACGCGGCCGAAATGAACAGCTTCGGCTTCCGTACGCCGTTCAAACTGGCCCAGCCAAGCCAATCGGAGGGCGAAGCACTCACACGTGACCTGGCACAGAGCAGCCCTGGCCATGTTGGGTCACGTGGTGGAATAAGTGCCGCCTCTAGGCCTCTCTAGCCATTAGGTCCTCCCAGCCTCTCGTCTACTTTTTCTTACTGCAGCTTTTTTTTTTCTTTCCAATGTATATTGGTGTTTTGCCTGAACCATGTGCGTGCCGTAGGGATTAGAAGAGGGATTTGGACTCTCATGAAACTAGAGTTACAGATGGTTGTGAGCCGCCATGTGAATGCTGAAATCAACCTGGATCCTCTGAGAAGAGCTAGTACTCTTAACCATTGGGTTATCCCCGGAGCCCCCTGACTGCAGCTTTTTGCTGGAGTTTGAAATTTGGTAGTGCATGGATGCTTTCGGTGTGTAATGGGCCTAGGAATCCCTCAACCACAGCTAACGGAGCCTCTACTTAGGGAGTGTATCCCTAAGAATTAAACTATACTCAGTCCGGCGTGGCGACCCATAATAACTGTAATCTCAGGACTGAGCAGGGAGGGAGGGCTGAGATAGGGAGTATACCCCCTGGTAGCAGGAAAGCCTGGGCTAGCTACATCAGGAGGCAGAGGCAGGCGGATCTTTGAGTTCCAAGACAGCCAGTGCTACACAAAGAAACCTTGTCATAAAATAAATTATAATGAAATGTTTCTCTTCTGTTCCCTTAAACAGCACCGACCTGTACTCGAATAAAAACAGGGCATGCAGCTTGGGGTGGACTTTATACAAGAGACAAGAGCTGGATTCCTACAAGTGCAAGAGTCTGCTCTTTGTTATTGTTGAATATTGCTTAACACTTTTACATGGAACTGAAAAAAAACACAAGGCTATAATTTTTTTTAATTTATGTGTTTGCTTTGTCTGCATGTATGTATATCACGTGTGTCTGGTGGCTGTGAAATCAGAGGAGTTGGGTCTCTTGGAACTAGAGCTAAAAGACAGTTGTAAGCTGCCATGTACTTATGTGCTGGCACTCGAACCGCAAGAGGAACAAGTGTTCTTTACCACTGAGTCAACTCTCCAGCCCCTAGCTACAACTTTTTTTTTTTTCTTATTTTTAGGTTTTTCGAGACAGGGTTTCTCTGTGTATCCTTGACTGTCCTGGACTCAATAGCTGGCCTTGAACTCACAGAGATCCGCCTGCCTCTGCCTCCCCAGTGCTGGGATTAAAGGCAAGCACCACCACGCCCAGCACCTTTTTTTTTTTTTTTTAATGAGCTAGTTAAATTCAGAGGACCTAATCTCTTTCTCTACCAGAAGACAGAACTGAGACTCCTTGCCCAGAGAATTTGGGCAAGAGCAACATCATGAGTGCTTCTGCTATCTGTATCCTGTAGAGCAGTTTTTCCTTTTCAACCGCAAAGCGCTCTAGTTTAGGGAGACCCTAGGTACTTCCCTCATACTTATTTCTTGCCTTCCTCCCCTCCTAATCCTGCTGCCGGTAAGGCTCGCTCTTTGGCCACCATTTCAGTGGATACTGTACAATTTGCTTGGTTAGAGATTATCAAAATTAAGCTTACCTGATCGTAAGCTTATTATTTGAGGAATATTTGTTTATTCAGGTCATAAATTAGAAAATTTGGCTTTTAGCACAGCTCAATCCCGCCCGCTCGTTGTCTTCGCGACCTGCCTAAACCAATATTTACTAAACCAATCGAGATTCTAATCCCAAAGTACAACCGAGCCCTGTCCTAGATTTTTTTTGACCTTCAGGTGAGGAACAGGTTTATAGGTACGCCTCAACCTGAGAAGAAACAACTTAAGCTCACTTCCCCATTGGCACAATCAGTTCCGGGCCACGGTCACTCATGAAAAGCAAGAATCGGGGCCTCTTTTACTAGGCTGGGTTGACAGAATCAAGAGAAAGCCCCCTGAATAGGCCTGCAACAACAGAAAACAACCTTAAAAGACAAGTGCGGGTAGCCGCTCTACGCATGCGCAGAGCTCTTTCTCGCTCCCTCCCTCCCACATAGCAGTGACCCTTAAAACTACAAGCACAAGGGGCTGGAGAGATGGCTTAGCGGTTAAGAGCACTGACTGTTCTTCCAGAGGACCCGGGTTCATATCCCAGCACCCACATGGCAGCTCACAACTGTCTGTAACTCCTGTTCCAAACAATCTGATGAACACATGTAGTCAAAAACACCAATGTACATAAAATAAAAATTATAAAAAAAAAAAACTACAAGCACTAGCCGGGCGGTGGTGGCGCACGCCTTTAATCCCAGCACTTGGGAGGCAGAGGCAGGCGGATCTTTGTGAGTTCGAGGCCAGCCTGGTCTACAAAGCGAGTCCAGGACAGCCAGAGATATTCAGAGAAACCCTGTCTCGAAAAAACAAAAAAAAAAAACTACAAGCACTAAGGTGCCCTGCGTCTAGGGGTTGATTTATTAGTGGTAATGGGCAGGCACCTCAAAAGTTCTTCAGAGTTGAATATTAAGACAGGAGGGCTGGCAGGCTACAAGATGGGTATACAATGGGGGCTTTTGTTTTCCGAGGTAGGGATTCTGTGTATCCCTGACTGTCCTGGACTCACTTTATAGAGACCACTTAAGAGATTCACTTACCTCTGCCTCCCATGCTGGTAAACAGTAGCTGTTTTCTTTTGTTTGTTTTGTTTTTCGTTTTTATGGGGGACGTGAATTTTTTGTTTTTAAAAGATTTATGTATATGGGTGTTGACTGCATATACACCTGCATTTCAGAAGAGAGCATCCGATCACATTATAGATGGTTATGAGCCACCATATGGTTGCTGGGAATTGAACTCAGGGCCTCTGGAAGAGCAGCCAGTGCTCTCAACCAATGAGCTATCTCTCCAGTCCCATCCTTTCCGTCCCCTTCCCCGTGCCCCCCCAACCCAGGCAGTTTTTTGATCAAGTATGAGCATTGACTCCAAGTAGGGGCCATATGGAGTATAAAACGCAGACCATTTAATACTTTTTTTAAAAAATAATTTATTTTTTGCTGGGCATAGTGGCGCATGCCTTTAATCCCAGCTCTTAGGAGGCAGAGGCAGGTGGATCTCTGTGAGTTTCAGGCCAATCTGGTCTACAAAGTGAGTCGAGGACTGCCAGAGATACACAGAGAAACCCTGTCTTGAAAAACAAAAAAAATAAAGAAAAAAAAAAGTTCAAGGGGTGGAAAGAGGTCCCATGTATGTTCTTACAGAGGACCTAATCAACCAGGCAGAAATGAACCACCTGTAGCAACAGCTCCAGGGGGAACCAAACCCAGGTCCTCTACAAGAGCAGCAAATGCACGAAACCAGTGAGCCATCTCTCCAGCTCTAGTCTAATTTTTAAACAAGGCTTCCAAGATGTAGGTTATGGTTAGCATGCTTGCCAACATGCACCAGAAAATAGGCTCCATCTCTAGAATTGTAAAATTAGTAGTTTTAATCACAGGGTCACATCAACTCTACAGGTATCTTTTGCTTTCTGTAGTGCTGAGGATCACATGGAGAGCCTCACAAATGTCAGGCAAAGTGCACCCCCATCCCTGGCTCTTTACAGCTTCAGACCTGCTTCCCTGACTTTAAAAGAAGACAAAGCCGGGCAGTGGTGGCGCACGCCTTTAATCCCAGCACTTGGGAGGCAGAGGCAGGCGGATCTTTGTGAGTTCGAGGCCAGCCTGGTCTACAAAGCGAGTCCAGGACAGCCAGAGATATTCAGAGAAACCCTGTCTCGAAAAAACAAAAATAAATAAATAAATAAATAAAATAAAAAAATAATAATAATAATAAAAGAAGACAAAAGGGCTGGGCGTTAGCCGGGCGGTGGTGGCGCACGCCTTTAATCCCAGCACTTGGGAG
>CAJQZJ010033435.1:1399285-1470579 GCA_907164525.1 Lophiomys imhausi
AAAAAAAAAAAAAAAAAAAAAAAAAAAAAGAAAAACCAAAAAAAAAAAGGGGGGGGCTGGGCGTGATGGTGCACACCTTTAATCCCAGGGCTCAGGAGGCAGGCAGATCTCTGTGAGTTGAAGACCAGCCAGCTCTGCAAAGTGAGGTCCAGGACAGCCAAGGCTGTCACACAGAGAAACTGTCTCGAAAAACAAAAACAACAAAAAAAAGCAAATGAAAGCTCCTTCTTGTGCTGGCACTCACCTTTAATCCCAGCTTTCGGGAGGCAGAGGCTGGTGTGTCTTTGTGAGTTGAAGGCCAACCTGATCTACATAGTAAGTTCAAGGACAGCCAGGGCTACAAAAAGAAAACCTGTTTCAAAAGGCCAAAAATAAAGACAAAAGACCTGAGCCACAGAAAGGCTGAGTGATGGATCAGGGGTTAAGAGCACTTAGTGTTCTTCCATTAAGACCAGAGTTCAGTTCCCAGCACCACTGTCAGGTGGCTGACAACTGGCTCTAACTCCAGCTCCAGGGGAATCAACATACTACACACATATGGCAGGTATAGACATACAAATGAAAACATTTAATTTAAAAAGGCTAAGTGACTTCCACAGGACCATACAGCTAGCAGGCACAAAAATAGGTGGAAACCAAGGCTGTGACTCAAACTTTTACTTGACTTTCCTTTCACTTTTCCTAGGTCACACCTAGTTAGGCTCTGTGAAAGGAGGGGCCTGGATTTCAGCTGGCCCTGCTTATTGACACCCTCCAAAATAGAGGCCAAGCTGCTATAGTGGTGACCTACTTGTGTGTCTGTGTGTGCTTAAGAGTCAACTGTTGCTGGCTACTAGAAGGCAGCAACACACTGACTCTATGAGCTTGTGTTTCCTCCCCTATCCTCTACCCCAGAAGAAAATAAACCAGAAAAGCATTACTGTATTAGGAAGTGCTAAGGAGCTTTATACTACTGTTCCTTCTGCCTGAAGCACTTTTGAGGACCTTCTTCACTGACTCCCTGTAACCGAACTTTTAAATTATTATTTAACATTTATTTATTTATTACTAAATTCACTTATAACAAACACCAACAATTTCTTAACTATTAATCCTATAAAATCCTACAACCCCTTTAACCTATCCATTAAACCTATTGATAATTATAACAACTACTTTCATAACCTTTTAGAATGATACAGTCTCTGGGACAGGTCCTCAGTCGTCAGGAACACAGTATTTGTTGTAGATTCTTTAACACACTTAGCAGTCCTTCTTCTGGATCTCTCAGATGCAGGTTCGTCAGGGTCGTTGGTTATTGCAGTCTCACATTAAATAAGGCTTTATGTTTTTTTCTCTGTGGGAGACCCCAGCCGTCTGTAGGCCAACTTACTTTTTTTGAATCAGGAACTCAGCTGCTCTGTCTCAGTCCTTAAAGCCAGGCACCGTTTTCTTTAGGCCATTGTTTGGACAGATCAAACCCCTCTAGGCAAAAGCTGAGCCATAGGGTCCAGTCCTTGGCCTTTTGGTGTCTTGCTCAGGCTTTCTTTGCTCATCGGCTTCTTTCTGCTTCAGGGAGAGAGCTGGCCATCAATGGCCAGCCCTTTTTTTAGCAGTACTCTTGGAGCTCTCTAGCATCAGGGGCCTCTTCTCTTCTCGGCTCCACGCACTGTCCTCAGATAGGAGGAATTCTGTTTCAGCTTAATTTGGGCTCCGCCCACTTAGCAGCTGAAAACAATGTCAGGCCAGATACTTTGTTTCTTCAAGTCTTGAGTGTTTCCTGTTTTTCCTAACTTCAAACTTGTTTTTCAGTCTATTGAGTCTTTCCTGTTTTTGCTGAACTTCATGCTGATAATGCTCTTCAAGCCCCGAATTAAGAGACAGTATCAGAAACTCCTATATATTTCCTAAATCTAATTTATCTAACTCCTACATATCCCCTGCCACCTTTGGGACCTACAACAAATGTTATCTTCTCAAGCTGTCAACTCTGACAAACTTTATTTTTTGTATGTGGTTCAGGGAATAGTCTACATGAAACAAGAGTTACCCTGAACTCCTGATCCACCTGCCTCCACCTCCCTAGACTGAGACCACAGGCATGGAGACATAGTCACCATGCCCAATTCCTACAGTGTTAACTGAGTAGACATAGTGCCTTCAGAGTGCTCTGACTGAAAGGCTAGGAGCACCACCTCAGCTTTCAGGATAATAGCTCTCTGTCCTTCCTCAGGTCCCATTAGAGCTTGCTACTGTCCAACATGTTTTTATAGGGCCTGAGAATGATAAAAATTCTACTGAGCTGCTTTCTCACCTCCCTCAGCCTTTGATCACATGTCACCCAAGGAGGCTGGAAAGATGGCCCAGCAGTTAAAAGTATCTGCTGTTCTCACAGAAGACCCCAACTGAGTTCCTAGCAACTACATGGTAACTCAAAACCAGTTGTAACTCTAGTTCCAGATTTGTTGCTCTCTTCTGGCCTCCACAGGTATCAGGCATTATGTGGTACAGACACACACATGTAGGCAAAAAACATAAATACATAAAAAATAATCTATGTAGTCCTGGCTGTCCTGGCCTCACTTTGTAGACCAGGGTGGCCTCGAACTCACAGAGATCTGCCTGCTTCTATCTCCCAAGTGCTGGGATTAAAGGTGTGTGCCACCATGCTTGGCTAACAAATAAAATTTTTAAAAAGTGATACACAGGCTGGAGAGATGGGTCAGACATTAAAGGCTAAGCTCACAACAAAAATATAAATAGTGGCCTTAAGACAACAGACACCCTCTCCCCCAACAAGCCTGTGTCCTATCCTTGATAGTAGTAGTTTTTTTTCTTCCTACCTGTCTCCTATAAGGACAGGGAGAATGTAGGTTGTTTGATGCTCTGGTCCCCAGAACCCAGAACAGCCTTGGCATACAGTGTGTGGTTAGTCAGTATCTTGGGAATAAATAAAATAACAGCTTTGTATCAGCCAAAGCATAAGCTTAGTGCAAAAAGGTAGCGTGCTGGAGACTCAGGAGTCCCTTAAGTGCACTAGGCAAGCACACACACTTAGTATAACCCAAGTCACAGCTAACCTAAGACTGTGAGGAGACCGGGAAGGTAGGACATATCCATACCATTCTGCTGAGATGGAAGACAAACCCTGTACACATAACGAGACCCTGTCTAAAAACACAAACAAGATGGGACTTTAAGAGCCAGTTACTAAAGAGAGAAGAGAGATGTATTGAGCCTAAGACAGGTAGCACGTGGCCCCACCTACAGAACCTTCCCCTCACCCCCATGAACTGCCAGCACATAACCCTGCCTACACAGCCTCCCCCTCATCCCTCTACAATGGGTCCACCCCAGCACAGGCAGGTGTGGTATCCACTAGTGGAGAAAGACTTAGCTTGGAGATCGCAAAGAAGATAAACCAAGCACACAACTCCAGCACTAGGTCAGGTTCTTTACTTCTCAGAAGTGACTGCTAAAAGGAGAGAGACAGCAAGAAGAGACAGACAGAGCCAGAGAAAGCAAGGTAGTGGGAAGAAAGGGATCAGTAAACCACTGGTCTAGTGAGTCTCAGGAGGCAAGTGCTCAAGGTAAAAAAAAGAGTCCTGGAGAATGGTCTGCGGCCACAGGAAGCGCCTTGGTTTCCTTCTGTGTATCAGTCCTCCAGGAAGGCCGCTGCCGTTACCGTATTAAATAGTTATGTACATCGCAGAGAGTCCCAGGGAGTGGGCACCTGGGAAGGGGTCATTTCACCAGGGGCCGAGTTTTATCATCATCACCGCACTGGTGGGCTTTGTACTTTTTCACTTCTGCCATGTACTTGGCCCATGCATCACCTTTACTTGTTAATACCTGTGGGATCGGAGGGGAGGACCAGTTGGAAGACAGATGCCCAAGAAGCCAGGGACAAGAGTCAGGAACGCTATGAGACAGCTGACCCATCCCCAGTATTACCCTAAAGCCCTTGGATTTGAGGTAAAAATAAGCAGAAGCAGGTTGTCTGGGGAACCTCCCGCCCTACCATACCCACCCACACAAAGCTTGACCACCAGGCACTAAGTCTGCAAGGAAAGGGCAGTTAGGGTGGCACCCCTAGGCAGCACACTCACCTCATCCTCCGTCTTCTGCTTCTTGGCTACTATTCCCGTCTTGAGGGCTAGTTTGTTCCCGCCTCTGCGCTTGCCCACCTGGGTGAAGGGACAGAAGACTGCAAGGGTTACAGGAGCCAGGCCCGCCCTTAGCGGTGCTGAGGCCCACTACACCTTCCTATCGCCGCCTCGCCCAGCTCCTCCAGCCGGCCGACCTGCGCAGCAATGAGAGGAGCACACTCGACTCAGCACCTGCCCTGGGCTGCCATGCCCAGGCAGTCCTGGGCCCCAGGCTACCTACCCTCCCAGGGGGGCAGAGGAGTGCTCACCTGGCTAGGGAGTAGCTCTGTCTTCACTTTTTCTGCCCAGGCCTCACCCTGTCCTGGCAGGGACCACATAGGTAGCATCAGCTTCCTTTATTGACCATTATATACTACATACTGAGCCTGAGCCCTATATATCATACAGAGCACTGTGGTCATGGTATGTCCTCTCACATTCAGTTATGCTATTTGAAGGTAACTACTACTCATTTTAGAGATAAAGACAAGTCTCTGGGAGTAATAGGACAGGTTGCCAACAAGACAGCAATCCTCAGGATCAGATGGTACAAAGCCAACTGGAAAATCCTGGACCACAGAGCATCCCTGATTCTCCTACCCTGATGTAGCCCGGCTTTTTTAGAGCAATTAGCAATGGCTACTCATAAACAAATGGAAATGACAGTACTACTGCTGCTCCCTTTCCTGGAGAGCGCGGCCTCTACTCTTGACTGTCACATTAGCCCAGATCTCATTGATTTCTACTTCCTCCTCAACTGGGGCCTCCAGGACAACAGGTACTCACCCTTCAACTAGGCACCAGTTACTTCTGGGACTATTCCCACCAGCCACCACTTCTGTGTAGTACTGCTGATGGAATCTAGGATCACAAGCATCCAAAGCAATCTACTACTGAGCTAAGGCCCTAAACCTCTTGCTTTTATTTTGAAACAGGGTCTTACTGAGTTGTTCAGGCTGGCTCTGAGCTCATTCTGTACTTCAGATTCTTTCTCAGCTCCTGAGTAGCTGAGATTACAAGTACACTCATGCCGTGTACACACGTGTACACACACACACACACTTTTTGTTTTCAGAAACATAACCTTGGCTGAATTCAAACTCTCCAATCCTCCTGCCTCAACCTCCACAGTGCTAGGATTACATGTATGTGCCACCTTGTCTGGGTCACACACCCTTTTAAGACCTACAGAAACTTAAGCTTTGCTCCAAACCACAGAACTGGATCCAAGACATGACCCACAGTCTATTACTCTCAAACCAAAATTTCTTCCTCCCCACTACAGGGCCTCTATCTCAACACCAGAGACAAAGCAAACGCAAAACTAACAAGAGTATATAGCCAACATATTTAACCCAGAGCTCCTCAACCTGGTACTCTTGACATTTTCAACTAGATCGTTCTTTGTTATCCTATAAATTGTAGGATAGTGAATAGCATCACTGGTATCTACCCATAGATGTCACTAGCATCTCCTCTAAGAGTTTTAACAACCAAAATGTCTACAGAATTTACCAAATACAGGAGGATAAAAACACTTGTTCCAAGCAGAGAACCACTGGTCTCTACTGTTCTTTGAGTTTGTACTGACTTTTCTAGGGGCACTTCATGAAATACATCAAAAGGACCAATAATAACGTCAATTACTAGAACTACAGAAAATCAAGATAGGCCACCCAGGCTCCAAACAAACAACGTTCTTTTCCATCAAAGTCACCACTGAATACCCAGCATAAGGTAAGGTGCTCAATTAACGCACAGTAGTTAAAATAATACAGAAAGGAATCGATTGATCTTCCTAAGTCCACAAAGTCAGTGGTTTGCTTTTTGTTGTCGGTTGGTTGGTTTTGTTTTGTTGGGACAGGATCTCACTTTCGAATCCTCCTCTTCTTGCATCCGGAGTGATGGTATTACAAGGCGTGTGCCACCACGCCCGGCTACGGTCCGTGGTCTGAGCCTAACGATTACAGCAGACTCGTAATTTGAATTTGTCCCCTCCTTTCCGCCCACATTATGTGTGGGTATCGACTAGTCAAAGTCTGGGTACAAATGAAACAGGAATCCTAGCATCTAGGGTCCCCTAACCCCACAGCGCTGCTTCCAATGCAATTTCCCGGTTCCCAGGCCCCGCAAGGAAGATCTGGGGGTTCCCACTCCCTCCCAGAAACACCTCTCGTCCGGAATCCAGGCTCAAGATTGTCAGCAAGCAACCGGGACAGTCCGGGCATCCGGGCGGAGGAGTGCCTTGGATCATGACGCCCCTTCCCGGGCCCGACTCCCCCTGCCAACGAGGGCCCCGGCGCCCGCCCCCACCCCCGCGGCTCCTTACGAAGCTGAGCGTGGGGCCTGGGCCGCCCTTCCTCTTCGGATTCCCTAGGCCCGCCGCGGCGGAGGCCGGTGGGTCGGGTCGCTGCGGGCCCGGGGGTGGCTCCTCCTGCCGCTGCCGCTGCTCCTCCTCCATCTTCCGCTTGAACAGCTCCAGGAAGCTGCCGTCGTTGGCAAACAAGTTCACACCGCTGGATACCGGACTTGAGCCCGACACCTCCTCGTCTCCGCTCTCGGGTGATGTTCCGGGCCCCGACTCAGCCCATCGGCTCCTGCCGCCGCCCGCCGGGCCGGGCACCTCCCGACCCGGAGGCTCCGCCCGTCTCCCTCGGGCAGCCATTTTGTCGCCAGGTGCTACGCAAAGGACTTCGGGAAAGGCTCTCAGACCGCGCGCTTGGCGCCGGACTGGCTTCGTCTAGAGCAGTGCATGCCGGGAAGAGAGGTCTGAACCCAGAAGCCAACGCAGGGTGGGCGGTGCTTAGGTGGAGCTAAAGGTTCTGACCTGGCGACCAGTCGGTGGAACCCAGAAACCTAGTCCATTTCCTTCAGCTCTTCAGATTCCTAATCCTGCCAGACACGAGTTAGTTAAGCAGACAGAAGCTCCCCGAGAATGGGACCATCGTCTGCGACCTGAGCCTCCTCTAAGGGCTGAGAGACCACAATCCCAGTCGGCCATCATAAGTCTGTAACTAAAAAGATCTTGGGGACTGTGTGCTCAATTGACTCTTGGAAACTTGGGTGGCCCCTAACTAGCTCTAGAAAGTGTATCTATCTAACTTGCTACCTCCTACTAGAAACGGAAACATCTCCAGGTTGGACATCTGTCTCTGAATTTAATCTGTCTTGAAATAAGGATACTTCTGGCTGCGTGCAACTAGACGCACTGTCTGAGAGTAGTTATTTTAGAGGCTGGGCCATTCAAATGAAGCCAAACATGTTTCTAAGCTGAGTCCCTCTCTAAGATTTAATGTTTTGATCTGGGTATTAGTGCACGAAGGGACTAAGGATCCTTATATTACTTCACGAGGACAGGGATTCAACTAAAACAGCATTTGCTCAACTTGAAGCACATCCAGAGAGAAAGAGAGCCAAGCCCAACAAGAGTTTCGGAAATTAACGATCTCTCTACAAGGACGACATGTTGCAGATACCATTCTGCCCAGCATGGGGGTTCCGGACACACAGGACAAAAATCTACATACCCTGCAACAAACGGAGTCTCTCAGCCAACTAACCAGTTCCTTTGTGATTGGTTTGAGGCACAAGCCCGGTGGCTCACAACCAATTGAGAAACTTGAGGATCGGAAGAGAAGTTTAGGTCCAAAATAGACAGTAAGGGGAAAATGATCATCAGGAAACTGAGCCTATAGAATCGAGCCAAGAGATACCTCTGCTCTGACTTCACTCAGAGACCTTAGACAGGATGTTTGACTGGTTGCTAAGGAGAGGCTGACGCCTGCGGGACTTGAGCGTAACTAGTGGAAGTAAGCTAAGATTCAGCCAATGAAAAGAGTGCCGCAAGACTTAGGGTCCAATCAGTGAAGGGAAATAGTTGGGTCATACCACTATACTCACAAGACAGGGGAATACTTAGAAAACTACAGACAAGAGTTCACCAAGGTGAGCCCTCGCTGCATAGTACGGTGCAAATATAGCCCTTATTTTCCATAAATGTCAATGCAGGGGGAAAATAAGTCAGGCTTCCCGCCTGCCCAGGGATGAGGCGGATTCATTTCCCCTGTAGGTGTTTAGCACGTGGAGCGCCCCACTGATCACGTGAGCCGTCTCCAAGATGGCGGCGGGGGTGGCCGGGTGGGGGGTTGAAGCGGAGGAGTTCGAGGATGCGCCTGATGTGGAGCCGCTGGAACCCACGCTTAGCAATATCATCGAACAGCGCAGCCTTAAGTGGATCTTCGTCGGGGGCAAGGGTGGCGTTGGTAAGACCACCTGCAGGTAAGGAGGCTCTGGCGGGGCCGAGAAGACGGGTGGGATGTACCACCGGACGAAGGGGAGGACCGAGAGCGGGTTTTTCCCCCCGACCGGGGCAAAGCGAGCTGAACAGCGCCCTATGGAGTGGTCTTCGGAAGTTACTGTCGCCTGCCTGAGTGCAAGCCTGGCATCCTGAGTTGGATTATCCTGTTTGGGGTCTTGTGAATCCAGCGCGTGGGGTGTGCAGAGGAGCATTTAAATGCGGGAGCCGTCCGGACAGTACACCGGAGGGAGTTCAGAGTAGAAGGAATGACGCTAAAACAAGCTGTCTTAGTATGACGAACCTTCCATGTGATACCAGAGAGGGAAGACGTAGAAGGGGTTGGAAAAGGAGCCTCAAGACATTGAGAAGTGAAGCACGTTGCCCTGAACAAGTGGAGGGAGGGAAGGAGAGCCGTCTGAGCAATATGAACAGCTAGACTGTGCCACTGCGGGCCAAAAAAAAAAAAAAAAAAAAAAGCAAAATCAGGCACTTGAACAAACCGAATTGGTCAACTAAATAGTGCACACCAGTCCAATCCAAGTGGAAGAGTCAGGTGGTGATCTCTGCAAGAATTAAGTAAGACTTGATCCCACTGGGACCTACACTTTGCTCTTTTTTTTTTTCGAGACAGGGTTTCTCTGTGTAGCTCTGGCTGTCCTGGACTCGCTTTGTAGACCAGGTTGGCCTCGAACTCACAGAGATCCGCCTGCCTCTGCCTCCCGAGTGCTGGGATTAAAGGCGTGCGCCACCACCGCCCGGCTACACTTTGCTCTTAAGGCCCCTGATGATCCAGGTCTCTGAGGCCCGACCTTGCATCTCCTGCTACAAACCCCACTACCAAAGCTGACTCCTCATTCCTTGTCTTCTCACCTTTCTTGTGTACAGCTGCAGCCTGGCAGTCCAGCTGTCTAAGGGACGTGAGAGTGTTCTGATCATTTCCACAGACCCAGCTCACAACATTTCAGATGCTTTTGATCAGAAGTTCTCCAAGGTGCCCACCAAGGTTAAAGGCTATGAAAACCTCTTTGCTATGGTAAGTAAGGCTGGCATCTGCTGTGGCTGAGGTCCCCAGAAGGTTTTTTGGTTTTATCTTAATGACCAGTGTTACCTAGAGTGCATGCCTGGTTACCCATGGAGGCCAGAAGAGGCCATCAGATGCCCTGGGATTGGAGGTACAGATAGTTGTGAACCACAACCTGGATACTGAGAATCCAGCCCCAACTATAAGGACTTTTAGGGACATCCCTACCGGCAGCCACCAGACCATTCATATCTACATACTCATCTCTTGGGTATCACACTTTCCCTGACATACCCCTAGAGGAACATATGGAAAGGAGACCTGTAAGGACCAGGAAGGAAGGTGATCAACTGGCACTAAGCAAGCAAGGGGAAGGGAGGGAAAAGGAGGAAAACCAGCTGGACGTACACGCTATGGTGCTTTGCTGGCTGGGCAAGCAGCCTGGCTTTGAGTCTCAGTTTGCTAGAAGGCTTCTTCATTATTTTTTTTTTTAATGTATAAAGCTATTCTTTTTAAAGATTTAGTTTACTTTTGGTTATGGTGCGGAGTCCAGAGGTATCAGGTCTCCCTTGTGCTGAAGTTAGAGGCAATTGTGAATTCCCACCCCATGTGGGTACTGAATTGAATGAGGGTCCTCTGGAAGGCCAGTACACATGCTTAACTGCTCATACGCATGTTTTTGTTGCTGTTTTTATTGTGTTCTTAGTAGCGGTGAGGGTGCCACCACCGCTGCTGCTGCTTGCGACAAACCCCAGGGTATCCAGCATGCTAGGCAAGTGCTCACCTACATCCCCAGCTCTCAAGTTTAAAAAGGGCATGTTCGAACACACCTTTAATCCCTGCACTCAGGAGGCAAGCACAGGAGAATCTTGGTGAGTTCTTGCCCTGCCTGGTCTACAGAGAGAGTTCCAGGACAGCCTCAGCTACATGGAGAAACCCTGTCTCAAAAATCCAAAAGGCCTGGTGTGGTGGCGAATGCCTTTAATCCCAGCACTTGGGAGGCAGAGGCAGGAGGATCTCTGTGAGTTCAAGGCCAACCTGGTCTACAAAGTGAGTCCAGGACAGCCAGAGCTACACAAGAAACCCTGTCTCGAAAAACCAAAAAGAAGGAAAAGAAAAGACCTTATGTCTGGCTGTCATATGGAAATTGGATTGCAAATCAAGGGTGAAGTTGGGAAGAGTAACAAGAAGACTTTGGATGTCCCCAGGTCCTAGTGACACAGTAGTCCCATAAAAGAATAGAGTGGTAGGAGGGATGAGTAGTTAGATTTGGGGTATGTTTTGGAAGTTAAACAGTGAGAATACCAGGCTTTGTCTATCTAGGTTTTTGTTTTTGTTTGTCTGTCTGTCTCTTTCGGAGTGTGTGTGTATAAGTATAGTGTAGTGAATTCATACACCCATGTGTCACTAAGAAGGTCAGAGGACATCTCCAGATGTTGGTGCTTGCTCTTCCAGAGCCTGTTGTTTGCTGCTGTAGGCACCAGACTAGATGGCCTGAGAGCTTCCAGGGATTGTCTATCTCTTATCTCAGCATAGAAGCCCTGGGATCATAGGATCCTGTTACCACATCCACCTTCACGTGTGTTCTGGAGATTCAATTTCAGTTCCCCCACTTGCACAAATGCTTTGTCTACTAGGCCACCTTTCTTTTTTTTTTTTTTTAAAGATTTTATTTTATTTTATTTTATTTTTTTTTTTTTTTGGTTTTTCGAGACAGGGTTTCTCTGTGTAGCCCTGGCTGTCCTGGACTCACTTTGTAGACCAGGCTGGCCTCGAACTCGCAAAGATCCACCTGCCTCTGCCTCCCAAGTGCTGGGATTAAAGGCGTGCGCCACCACCGCCCGGCTAGGCCACCTTTCTTTATGTTTTACTTCTATGTGTGTGTTTCTGTGACAGCTTGTGTATGATGTGCGCTACTTGCATGAAGTCTTAGAAGGGCCCAAAGACAACTTCAGAGGTCCCTGAACTAAAGATATGAGTAGTTGTAATATGCCTTGTATAGGTGGTGGGAAGCAAACCTCGGTCCCCTGCAAGAGCAGCAAGTACTCCTAACCACTGAGGCATCTCTCCAGCCCTCTTTGTTCTGGGTTGTTTTGTTTGAGACAGAGTCGTTTAGTCTAGTATGGCCTCAGATTTGGTATGTTGCCAAGGATGACCTTGAACTTATTTATGTTCCTCCTCCAAAGTGCTGGGATGGCAGGTATGTGTCCTGGTGCCTGAAAATTTGCTTGATTTTATTTATTTACTTACTTATTTATTTTGGTTTTTTGAGACAGGGTTTTTCTGCATAGTCTTGGCTATCCTGGAACTCACTCTGTAGACCAGGTTGGCCTTGAACTCATAGAGATCCACCTGCTTCTGCCTCCCAAGTGCTGGGATTAAAGGTGTATGCCACCACGCCCCACTGATTTTTTTTTTTAAGGTGCATAGATGTTATCCCTGCACGGATGTCTGTACACAATGTGGGTACAGTGTCTTCTGGGTCCAGAAGAGGGTGTTGGATCCCCTGGGACTGGATTTATAGACAGCTGTGAGCCTCCATGTGGGTGCTGGGAACTGAACCTGGGTCCTCTGGAACAGCAGCCCATTTTCTTAACCCCTGACCCATCCCTCCAGTGATGAAGATTGCTTGGTTTTACCCCAGCATGGTGATGCACACCTTTGATCCCAGCATTCGGGAGGCAGAGGCAGTTGGATCTCTATACATTCAAGGCCAGCCTTGTCTACAAAGTGAGTTCCAGGACAGCCAGGGCTACACAGGGAAACCTTGTCTCAAAAAACCAAAACAAAAAGATTGTTTGGTTTTTTTTTTTTTTTTTTTGGTTTTTCGAGACAGGGTTTCTCTGTGTATCCTTGGCTGTCCTGGACTCACTTTGTAGACCAGGCTGGCCTCGAACTCACAGTGATCCGCCTGCCTCTGCCTCCCGAGTGCTGGGATTAAAGGCGTGTGCCACCACACCCGGCGACCCATTACATTTTTGTTTGTGGTTTTGGTTTGTTATTTTTGGTCTAGGTCTCACTAAGTTTACAGCCAGCTTTGAGCTCACTCTATAGCAATGGCAGAATTTGTAACCTTCCTGTCTCATTCTGCTGAATAGTTGGAATTACAAGCCTGTACCACCAAGCCCAGCCGGGGTCTTTCTTTTCTTGCAAAGGTGGGGACTTCCACAGTGAATGAGATAGGAGGTATTTGAGGAAGGACAAGGCAACACATAGACACTTGTGAGAGTTGGGCTAGTGAGGCTCTCCAGGCATCCATTGGAGATCTGTCTGTCTTTAGGAATTGGGAACAGGTATGACTGATCAGATATATTTTTGTCCCCAAAGCATCAGTACCAAACAGCTATAGAAAAGCAGAATGGGGAAACTGTCAATAGCAAAGAAGGAGAATTGGCAGAAGCAACCCAAGTAGCCTAGACTGGAGAAGAGAACAGGCCAATAGAACTCCTATCTAAAATCTGCTAGTCAGAGGCTGGGATCATGAGGTCAAGTGTGCTCTAGAAGCCAACTTTAAGGGGCTCACGAATTCCTCAGTGGTAGAGCACCTGCTTAGAAGCTCCCAGTGAGTGGCTGACAGCATCACCTGAAGGAGCACTGGCCTAGCCTGTATAAAGCCCTTGGTTCCATCTGCAACAGTGCTTCCCCCACAAAAATACAGAATACTCCCCAAGAGGGACAGCAAACCAGCAGGGAGAGAAAACAAGATCAGGGTGACCTATGGAGAATGAGGCTGATGGCACCTGATGGAACACACCTGTAACCTCAGCATTCGGGAAGTGGGAAGGCCAGCCTCAGATACTTAGTGATCTTATTTCAAAAAAATGAAAGAAGCGTATCCAAAGATGGCCCGCATTAGAGGCATGTTCTGAAAGTGGTTGGCACCAGCTGTGCTTTATTGGGAAGGAAAATTTTGGGTGCCTGTGCAAATTCCCTCAGTGGGTTTGGTTTTCAGCTTGTCTATGGAGCCTGCCCTAGTCCCAGCTGGCAATTTCTTACTTGATTGTAAGGTTGAACCATTGATGGGACAGACCTGGGATCCTATGTTGTTAGAGCCCTACATGGGCTTCCTCTGGCCTGCACCTAGGAGTTGAGGCCCCCCCTGGGAGTCCGTCATCGCAGCAGCCTCAGTCTGGTCCCCTCGGCCCCCAGGAGATAGACCCCAGCCTGGGCGTGGCAGAGCTCCCTGACGAGTTCTTCGAGGAAGACAACATGCTGAGCATGGGCAAGAAGATGATGCAGGAGGCCATGAGCGCCTTCCCTGGCATCGACGAGGCCATGAGCTATGCTGAGGTCATGAGGTCAGCCTGGGTAGGGGCCGTGGGTGCCCGCCTGCCTACCCGGGGAGGGCCTCCAGGGTGAGCCTGACCCTCATCTCCCCTCAGGCTGGTGAAAGGCATGAACTTCTCGGTGGTAGTGTTCGACACGGCGCCCACTGGCCACACACTCAGGCTGTTGAACTTCCCGACCATTGTGGAGCGGGGCCTGGGCCGCCTCATGCAGATCAAGAACCAGATCAGCCCCTTCATCTCACAGGTAGGTGCCACACACCCCTCTCCTGTCCGGGTCTCCCCAGGGCCATGCTCTTGAGGCAGAGCAGGAGGCAAGGCCTCCCTGTTCCCTCCCCTATGAAATAGACAGCCTCCCTCCATGTCTCGCCTGCTGTGTGACCTCAAGTAAATCTCTTCACCTCTCTGGGTCTTCCTTTCCTTCTCTGTCAACTGTCATGCTCCCTTCAACAGCACGTGCACTTCTTTAGAAATGGAAGGTACAAGCCGGGCGGTGGTGGCGCACGCCTTTAATCCCAGCACTTGGGAGGCAGAGGCAGGCGGATCTTTGTGAGTTCGAGGCCAGCCTGGTCTACAAAGCGAGTCCAGGACAGCCAGAGATATTCAGAGAAACCCTGTCTCGAAAAACCAAAAAAAAAAAAAGAAATGGAAGGTACAAACATGGCTCTGTGAGTTGTCAATACTGCGGCCGTGGCCCGCTTTCATGTCTGCCTCCGTGGCCCGCTTTCATGTCTGCCTACAGAGCATGCTCATGATGTGTGTGCCTTCCGGCCTCAGGTAGTAATGTCTGCTGAGCATCTACTAAGTGCCTAGCACCAATTTGCAATAAAGCACATGACAGCTCACATACACAATAGCTTGAGGGTAAGGTGTGGAGATGGGAAAGCTGAGAATTCAGGAAGTCAGATATTTTGGCCATGTTTGCCCACAAAGTGGAAGAGCTGAAGTTACACAGACCTCCCCATGAGTTGGCCCCAGGGCCACACCTTTAATGGAGATGCTACAGTATTCAGCAAGCCCCTGACCCAGAGGTTCTGATAGGCCCAGGAAGGTGGCAAGCCTATCCCCTCATCCCCACAGATGTGCAACATGCTGGGCCTGGGGGACATGAATGCTGACCAACTGGCCTCCAAGCTAGAAGAGACATTGCCTGTCATCCGATCCGTTAGCGAACAGTTCAAGGACCCTGTGAGTTGTGATCCAGTCAACAGGTGGTGAGAGGCTCATGAGGATCGGGACAGCCAGATCCCTTTGCTCGCTCGCTCTTGTCTTGTGCCCTACAGGAACAGACAACCTTCATCTGTGTGTGCATTGCTGAATTTTTGTCCTTGTATGAGACTGAGCGGCTGATCCAGGAGCTGGCTAAGTGCAAGATCGACACCCACAACATCATCGTCAACCAGCTTGTCTTCCCTGACCCTGAAAAGCCCTGCAAGATGTGTGAGGCTCGACACAAGATCCAAGCCAAATACCTGGACCAGGTGTGCCCACCTCCCCAGCCAAGAATCTTTTACTGTATTCTCTGACTTTTGTCTTTGAGGGCTGGGGCTGCAGCTCAGTTAGTAGTAGAATGTTTGCCTACCATGTGGTGTGTGTGTGCGTGTGTGAGAGCACTTGCTCTCTCTCTCTCTCTCTCTCTCTCTCGTGTTCTTTCATTCGTTTTGGTCTTGCTGAGGATAGTACCTGAGGCTTTGTGCATGCTTAGCAGTGCTGTTCTTCAGAGCCATACCCCCAATTCTGTCTGACCTTTTGTGCCTCCTGGTGACCTCCCCCGCTCCCACTCCTGGGCCTTCTGTATCTAGAAGACTGAAGCTGGACTAGGAAGCATGACATCTAGTCCATTCCTGGATTTGTTACCCTGCTTCCACTTAACATGTCAAGAGTTCTGTGCCCTAACCTCCCATGCCCTTGCAAACCCTTTCTGCCCTCCATCTCTGCTTTCTGCTCTCTAACAACCTTACAGATGGAAGACCTGTATGAAGACTTTCACATTGTGAAGCTGCCACTGTTACCCCACGAGGTTCGGGGAGCTGACAAAGTCAACACCTTCTCTGCCCTCCTCCTGGAGCCCTACAAGCCCCCCAGCACCCAGTAGCACCACCATCCTGGCTACCATCTTCCACCATAGTCTTTCCCCATGGGGCAGGGAGAGTTTGCACAAAGTCCCTCATAGTACAGGGGGAGCCACTTAGGAGGTGGGAGGGGGGGTCTGTTCCCCCTGGTGGGGCCTGGGAAGGCTGCAATGCCTCCCACCTCTCCCTGCCTCACACTCCTTAATAAAATAATCTTAAACAACTGTGTTAATGGAGGTGTGGGTAGGTAAGCACCTAGTTACAAGCTGCATAGATTGTACACTCCACAAGTCCTTGTCTCTCACACACAAACACACAAGTCCACCCATAGCAAACATGCATGTTTATGGTTACACTCGTGGAAAGACACTGTCTTGAGTAAAGAGAAGCCTGGTCCTTTTTTTTTTTCCTTCCCAAAACAGGGTTTCTTTGTAAACTAGGCTGCTCCTGAACTCACAGAGATCCACCACCACACCCAGCAACCCTGGTCTTTTTGGTTTTCGGGACAAGGTTTCTCTGTGTATGCCTGGGTGTCCTGAACTCACTTTGTGACCAGACTAGCTTTGAATTTACAGAGATCCACCTGCCTCTGCCTCCCTATCGCTGGGATTAAAGGCATGTACCAGCACATGCCCGGCAATTGCGGACAGCTGTGAACTGCCATGTGGGTGCTGGGATTTGAACATGGGTCCTTTGGAAGAACAACCAGTGCTCTTAACTGCTGAGCCATCTCTCCTGCCCCAGAAGCCTGGTCTTAAAGATGCCCTTTCTAGGGCTGCAAAGCCTGGAATGGAATCATTTGCTTCCTTCTTAAAAATTCAGAGTGTGGGACTCTTTGGGCCTCATGGCCAGCCCCAGGCTGGTAGAGAACGGATTAAGCAGGCAGTGGGCCCAACACCACCTGCTGTTTAGTTTGGGAATTAATGGGCGCCCTGGGCAGAGGCTGAGCCTGCCAGACTGGGAATTAAGGATCTGCACACACACCCCTAGTAGCTGCCTCGGTTGGATGCTTTCAGCCCCTCCTGGGGTGGGACTGATAAGCACCGACAGAGTGGCAGAAAATTGGGGTTCCCTTAAGGCTGGACCTGCCGCCTGAGTTCCTCAGTACAGGCCTCCAGCTGTTTGAGCTTCATTCCTGTGGCCCTTAAATTGGACGCCTGAGCCAAGGCACAAATTCTCAGGCTGCACACCATGGGGAAGGTTTAGCAGACCCATGTCCCCTACCCTCCTCTGCACCAGCTATAAAGACTAGAAATAAAACTGGACTTTCTGAGTGTTTTCAACTTCCAAGTCACAGCTGCTTAGTGTGAGGACAAGAAGGGGCACTTGAAGACATGTATGACTCAGGAAGTGTTCCTGGTACACTCCCGGTCTAGGCATGCCAGGGAATGCATGTTAGGGGAACCCATTCATGTGCCTAGACTTGTCCTCCCACTGGGGTGTGTGCAAGCTGGTATGAGCATGTTAAACTGACAAATGTAAACAAATGGAAGCAGCCATAGGGAAGGACCACATACTACAACCCCATATTGCCTTGGTTCAGATCCTAGCTATCCGACTGAATCATCAGAGCTGTGGTTTGCCCTTGAGGCTAGTGGGACTAACCGGAACCATCTTCCATGCTGTCTTGCTAGAAGTAGATCAGAAGAAATACACGTTTTTCTCCCGCACCCAGCTCAGACCTCAATAAGAGTCATGTGCTATTGTAATGAGAGGGCATGTGAACCTGGCAACCTGCTCTCCAGCCCAGCTGGGGGTCGAGAACTATGTGGGGATGTGTGTGTGCTGGGGAGAAGGATGATGAGCTGCTGCAGGGAGCCCAAGGACACATACTAGGGAGTCAGGGCAGCCTGTCAAGAACAGCCTGTCCAGTCCCCAGGTCCTGCAGCTGGCAGTGTCTCCCCAGCCAGCTACCCTTGTTGCTGAAATTTATAGGCTGCTGGGCAGCTGGACAGCGGAGATGCAGGTCCAAGGGTGGCCAGCCCAAGCTGGTTCCTAATTTACCTGGGTGGGGCAGACATCTGCCATCCTGGGAACACTGCGTCCTGGCCAGATGGGCCTCCGGGTGGTGCTGCGCTGGGCCATTCCCACTTCTGGTGCTGAGCGGGTGGATAGCAAAACACTCATGGGGACCTTAAAGTGTCCCTGAGCCTCTGCCCCTCTCATACCCTTGTGTCTGTGGACATCCTTGATGTTGGGGGTGGCAGTGGGAGTGCTCTTTGTCCCAGGCTGGGAGTGGCCCCCCTGTTGGCATGTCTCTGAAGAGAGAACATGTCTTGAATCAGTGCCAAGTGTAGGGACAAGGATTTATGTCCCTGATTGTGTGTTCAGGGCATTGTTGAGACCTAAGTGTATATATATCTGGTTGTTTCTGCACATAACAGCACATAAGGAAGAAGCATTGAGAAAAGGCTTTTTTTTTTTTTTTTAGACAGGGCCTGACTATGTGGCTTAGGCTGTCCTTAAATGCACAGCCTCCCAAATGCTGGGATTATGATTATATGCCACCATGCCTGCTTCAATATATTAATATATAATTGCGTAAATGTCAATGGGGTTTTAATTGGTGAAACTGTAGGAAGGGTCCCTGTTGCCACCCCCGCCATGCTAGGGATATTACCCAGGCTTTTATAAATGCTTGGCAACTCTTTTGCCATTAAACTATACTGACAGCCTTTGCAAATATGTGTTCTCTACACTGGTAAGTCAGGAACCACCAAGGCCTGGCTGTGACCCTAGGACTGGACTGTGTCTCACTGTGTTGAGGAAGGTGTCCCCACACTTGTCATGTGGCTTTGGATGTGTCTTTTTGTACAGAAGTGGAGACTTCAAGCCGAATATGAATATCTGTGGCTGGGGATGGGAAAGCTTGAGTGGCTGTGTGTTCTCCTGTATCTTTGCTATATGATGAGGGCTTATGAGAAGGCAGGCCCCTGGCCCCTTTCTTCTGCCCTCCTCTAAGACTGTTTGGAGCAGCTAGTGTGCACCCATGAACTGAGAGCTGGTTGCTTCCAGGACTCACTTGCCTTATAGCCACTTGCTCCAGTGCCAGGTAGAGCATGAAATCACATGTGCCTGTGTGACTTTAAAAGTCTCTCTCTCTCTCTCTCTCTCTCTCTCTCTCTCTCTCTCTCTCTCCTCTTATCCTTATTTATTTACATGTGTGAGTGTGTGAGGGTCAGAGGAAAGCTTTATGGAGTTGGTTGTCTTTATATGGGTTCCAGGGATTAAACTCTGGCCATGAGGTTTGTACGCCAAGTGCCTTTACCCAGTGAGCCATCCCTATCGGCAAGCACACACATAAATTTTTTCGGTATTTTTCATGCAGACTGCTATGACGCAGCAAGCTCAGGCTTGCCCCAGTTTCACTATATAGCCTACGTTGTGCCTTTATTTCCTTTCAGTGATCCTCCTGCCTCTGCCTCCCAAAGAATTCTAGGATCATAGGTATGCACCTTTACACTTTGCAGGGGGCGGGGGGTGGTATTCAGGAACTCTGTAGATCTGTAGACCAGACTGGTCTCAAACTCACATAGATCTGCCTACCTCTGCCTCTCTGGTGGTCAAATTAAAGGAGTGGACCACAACATTTGACTTCCTTCCTTCCTTTCTTTTCTTTAAGTTTTTTTGAGACAAAGTTTCTCTGTATAGCCCTGGCTGTCCTGGAACTCACTATGTAGACCCAGGCTGGCTTCCGAATCATAGATCCACTGCCTCTGCCTCCAGAGTGCTGGGTTTTTTGTTTTTTGTTTTTATATGGGTTTTTTTTTTTTTCGAGACAGGGTTTCTCTGTGTAACTACTCTGGCTGTCCTGGACTCACTTTGTAGACCAGGCTGGCCTCGAACTCACAGTGATCCACCTGCCTTTGCCTCCCAAGTGCTGGGATTAAAGACGTGTGCCACCACGCCCGGCTCAGAGTGCTGGGTTTAAAGGAGCATGCCACCACCACCCAGTCTGATTTCCTTTATTTCTCTTTGAGGTTTTTTGTTGTGTTGTTGTTGTTGTTTGTTTGTTTTGTTAATTTTCAGATGAGTGTATCACTCAAGAGGCAGAGGCATATGGATCTCTGAGTTTGAAGACACTCTGGTCTACATAGCAAGTTCCAGGGCAGCCAGGAATACACAGAGAGACCTTGTCAAGAAAAAAACAAAACCTGGAACTTGAGTTGCAGACAGTTGTAAGCAACAATGTGGATGTGGGTCCCAAATGATCTAAGAGAAAGCAGTATGCGTCCTTCACCCTAAGCCATATCTCCAGCCTTACTTTTAAAATTATGTGTCTATGCCTGTGTGGGGACATGTGCACCTGAGTACAGGGTTCCTTGGATCTCCTGGAGGTGGATTTCCAGGTGGTTGGGAGCTACCAGAGTGGGAAGCTCTGCAAAAGCAGTATACACTCTTAACCACTGAGCCATCTTCAGTCCAGATACCTTGGATCGTCCACCCACTAGGAGGGAAACAAAGAGGGGCAAGAAAGTACAAGGCAGACCACACACACACACTCACTCACTCACTCACTCACCACCCCACCCAACTCCACCCCCCTCCCTGCTCAGGAGACAAACTGGCAGACCTTCTCCAAACAAAGTTCTGGGGCTGTAGCTCAGCTAAAGGGGATGGACTTGGGAGGGGCTGCCCACACCCACTCCCCAGTTCCTTCCCTAACAGAGTCTGGCTTCAGCCCCACCCAATACTGAGGACACCCTTCCATTCAGTGTCTGTCCCTGTGTGTCCCTGTACTGCCACCCTCAACACAGGTGAGAAGGACCAAGCCTGGGAGAATAAAGGGCATCCCACTGGCAGGCTTTGGGCAGGACTCCTGGTGGGTCAAAGCTGGAGGATTAAGTGGAGGTCAAGGTGAGCTGGTTCCTATTGGGAGGTAGGGAAGCTGCGAGACAGATTGAGGACCTGGAGCCTTCAAGATTCCATTCAGAGCAGTTCTAAAATGAGGGGGCTAGTAGCCCCAAACTGTGAGTCTATGTGTGGGATGGTTGTTGGAACTCTGAGAATTTAGAAACTGAGAACTCAGGAAGTCAAGAAGTTTGAACAGATAAAAGGGATGGGGGGGGTAGTGGGAGGCAATTCAAAAATTGACTAGATTCATCCAAGGGTTTAGGGGGTAGGGGACCTAACTGAAAATCCAAGAGACTTGGCCAGTAGTCTAGGAGAGGGAGACAGAGCAAGACTGGGAGAAAGGAGCTCGGGAAAGAGTCAGGACCCAGGGAGAGGGTGGGTATCAGGACGTGGGTGGGGAACGCCTTAGAGCAGCGAGGACAGTGCACTGTCCGATGGCACCTCCACCTGCAGCTGAAATTTCCAGGATCATCCCCCTCCCAGCATTTTCCCTTGGCTCACAGGCCCGGGACCCAGGCTAAGCCCTTCTCCTTTGGCCGCACTGGCCCGGCCCAGCGATGACTGTCACCTACACAGCCCGAGTGGCGAATGCCCGCTTCGGTGGCTTCTCCCAGCTGCTGCTGCTGTGGCGCGGAAGCATCTACAAGCTCCTGTGGCGAGAGCTTCTGTGTTTCCTGGGACTCTACATGGCACTGAGCGCCGCCTATCGGTGAGAAGACCTGGGGTGGACTCTGGGGGAGCTGAGCCCTATGGAAAGGACTGGGAATGGAGGGGAGACCAGTCGCTGCTGCATTCCCTACCCCGCAGCTTCTTACTGGCGGAAGAGCAGAAGCGCTACTTCGAGAAGCTTGTCATATACTGCGACCAGTACGCCAGCCTCATCCCCGTCTCTTTCGTACTTGGTGAGCTTGCGCCCCCTGAGAATCCTCTTCCTACATAAGGGAGAAATCTGTTTTCCATCCATGCTTCTTGGAGACCCCCATTCCTACCCCTCTAAGGCCCATTGGTCAAATCTAAAATCCAGGACTTCCCACTTCACTAGTTGTGTCTCTGTCAGATTACTATCACACACACACACACACACACACACACACACACACACACACACACACATCCTGAGCCCCTCCCTCCTCCAGGAAACAAATGTGACTCTGTTCAAATACAGCCTGGCCCCTGGCCTCAAAGAAACCTCAGGTGACCCTCGAATCACATAGATGGGATGATCAGCCTGCCAAGGTCTCTGTCTCTCAAACTCTTAGGGCCAAACTTTTTTTCCTATGTATGGATTTTTTTTTTGGTTTATTGTTTGAGACAGTCTCTCATTATGTAGCCTTGGATGGCCCCAAACTCCCTATGTAAATCTGGCTGAGAGCTAATCTCTCTCTCTCTCTCTCTCTCTCTCTCTCTCGTCAGAGTTTCTTTGGGTAGCCTTGGCTGTCCTGGAATTCGCTATGTTGACCAGGCTGGCCTGGAACTCAGAGATCCGCCGGCCTCTGCCTCCCAAACGCTGGGATTAAAGGTGTGGGCCACCACCTCCGGGCTTAACTCTTTATAAATTTCTGGCTCGGGGACTAAATGCTGCTGTTGAACTATGGATAGTTGTGGTAAATCTATCTAGATATCCCGGGTGTACATTTCACCTCCACACACCACTGTCCTCGCCTTCTTTCCAGTCCCCATACCCCAAGCCCAGTGATTTCCTGGGGTCAGAGGAACATGTTCCTTTGCGATCCTAACACAAGCCCTGGAGATCACACTAGGATCACAATTCCCCATCCAGGGTACCTCAACCTGCTCCAACCTCTTTGACTTCAGGGCTGGATCCCCACGTTGTTCTCAGACCAGATGGCCGAGTGGTCAGGGTGACCAGCCTTTTCCAGATGTCTCTGACGCAAACCCTACGTCATACCATTTCCTCAGCTTGGGCTCCCGCCTCCCTGCTAACCTCCCGTCTCTGGCTTGCCCTCAGGCTTCTACGTGACCCTGGTGGTGCATCGCTGGTGGAACCAGTACCTGTGCATGCCTCTACCGGATGCACTCATGTGCGTGGTGGCCGGCACCGTGCACGGGCGCGACGATCGAGGCCGCCTCTACCGGCGCACGCTTATGCGCTACGCAGGGCTCTCCGCGGTGCTGATCCTTCGTTCCGTCAGCACGGCAGTCTTCAAGCGGTTCCCCACCATAGACCACGTGGTCGAGGCTGGTGAGTCTCTTGGCCAGAGGACGGCGGGGCCAGGTAAGGGAGCGGCGCGAGTAACCTCGGATCACGCTCCTCCAGGATTCATGACCCGCGAGGAGCGCAAGAAGTTCGAGAACTTGAACTCATCCTACAACAAATACTGGGTGCCCTGCGTGTGGTTCTCTAGCCTAGCGGCGCAGGCGCGGCGAGAGGGGCGCATCCGCGACAACAGTGCCCTTAAGCTGCTGTTAGAGGTGAGCCCGAGAGGAAGTGATTCCTAGAATAACAGAAATTGCCGGGCAGTGGTGGCGCACGCCTTTAATCCCAGCACTTGGGAGGCAGAGGCAGGCGGATCTTTGCGAGTTCGAGGCCAGCCTGGTCTACAAATTGAGTCCAGGACAGCCAGGGCTACACAGAGAAACCCTGTCTCGAAAAACAAAACAAACAAAAAAAAAAAAACAGAAATTGTGCACTTTGGGCGACGGACCTCGAACCCCCCACGAGGCAGTAATCCAAACACTCTTACTAGATGCGCTTATTTCAATGAGGGGAGCCCTATAGTGCGTGGGAACTCCCAACGAGGTGTACATCACCACCAAATGTCCTGGATACTTGGGTCCTGGATACACTCCCCTAATTCCTAGTATGTGACCCCCCTCTCCATCCGGGCACTCATACTTAATCGCCACGAGAGTTCAGCGTTCAACACCCACCGTCATGACTCGCATCTGCCTACAGGAGCTGAATGTGTTTCGGAGCAAATGTGGAATGCTGTTCCACTACGACTGGATTAGCATCCCCCTCGTCTACACCCAGGTAACTTCTCCGCGCCTCCTTCTACCCTCAGCATAGGAGGCTCTCTCTATTCCTCTTAAGGGGAATGGAGATCAGTCATAACATCACATCTCACTCCCAGCATTCAGGAAACTGAGGCAAGAGGATCCAGAATTTGAAACCAGGCTAGGTTTACATAGCCAGATCCTTTCTCCAAAAAAAAAAAAAAAAAGTGTAGGGACTAAAAGCCAGGTAAAACCAATCATTCTGATGTCCAATGCTCGTCCTGATCTTTCCATGGCACCCTGAGGCGCTCGGGGTCGGGGTCCGGAGTGACCCGGTTTCCGCTTGCTCGGCCCTCAGGTGGTGACGATCGCGGTGTACAGCTACTTCCTGGCTTGCCTCATCGGCCGTCAGTTCCTAGACCCGGCCCAGGGCTACAAAGACCACACCTTGGACCTGTGCGTTCCCATCTTCACCCTGCTGCAGTTCTTCTTCTACGCTGGCTGGCTTAAGGTGGGTGGATGGGGCCCCCGAGGCAGGAACGGAGGAGAGGGATTTGAAAGACTCTTCTCCTGCCTCACTTCTCTGAATTCAGGTCGCAGAGCAGCTCATCAACCCTTTCGGAGAGGACGACGACGACTTTGAGACCAACTTTCTCATTGACCGCAACTTCCAGGTCAGGGCCTCCTCCTGCTGGGCAGGCGCGCACCTAAGAGTTTCTTTCCCAAGTGGCCCCAGACTCTCCTAGAGGCCTCACCCGAATCACCCTTCTCTCTGATCATACACCGTGGGGGCTCCACCCACCTCGCCCCGCGTGTCCGCATCCACAGGTCTCGGTGCTAGCCGTGGACGAGATGTATGACGATTTGGCCATACTGGAGAAAGATCTGTACTGGGACGCGGCGGAGGCCCGCGCGCCCTACACCGCGGCCACGGCTTTCCTGCTTCAGCAGCCCTCCTTCCAGGGCTCCACCTTTGACATAGCGTGAGTTAGTGGGGCGGGCGCGGCTTAGGGCTCTGCGGGGCCCGGAAGAAAAATCTGTGGTCTGTGGGGTTAGTAGGAGAAAAGAGGATTTCAGGAACCAATCTAGGCAATTTGGCCCGGAAAGATGGAACCCACCAGAGCCCTAGCACTGGGGAGGTGGAGCCGAAGGGATTAGGAGTTCAGCTATGTAGCAAGATCAAGTTCGGGTCTGTGACTGGGGTGGGAATTGGTTACCAGTTGGATACTGGGGGCATGTCTAAAGACTTTCAGAGACAAGATGGGGCTACGATTGAGGTTGTAGCACCAGAAAATATGGCTAGGTCTTTCAGAGTGACACAAAGGGGTGGCTGGAGCTAGGTGAACCTCAGGTGCTTAGGGTCCCACTTTGTGGATCAAGAAGAGAAAAGCCGTGGTGAGGGTACGGTCTAGTCTATCATGTAGGAAGTCTTACCTAACATCTCAAACACTAAACAGACATAGATAGATTGACGAACCTGGATGTGAGGGCACACACCTCAGTCAGTCCTAGGACTGGGGAGGCAGAGGCAGAAGGTCCATTCATCAACAAATTTGACACTAGTCTGAATTACATAGTGAATTTCAGGTCAGTTAGAGCTACATAGTGACTCTGTCAGAACAGCAAACACACACACACACAGAGAGAAAGAGAGAGAGAGAGAGAGAGAATGTTTCTCTTTTGAAACCTCCCCCAATCCTGAGAGTTCCTCTCTTTTCCTTAATCTGCCTTTCCTCTACTCAAAAATAAAACAACTAAACAAATACCAGAAAACTAGTCAGGCGTGTCTCAGGAAGTTCGAAGCCAGCAGGGTCCACAGAGCAAGTTCGAGGACAGCCCAGCCAAGGCTACACAAAAAATCCAATCGGGGCTGGCAAGGAGGGAGGAAAACAGAAAACTAAAATAAGATAATAAATCAACACAAAGGAGGTGGCTTCAGTGGTGACCCCTTGTCCATCCTGTAGGCTGGCTAAAGAGGAAATGCAGTTCCAGCGGCTAGATGGCGCGGACGGCCCGCTAGGAGAGGCTCACGGGGACTTTCTGCAGCGTCTCCTGCCGGCAGGGGCGGGCACTGTGGGTCCGCTAGGGCGGCGCCTGTCTCTGCTACGGCGTAAGAACAGCTGCGTGTCAGAGGCGTCCACGGCAGCCAGCTGCGGGTGTGCAGGCTTGGCGGATGGTGGAGGCATTGAGTGCGGTTGCGAAGACCTATTGCTTGACCCCAGCCTGCGGGAGCCGGAGCTGGAGCCTCCCGCATGTCCTGAGCTGCCTGCCCCCAACCCGGGGCCGACTACTGAACCTTTTACTGTGGTGTCCATTCCGGGGCCCCGGGCTCTTGCGCCGCCCTGGCTGCCCAGTCCTATTGGAGAGGAGGAAGAGAGTCCAGCCTGAGACCCTGGGACCAGGACCCCTAGGACACCCAATCCTGCCCTGAGCATGCTGGCGACCTCCAAGGTCTCCACGATCGAGCTAAGCCTGCAGAAAGTCGACCACCTGTGTTTCCCTATGTGTTTGACCACCTGTGTTTCCCACTGGTGGTGTTAGGGGTCCATGTTCTCCCAGCTGCTGTTGCTTGCTTTTATTATTTTTTTTCTCTACTCCCAGTGTCTTTTAAGTGGCTTTGCTTCCCAAGCACCACCACCTGACAGGTGGCCTCTGTGTGTCTTCTGACCGGTGGCCTGTGTTCTTCCCTTCCAGTGGAACTGAGTGCCTACTTCATGAAGTTGTGAGGATGAAAACAAAAATAAAGGAAATGATGTCTTTAAAGCAGTTGGTTTAAAGTAGGCGTTCAATAAGTACTTAACACTGAAATGTTGTCTCTAGCCTGATCATTTACAAGATATATATATATGATAGTGCACCTCCTAATACAGACTAGGCTCTCTTGGAACTCACATTCACCTCGTTTGCCTACCTAATGCTATCCTTAAAGTGTGTGACACCACACCTGGCCTTCCAGACTTTCTTGATAATGTTCTAGTCATCCCCCCACCACCCACACACAATTTTGATGTAATACCCTTGGTTTTCTTCACTGGTGAGAAAGAAATGCTGCCTGGTGACCAAAGCTTTCAGCATGCTAGACAAGCACTTAGGACAAGCTAAATTCCCAGTTCCACTCATTAATGAGGTCTCATGGTCTCAAAGCGATTTTCCCCTTGCCCTAAGCACCTGCAATCTCAATTATTATTTCAGTATTTCAGATCCTGTGTGTATGGTGCTGGGAGATACAACCCAGGGCTTCTTGCATTAAACTAGCTAAGCCAGGCAACTGCTCTACCACTCTGCTATACCCCAGATACTCCAGGCTTATCTGCTTCCCCCCCCCCCCCCCCCCCCCCCCCCCGTCCCTCCATCTTGGAAACTACTATTTTGTTTGTTTGGTTTGGTTTTTGTTTTTGTTTTTTGAGACAGGGTTTCTCTGTGTAGCCCTGGCAGTCCTGGAACTCAATCTGTAGACCATGCTGGCCTCCAGCTCAGAGATCTGCCTGCTTCTGCCTCCCTCAGTACTGGGATTAAAGGGGTGACCCACCACTCCCCACCTGCAATTATTATCTTGTGTGTATGAGCACTTGCCTACATTATGTCTGTGTACCACTTGCTTGTCTGATTCTCTTGGAGGTCAGAAAAGGATGTTGGATTTCCTGGAACTGCAGATACAAACAGTTGTGAGCTGTCATGGGGGTGCTGGAAATAAAATCCATGTCCCCAGGAAAAGTAGACAGTGCCCTTAACTGCTGAGTCATTTCCCTGGCCCATATTTTATTTTATTTTTGTTTTTTCAGGACAGTTCTCACTATGTAGCTCTGGTTGTCCTGAAACTCACTGTGTAGACCAGGCTGGCCTCAAACTTAAAAAGATCCACCTGCTTCTGCCTTCTTAGTGCTAGGATTAAAGGCATGTGCCACTATTTTATTTGTTTAAGATTTATCTATTTTAACAGGACTGTGATGGTACATGCCTTTTTAATTCCAGCACTCAGAAGGCAGAGGCAGGTGGATCTTTTTGAGTCTGGGGCCAGCCTGGTCTACATAGTGAGTTCCAGGACAGCCAGAACTACACAGAGAAACCCTGCCTCCAAATCAAAAACAAACAACAAAAAAAATTTATTTTTATTTTGTGTATGAGTGTTAGCCTGCATGTGTACGTGTGACCACATGCATGCCTGGCACCCTTGGAGGCCATAGGAGGGCATCAGATCCCCTGGAACTAGAGTTACAGATGGCTGTAAGTGCCATGGGAATTAAACCTGGGTGAGTACCAAATGTTTAGGTTTTTTGTTTTGTTTTGTTTTTTTGGCTTTTTTTTTTTTTTAGGTTTTTCGATGCAGAGTTTCTCTGTGTATCCTTTACTGTCCTGGACTCACTTTGTAGACTAGGCTGGCCTTGAACTCACAGAGATCCACCTGCCTCTGCCTCCTGAGTGCTGGGATTAAAGGTGTGCGCCACCATGTCTGGCACAGCAGATACTCTTAACTTTATTTATTTATTTTTTTTCCGATACAGGATTTCTCCGTGCAGCCCTGGCTGTCCTGGAACTCTCTCTGTAGACCAGGTTGGCATGGAACTCAGAGATCTGACTACCTCTGCCTCCTGAGTGCTGGGATTAAAGGCGTGTTCCACCACTGCCCAGCTACTAATTTTTTTTACTTTATTTATTTACTTTTATTTTTTCAAAACAGGGTTTCTCTGAGTTTCTCTGGCTGTCCTGGACTCATTTTAAAGACCAGGCTGGCTTTGAACTTGCAGAGATCCTCTTGCTTCTGCCTTCTGAGTGCTGGAATTAAAGTGTGCCATTATTGCTCTCAGCTTTTTATTTTATTATTTATTTATTTATTTATTTATTTATTTTTTAAAGATCTTATTATGTATACAATGTTCTGTCTGCAGGTATATCTGCAGGCCAGAAGAGGGCACCAGATTTCATTGTGGATGGTTGTAAGCCACCATGTAATTGCTGGGAATTAACTCAGGACCTCTGGAAGAGCAGTCAGTGCTCTTAACCTCTGAGCCAGATCTCCAGCCCCTGTTTTTTATTTTATTTTATTTTTTTTTTAATTTTGTTAAAGAGTCCTAGACAACCTCAAACTCACAGCAATCGTACTGCCTCAGCCTCCTCAGGGCAAGGATCACAGGCACGGACCACTATACCTGGCTTTCCAGATCTTAACTGAATTCCTCTTATGTGCTATTGTTTTTTGTTTTTTCAAGACAGGGTTTCTCTGTGTAGCCCTGGCTGTCCTGGACTCACTTTGCAGACCAGGCTGGCCTCGAACTCATAGAGATCCTCCTGCCTCTGCCTCCCGAGTGTGGGATTAAAGGCATGCGCTATCACGCCAGCCATTGACTTTTGAGTTGACATTTAGTTTAGCAGGGACTTCTTCCCTGATCACCTCTTTGGCCTGAGCATCTCAAAGGTAGTCTTCCCTCCAAATCCCACAAATCAGCTCACAAGGGCTCCCCAAGTTGGGCTACACGTGTCCTTCCAGGATACGAAGCCAAACCCAGTCGCTGGGACCGCTCCCTCTCGCAGGCACATCAGAAGCAAACCTTAAATGCTCCAACTCCACAAGCTGTCTGTGTCTCACTGCTCCAGGACCTTCACCCTGGCCAAAGCCAACACAGCACTGAGATCAGTGACCTCTGTCCTGGGTTTGTCCCTATAGCTTTGCCACCTCTTACGAGAGCCACCAGTGAGCAACCACGAACACCCGAGTTTGTCACATGCTTCCTTCAAGGACCAAAGCTAAAGTTCTGGCTGCTGCCCCCTGCTGTCCTAACCGCGTCCCTTCCCTCCTCCGAACTCTGCTCTTCCTCACTCCAATCCCACCACAGCAGCCTCTACCCACCAAGCAAGATCATCTCAGGGCCTGGGCACATGATAATCACCTGTCTGGATTGTTCTTCCCTTGTAATACGTTAGAATTAGAGTAGGGTTCTTCTCTACTCTAGGGGTAGGAAGAACAACCTGGCACCTGTGGGCACCTGGCATGGCAGCATATGGACTAAAAACAAGGTTTATAGCCGGGCAGTGGTGGCGCACGCCTTTAATCCCAGCACTTGGGAGGCAGAGGCAGGCGGATCTCTGTGAGTTCAAGTCCAGATTGGACTGAGGACTTCAAGGACCACCCAGTAGAGGGTGGAGGTGTGGCAAAAGTCTCCAGAATTCCAAGTTATGGAGAGAGAGTTTGAGAATTCATTGGACATTTCAGAAGACCACGAGACGACGCCCTATATAAACCTGGGGGCTTCATGATTCTCTCTTGCCCCATGACCGAGAAGAGGAACAAATGTGCTGGAAATTAAGTGATGTGGCCTGAGGCCACAAGAAAACAGTCCAAACAAAGAAAAGAACTTTGAGCCGAGGAGACTAGCAGCAGAATCAAAACTGCATAAGGTAAGCTAACGAATGAGCGAAGCCTGAAGCGAGCTTGGGTAGAGGATAAAGTTGAGACTGGTGGACGCCAGGCAATGGCTATTATAGACTTTAAATCCTGACCGGTGAAGAGCACACGGACTGATGAGACTGTGGAACTGATCGCACAAACCTGCAAAGCTAGGCCGGGAGGGAGCTGAACCAAGCTGAAGATAATTCTGCTGTAATTGCCAGAGCTGTACTCTTAACCAAGATGCCAGAATGGACCCGCATTATATAATTTTAATATCCTGTCAAAAAATTAAATTGGGGCTGATGAACTATCCTTGGATATTAAATGTTTATAGGTATTAGGCTTTAGATTTTAGGTTATAGGATATAGGTATTTTATAGATATTTGTTAAATACTAATAAATATAAGTGTTTTAAATAAAAATATTCTGTTTCATTCCCTTGCTGTCTAGATGGTCTCACCCTAATCTCTGCCTGGTATCCACTTAAATGGTGTTACTTCTCTAGCCAGGCTTTTCTTCCTGTACTTTTTTAAAAAAGATTAATATTTATGGCTGGGTGTGGTGGTGCACACCTTTAATCGCAACACTCAGGAGGCATAGGCAGGCAGATCTCTGAGTTCGAGGCCAGCCTGGTCTACAGAGTGACTTCCAGGACAGCCAGGGATACACAAAGAAACCCTGTCTCCAAAAACAAAACAGAAAGAGTAATATTCATTTGTTTATTTAGAGACAGTGTCTATGATGTGGCTCTGGCTGTCCTGGAACTTGCTATGTAGTTTTTTTGAACTCAGAAAGCCACACAAGTGCTGAGATTAAAGACATATACCACCACACCTGGCTAGAAACTCACTGTTTTTGACTAAGCTGACTGGAGTGAGCTCTCAAGCTTCACTGGTCCCCCAACCACTCAAAGTGGGGATACAGTCACATGTAGCCCCTCAGATTTTTTGAGTGTGGTCAGTGGAGATCTCAGGCAAGTTTATAGACAGAGCAGTCTCTCCAGCTTTTTTGGAGTTTTTTTTTTTTCAAGACAGGGTTTCTCTGTATAACAGCTCTGGCTGTCCTGGACTCGCTTTGTAGACCAGGCTGGCCTCAAACTCACAGAGATCCGCCTGCCTCTGCCTCCCAAGTGCTGGGATTAAAGGTGTGCGCCACCACTGCCCGGCTTCTCCAGCTTCTTAAAACAAATAAAAGATGCTGGGCGTGGTGGTGCACGCCGTTAATCTCAGCACTCGGGAGGCAGAGGCAGGAGGATCTCTGTGTGTTCAAGTTCGAGGCCAGCCTGGTCTACAAACCAAGTCCAGGACAGCCAGAGCTATTACACAGAGAAACCCTGTCTCAAAAAAAAAAAAAAAAAAAACAAAAAACAAATAACCAAAACCCCTCTACACTATTCTCATCTGTCACTGGTCACTCACATTTTAATAATGCAAAACAAAGCTGGGTGTGGTGGTACACCCCTTTAATCCCAATGATTGGAGGCAGAGGCAGGTGAATCTCTGAGGTCAGCCTGGTCTACAGAGCAAGTTCCAGGCCAGCCGGGCCTACATAGACAAACCCTGACTCAAAAAAGACAAAACAGCAGGGCATGGTGGCGCACTCAGGAGGTAGAGGCAGGGGGATTTCTGTGAGTTCTAGTCCAGTCTGGTCTACAGAGTGAGTAGAACAGCCAGGGCTCTGTTACAGAGAAACTCTGTTTGGGGGGGAGCAAAACAAATGAACAAACAAAAACCCCACAAAAATGCAAGATAAGGGTCTGGAGAGATGACTCAGGTGTTAAGAGCACTGGCTCCTCTTCCAGGGGACCCAGGTTCAACTTCCAGCACCCACATGGTGGCTCACACCATCTGTAACTCTAGTTTCAAGAGATCTGATGCCCTCTTTTGACCTCTGCAGGTACCAAGTATATACATGGTACACAACATATATATGGGCCAAACATTCACATATGTAAAATATATACTAAAAAAAAATGCACGACAAGGCTTTCTTAAAAGCAACAGTCTGTGTCCCCAGCCTAATTTTCACTCTTCAACATGGTGTCCACAGCACACTCATGACAGATGAAGTCTTTATTTAAAGTCTTTATTCTTTTCAAATATAAAATCAGGCTCTTCCCAGGTAGTACGTGAGGCCCAGGAGAAGAATCAAGGAGAATCACATTGCTAAAAGGAATAGTCCTACACCTGATACCTGCCTCTTCCCTTCTCTCCCATCTAAGGAAGCAAAGGGCAGAAGTCGGAGCCTCCGTCAAGGCCAAGGCCCCAGGCTGGGTACCATGTGAGCTGGAGGACTCCAGCAGGCGGCAGGATGCTGAGGTCTGTCAGTGTTTGTCAAGGGGGCGATGGCTCAGGGAAGCCAGGCGGCCCAGAGGTCCTCGGCGAGCATTAGTGGCCAGTCTTTGCTGTGCGAGGAAGGACTGGGCATGGGCAGGGCCCTGCTCTTCCCCAGCCCGCTGCTCCAAGGCCATGCCCTAGAGAGATGGTATAATTGGGAGGGGTGAGTGAGTCCACCTGAGTGAGCCACGTGAACCTGACACAGCAGCCACAGAGACAGCCCACTCACCATGCTGTACCAGGCACTGATGAGAAGTTTTTCCTCCTGCTCCCGCTGACTCCGACTCTTCTCATAGTCCATCTGCCAGGGAGACAAGAGTCAGGGGCTTGTGTGTGCTAAGGGCCACATGAAAGGATGAGGACACTACCTCCAACTGCCGGATCTGCATGTTCCGCTCCCAGAGCCGTGTCTTCAGGGTATGGAATTCCGGGGACACCCCAGTCAGTGGCCGCTGCTTGGGTTCCAAGGTTTGAATGACCTAGGGATTAGAAAAAAAAAAATCACAGGAGAGTGACCTTGATTATAATGATAGTGACTTTTTGTAGTCCTAGGAACTAATTGAACCTAAGTAAGGCCTCCCACATGTTCAGCAACATAGCTGTATTACTAGTATTATTTTGTTTTGTTGTTTGAGACAGGGTCTCATTCAGATAGGTCTCTGAGTCACAAGGTGCCACCACACTTGAATCTCTTTCTATCTATCCATCCATCCGTCTGTCTATCTATCTATCTGCCTACCTACATAACTATCTACCATCTATCTATGTATCTTAGACAGAGTCTCAGTATGCAGCTTGGCAGACCTCAAACTCATAGAGATCTAGCTACCTACCCACACCTCCCTAAAGCTGGGATGTTGGGGCAATCTTTTTGTGCACTGTGTAAAGATTATTCAGATTCTGATTTTTGTACCAGCAGAGATCTGATTACAGACCAGATTTTGGTACTGTTATTTTTTGGCTACATCTTATTTTGTAAACACTCCCTCCAACACCTTCTGATTGGTTTAATAAAGAGCTGAATGGCCAATAGCAAGGGCAGGAGAGAAAGGCAGGACTTCCAGCAGAAGTAGGAACTCTGGGAAAGAATCAGGCACTAGAAAAGTTGCTAGCCAGGCACGGAAGAAGAAACAAGTGCCAGGACTGAGAAGTAAGGAACCAGGTGGCAGAAAGTAGACTAATATAAAGGGGTTTATTTAAGATAAGAGCTAGTTGGGAACAAGCCTAAGCTAAGGTCAACCATTAATAATTAAAAGGCCTCTGTGTCATTATTGGGAGCTGGCCATCCAAGAAAGCCCTGTTACAATTAGCACCCAACAGTTATACTGGGATTAAAGGAGTATATTTATACTATAATAGGGGCTGGAGAGATGGCTCAACGGTTAAGAGCACTGGCTGCTCTTCCAGAGGTCCTGAGTTCAATTCCCAGCAACCACATGGTGGCTCACAACCATCCACAACTGTGATCTGATGCCCTCTTCTGGTTGTAAATGTTCATGCAGATAAAGCACCCATACATAAAATAAATAAATCTTTAAAAAAAAATATATATATATATATATATATACTATAATAATAATAAACCATGCCTGGCTCTTTTCTTTTCACCCTGCCTAAGCCTGCAGAATAGTTGGGAATATCAACTTGAACCACCCAGGCCTCTTGCTTTGGCTTTATTCTACATATTTACTTATATTTTGGAGTGTTAGGAACTGAACCCAGGGCCTCCTGCCTGCTAAGCAAGCAGAGTTAGTGAGCCACATACCCATACCTACCCTGGGTGGTAGGTTATAGACAAGCACTCTATCACCGAGCATGTATCCATTACCTCACTGGGTTTGAGGCAGAAGCTCGACCACTGTGCTATGCCCCACAAGCTTCTTTGCAGACCCTTTGACACACTGTACTGTCAAGTACAATGGACTTGGCAGTTCTCAGCAGCAGCAGCACCCTGCAGAAGCCTATGATATGACATGGTGTGGTATGACAGGTGTGAAAACAGAGGACAGAGATGTACAAACTGGCAGGAGAGGTGAACTGATGGGACGCATAAGGAGTAGGACCTGAGCCTGGATGGTGGGACATCTAGCATCCTTACCGAGCGTGCCTTGTCCACATAGCGGCGATATCGCTCCTCCATGGCCCGCAAGTCTGCATCCTTCTTCTGCAGACTGTCCTGAAGCTCTTCAATCCGCTGAGCTGTTGAAGAACAAACAAGGGTCTCCAAGTTCCATGCTGCACTCTGGGTTCCCTCTAGCGCTGGCTTCCACTGAGCCCCGCTTACTGTTGCTGTCAGTGGGAGGCTCCAACTCCTCAATGTACTCTCGTTTCCTCTGCAGCTCTAGATCAGCCTCGTGCAGCTTCTGCCTGTGGGCATGTAAGCAATGGGATGACCTTCTTCTACCCATCCATCGTTCCATCTGTCTGTCCACCCATCCATCTATCTCCATCTATCCATTTGTAGTGTTGGGGATGTAATATAATACAGGGCTTTGTCCATGCTAGACAGGTGCCCTGGATCACACCCCAGCACCTCACTGAACTCTAGGCTGATTCTCTACAGCAGAGACATACTCCCGGCCCACTGGCTTCTCTTCTATCCAAGTAATATACCAGGAAGTCAGAAGCCTCCAAGACCTCCTTGTTCTGTCTGATCAACTCCCTATCCATGGTCCCCAAGTTGGTCTGGTCCTCATTATCCCTTCATACCCGGCCACTATCCTCTTCCACTTTCTTTTTTTAAAAGATTTATTTATTTTTTATGCACACTGGTGTTTTGCCTGCATGTATGTCTGCATAAAAGTGTTGGATCCCCTGGAACTGGAATATCAGACAGTTGTAAGCTGCCATGTGGTTACTGGGAATTGAACCCAGGTCCTCTGGATAACAGCCAGTGCTCTTAACCACTGAGCCAACTCTCCAGCCCTTCCTCTTCACTTCCAACACCTCGGTTTCATTCTCCACCCAGCAGCCAGGGTTGGTGTTTTGTGTTTTAGGAATTTATTATGTTATATGTGTGCCTGTGTGGGTCTGAATGTTTGCCACATGTCTGTATGTGCCTGGAGAGACAAAAGAGGGCGTTGGATTCCCTAGAGCTGGAGTTACAGGTGGTTGTGAGCCACCAGACATGGAGACTGAGATTCAAACTTGGCTCCTCTGTGCTCTTAAGTGAGCCGTTGTCTCTCAACTCCCAAAGACATTTTTATTTTTTCCAGCTTGTAGCACTAAGGATGGAACCCTGGAGTCTTGTACATACCAGGCCAGTGCTCTACCACTAAGTCAGGTGTGTGTGAATAATATATATATATATATTCTGTATATAATGTATGTAATACATACATAATACATTGTAATATACACACACATCTAATTTTTTTTTCTTGAGACAGAGTCTCATGTAACCCAAGATGGCTCCTCCTCCTTCTATCTCCTGAGTGCTGGAATCACAGCACATAGCACCATCCCCTACTTTCTTTTTTTTTTTTTTTTTGTTTTTTTTGAGACAGGGTTTCTCTGTGTAACAGCCCTGGCTGTCCTGGACTCGCTTTGTAGACCAGGCTGGCCTCAAACTCACGGAGATCCACCTGCCTCTGCCTCCCGAGTGCTGGGATTAAAGGCGTGCGCCACCACCGCCCGACTGCATCCCCTACTTTCTAAAAGAGATTCTGAGACAGACATAATGGTGCATGCTATGAATGTAAAAGGAAGGAGGTTGGGGCAGAAGATTCAGAAGCCGCAGGCCAGTCTGAGCCACAGGGAGAACTTGAGGAGGCTAAGATCATCTGCTGTTCTTGTAGAGGACCCCAAGTATGGTTCCCAGCACCCCACATGGTGGCTCACAACTATACTGTAACTCAAGTTCCAGGGGATGAGAGGCTTTCTTCTAAACTACATGGGCAGGCAAAACACTCATACACATAAAATAAATTAAATTAAAAAAAAAAAAAAGATTGGGCTGGAGAGATGGCTCAGCGGTTAAGAGCACTGGCTGCTCTTCCAGAGGTCATGAGTTCAATTCCCAGCAACCACATGGTGGCTCACAACCATCCATAATGAAATCTGGTGCCCTCTTCTGGCCTGCAGATATACCTGCAGACAGAACACTATACATAATAAATAAATCTTAAAAAAAAAAAAAAAGATCACCCATTTTTGTGGTGCTCGCCTTTATTCCCAGAACTTGGGAGGCTGAGGCAGACAGATCTCGGTGAGTTCAAGGCCAGCCTGGTCTACAGAGTGAGTTCCAGGATAGTCAGGGCTACACAGAGAAATCCTGTCTCAAAATACCGAAATAAATAAATAAGATCAAACTTGAGAGCAAGGCATAGTAGTGTACACCTGCCATCGCAGCCCTTGAGAGAGAAAGGAGGAGGGTTAGGAATTTAGGCATTCAAGGCCAGCTTCAGTTACGTGACATCCTGTTTCAAAATAAAGACTATACTTGACCTGAGCTGACTGGGTCTCTTCACCCGCAGTTCTCCACACCTTTGCCCCAAGGGTTCCCACCCCACGAGCAATGGCTCCCTGCACTTACAGATGATCCTCCAGCTTCCTCTTCAGCAGGGCGGGCTGGGGGAGAGAAGCAGCAGGGAGTGAGAGGAGACATGGAAAAGGTCTGAAAACCTGTGCGGGTCACGATGGGGTGCCTCCCTGGACCCATGGTACTCACAGTGGCCTTCATTGGGCATCGGGCAGCAGAAGGGTGGGGAGAAAGGAGGATTACTGGGGAGCACCAGGGAGGGCCAGGCTGGGAGGAGGTGCACACTCACGTCCTCTGTCTTGCCCCCCTGCTCCTGTAAGGCCTTCTGTAGCTCTTCCACCTGGCCCCTCAGCTCAGACAGCTGCTGCTGGTTCAGCCTAGCGGGGAACGGTGCTCAGTACCTGCGCTTGGTCGCCTGTATGTAGATAGCCCTTCCAAACAAGCTGCTACCAAACTCTTACCTGTGCTGCGTCTCCAGCCCATGGCGTGCACGGTTGGCCTCCTCCAGGTGGCGCTGCAGCTCCTCTTGTCGCTCCCGGTCGGCGGCCTCCTGCTGGCACAGTCGCTTGTTCTCCAGCTGAAGCCTCAGAAGTGTCTCTCTGAGGAACAAGAGGAGAATAGATGGGGCTGTGCTCCTGGACTGACGGCCCATTAGGTGAAACTCCCGGCTGACTGCCGCCTTGGGAAGAGTCCAGTCTGCCTTGGAGGAGAAGTACTGGGGACCTGGCATGGGCTACAGTGGCTCAGGCTCTGTGGTCTGATCTGGACATGGAGGACTAATGAGGGAAATCAAAGTGAGTGGTGATCCAAAGGAGGTGCATGGGAGTGGGGGATTAAAACACTCACATCCACCTGTGGAAACGGTAAGAACTGGGGTGGTGATTACCAGAGCAGGGCAAAAGGAACTGGACCTAGTAGGGCCTGGCCAGGGCTGGACTCTCAGATCAAAATAAGCAGGGCTGGGATGTAGGAATTTTGCAGCTGGAGTGAAGCCACGTGGTTGGGTTTAATTTGTGTACTGAATGTGAATCCTGGAGAGGCAAAGCCTCTGGAACACTAACGCCCTTGGCCAGGTCAGAGGAGAAGCAGGAACCAGGAACAGGGAAGCTCAAACCAAGCAACCTAGACCAATGGTAGGCTTGCGCTAGAGAGTGGGGCTGAGGCCTGCATGGGTCCCAATATACCTGAGCTCTGCAGGCAGAATCTCTGCTGCTAAGTTTTCTGGGCCAGAAGGGGTAGGATCCAGGGGGAAGTCTGAAGAAAACATGAAATCTTCAGGTTTCTGGGCACCCACAGTCTCCATCCCTGGGTTCTCTTTTCTAGGGTCATCTCTGGAGGCTCAAGTACCAGCCCCAGCCCACCCCCAACCCAGATCTGAAACTCACCAGCCTGAGTCAATCCCCTGGGCTGCAGCTGGGCACAGCAGAGCTCCTCATTGGCTTCCCTCAGGGAGTCCCTCTCGGCCAATAGCCGCTACAGGGACAGGACGCAAGGCGCCAGTCAGATCCTGGCAAATGGGCTATCTCAGGACACACAGGGTGGAGCCTGGGCTGCGGGCTTCACGCCTTACCTCCTTCTCCTTTGTCACCAGGTCACACTTTTCCTCGAGGTTTCGGCATTCAAACAGCCACTTCTCGGCCTTCATGGCCTCTCTCTCCCACTGGCCCTGCAACTCTTGTACCTGGAAGAGAAAAGGAAGCAGGCCAGAAACCCAGGAGATGAAAAGCACTCATTGCCAAGCCCGACAGCAGGAGCTGGATCCCTAGAACCCACATGGCAGAAAGAGAAAACCAGCTTCTACAAGTTGTCTTCTGAAACACACACACACACACACACACACACACACACACACACTAATCTAAGCTAAGCTCAGGGAAGTTAGGTCTTGGAGAGATGGCTCAACAAATAAGAGCCCTGGCTCCTCTCTTCCAGAGGACAGGGCTGGATTCCCAGCACCCATGAGGAAGCTCACAAATGTCTGTAACTCCAGTCCCAGGGGATCTGATGCCCTCTTCTGGCTTCCATGAGCATCAGGCATGCATGTGGTGCACGGACCCAGAGGCAGAGCAAATACCCACACACATAAATTTATTAAAAAAGAAAATAAAAAGCGGGGAGGGTGAAGCAGCAGCAAACGAGCAGCAGAAGAGCAGGTAGAACTAGAAGGGACGTGGAGGGGGGTGCTAGGAAGTTGGGAGGAGGGGTGTTAAGAGAAGTGATGGAGCTTACAAACCCAGCCCGGGGAGGGGTGCATCTAGAGGGCGCATAAGAGGGAAGGTAGGCCAGCAGTGGAATATAGCGATGAGGCAGGCTGTTAAGGGGTAATGAGTGCGGGCCCCTTACCTGCCTACGCTGAGCCTCGAGCTGGGCTCGCAGGGACCCTGCCCGGCGCAGTTCCTCTTCCAGCTGCCGCGTGCGCTCCGCATGGCCCGCGTTCCGCTCCTCCAGCTGCCGCACCTGCCGCCGCAGCTCCCGAAGCTCAGCCAGGCGGTGACGGCAGCTGTTCAGAGTGGCCTCCAGCTGCCGTGCACGTTCTGAGGACTGTCTGAGAAAGGGACAGGGAGTGAAATTCAGAGGCCCGCTGGGATGTTGGGCAGGGAAGGGTCTCGGTCTGAAGGATTCGGGACCAAGGTGAAGGCAGCAGCGAGGTCTGCAGTGCTGGTCAGGAGTCATTAGGGGAACAGGTTATAATGGAAAGGTTCTCTCTCAGGAGTGGGACTGCACAGACGCAGAAGAGCTGTGCGATTACAGAGTGATAAGGACACTCTGGGGTCATGGGGGAGCAGCGAGGAATCTTCAGAAGCGAGGTAGGATGGTTCACTGGATGCGTTAGCATTCTAAGAGTATATGGGGCTACAGAAGAGGTCTCTGTGGATACAGGAAGCACAGTAGGCTCACAGGGTGCTGCAATGTCTTAGAGGACATGCTGGAATCCAGGGGCATGACGGGATCCAAACGGTGCAGTGTGATGTGGAGAGTTTTAGGAGGTACTGTGTTTGTCAAGGGTGCTGTCAGGTGTTAGGTAATGCCACTGTACAATCAAGGGGCTCCATGCATCCAGGAGGTCTCTCAGGAGACAGCACAAGCCCAGGACAGCGTAGTGGGCCTGTGTGGCACTGGGTGGCTCAGGATGTCATGTTGGAGCCTGGGAGGTATGGTGCATAAAAGTCCACTTAGCATTCGGGAGTTGGAGGGGCCATGGCACTGAAGAAGCATTCTGTGTCAATGCTGCGGGTATGTGATGGGCATTGGGGACCTGCCACCTACCGCAGCTCGTCCATCTCATCCTTCAGTGCCTGTGCCTCCTGGGACAGGCTGGTCAGCGCTTGGTTCCGTTGCTGCAGCTCGGTGACCTCCTGTTCCAGCTCCACGCGGCGCAGCCGCTCATCGTCCCGGCTGCTCTCCAGCCTGGGGTGTCAGGGGAAAGACACATGAGGAGGAGGACGCCCTTTGGGCCCCAGTGCCCTGGCCCCACCCCCAGCTGACCGCACCTGAAATTCTCCTCCTGCAGCTGTTCTAGCTGTGACTGCAGAAGCAACAGCTTCTTGGCGGTGAGGCCTGGGGCGCTCTCCACTTCCGACCGGCCCACCCTCTCCCGCAGGGCAGCATTCTCTTGTACTAGGCTCTGCTTCTCCTCTGAGAGGAGGACAAGCTGTGGGCAGGGTGGACAGGTGAGCTGGGACCATGAACCAGACTTTAGGCAAGTAGGTTTATGCAAGTGGCCGGGTTCCAAAGTCAGTCCCGCCCACCTGCCGCTCAAGATCCAGGTAGTGCTGCTGAAGTTCATCACCCTCCTCTGCCTCCTCACTCAGGAAATAGTACCTGCGGGACTGAGGAGATGGAGAAGGTGGGTGGTGGCACAGGACTTGGGGGTCCAGTCATAAAGGAAGGAGTAGGAGAGCTGTGATTTCTAGAGAATCCTGGGGAGGGGTCAAGGAATCCCAGGATCTAAGAGTGGGGTCTTAAGAGAATGGAAGAAGAGTAATTTTCTAACCTTTAAGATCTGGCAAGGAAAGAGGATAAGACCCGGGAAGACTGGGGCGGTTGATTAAGCTTAAGGATAACAAGCCCGGGAAGACTGGGGTGGTTGATTAAGCTTAAGGATAACAAGCCCCCTTACCAGGTCCTCTCCTGTGATCCCAGCTACACAAATGAGGCTGAGCCAGGAAGATTAAAAGTTCACCCTTGCTACCTGGACTACATAAGGACAAGCCTTCCCACTTTAGCAGCCCAGAGAGCCAGCAGTGGGGCCAAGACCTTTAGCAAGTTTCGCCATCTTTACCTGTGTATCAAAGTTCCCATAAGTCTCCTGTGACAGGGAATCAGGAGCTTCTTTTGCCATGAGCTGAAGAAGGGGGGGGGGGGGGACAATTGTAATGAGTTGGGTTCTCTGATACAACCTTAAAGGCTTCTTCTACAACTCAGCCTAGGAACCTGTCCCCTCCTCCCCACCCCCCAAGGCTAGTTTAGCCAGATAAACCCAGAGGCTCCGTCCAGTGCAGAAAAAGGCCAAAACTTTTGAGGCTGCAGGGCTCTGACTTAGAACTGACAAACACAAGGTCTGGCCTGCTGAGTTCCAGGCGGAGGCCGGACCTTACCAGGCAAGGCCAGGACTGTGCCCAGTTGCCTCTGCCCTAATTTTGTCCCCATCCCCTGACACTTGTGGACTGCCACAGGGGATGCCCCCACCCACCTCCTGGATGGCTTCCATTACTACATGCTGAACAGATTCCTCCAGCATCATAATTCTTTGGATATACTCTGGGGATGAGAGGTAGAGATGGGACGCTGAGACCAGGGATGGGATGGAGAGGAAGGAGCATCTCCTCAGGGCATCCTCTGGGAGCTCTCTGGCTTCCTTCCCTCTAGCCCTCCTCATACCCTGTTTCTTCTCACAGCTGATAGCGCAGCTCAGAACCAGCTGAAGCAGTTTGCCAAGCTCTGCAGGATCTGAGACCTCGCCAATGAGGCTCACATCTGGAAGGTGCTGCTCTGACACAGGATGCCCCAGAACCTGAGCACACAGGGAGAAAGAGCTGTCAGGGCTTACAGGCCGAACCCTGCCTCCCAGCCCAGCCCCCTAAATCACTTCACAGTTACTCACATCCTTCGAGTATCCCATCAAGCTCTGTAAGATCTTCTCCAATTTCCTGACCTGATGAGGTCAAGGAGTTACACATGCATGCAGGTCTAGAACAACACCCTCAAACCTGTCTTCACTTCCTCCCTCATCCCTCGGTTTTCATTCCCTGCTCATTCCCACCTTGTTGTTTGGTCCTGTCCTAAATATCCTTTTCCTCTAGGGCCGGCCTGAATTGCTTGTACTTAGTGTCTACCTGACCATTTTTATTCACAAGTCCCAGAATCCAGTGGTTTTGCATTGCCTGGTACTACTACTGTCAACTCTCACTTGGGTGACTTCGACCACGGCTTCTCATCTCCCACTTTTTTGGTTGGGGAAGGAGTTCTGGTGATCAAATCCAGGGCCTTAGGTATGGTGGACAAGTGCCTTCCAACTGAGCCACTCCCCCAGCTTCTTATAGTGTATTCTGCTTCCTGCCCTCACTGCTGCATTCTAGGCAAACTGTTGCTCACTGACTGAGCTGCATTCCCAACCTTCATCTCCTACCCTTGCTGCCTGCACTGTATTCCTCCCTAAGTGACCAGGAGAAGGTCTTAAATGACTGAGCCAGGTTGTATCTTTCCTCTGCTAAAACCATTCCCTGCTTTCATAGTAGTTCAAATAGAACCCTTGCCAGGAATCCACCTTTAATCCCAGCACTTGGGAGACAGAAGCAGGTGCGTTTCTCAATTTGAGGCCAGCATGGTCTACAAAGCAAGTTCCAGGACAGTCAGGGTTACACAGAGAAACCCTGTCTTGAAAAAACAAAGCACCTACCCACCCTCTATTGTTCTCCCAGCCCTCCTTTTTATTGTTTTCATAGATTTATCTGATTTGTTTTTTTAAAAGTTTATTTTTTAATTACGTGTGTGTGTGTGTGTGTGTGTAGAGGTAGAGAGAGAGAGAGAGAGAGAGAGAGAGAGAGAGAGAAAGGAGAGAGGGAGTGTATGGGTGCCTGCAGAGGCCAGAAATGTCAGATCCCCTGGAGCTGAAGTTACAAGTGGCTCAGAACTACTTAATGTCTGTGCTGAAAATCAAACTCAGGTCTTCTGGAAGAGCATTATTCATTCTGAATCACTAAGCCATTCCTCTAGTCCAGTTTTGTTTTTTGAAGCAGCATCTCATGTGGCTCAGAATGGCTTCTAACTTGCTGTGTAGCCACCAAGGTAAACCTTGAACTCCTGATCCTCTTGCCTCTTATGTACTGGGATCCCATGTGTGCCACCTGGCCTGGCTCTCACCGCCCACTAGTACCCCCTGCTATTGGGGATTGAACCCAGGATCTTCTGTAGTGTGAGCAAATTTTCTACTGCTAAGCCATATCCCTGGCTCCCTTTTTAAAGTTTTGAGACGAGATCATAATAAGTTGCCCAAGTTGATGGAGATTTTGCCATCCTCCTGCCTCAGCATACCAAAATAGTTGGGATTCCAAGTATTTGCCACTATACCTCTTGGAAGTTAACATCTGTTTGTGTATATGTTTTTTTGCCCACATCACAAGAATGATGGCGAGTTTTTGTCTTACTGTGGGTGCTTAATATAAAGAACAAAAACAGCTTGCTGATCACCAGCCATCTGGCTCTTTTCCTGGGAGGTCTGCCTGTCCATCACGCAGGTCATGTGTCTAACTGCCCCTTTACGATCACCTCTTTTTTTTTTTTTTTTTTTTTTTTTGGTTTTTTCGAGACAGGGTTTCTCTGTGTAGCTCTGGCTGTCCTGGACTCGCTTTGTAGACCAGGCTGGTCTCGAACTCACAGAGATCCGCCTGCCTCTGCCTCCGGAGTGCTGGGATTAAAGGCGTGCGCCAGCACCGCCCGGCTCAACGATCACCTCTTAAATTCATCCTTTAGTTATTCCCTAGTCATGAGTCCACCTGTCACCTTCAACCTCCAGCTGGGACTTGGGTCCTCTGAGATGCCCTGGAGCCATTCGTCGTTGAACCAGGAAGGGTCTCTAGGGGTGGAAAAGTGGAATGAGCCAGCTGGCTGGGGAGCCCTTTGGGATCCTCCCACTCAGCCTCACTCACATCTGATTCAGCACATGGGCTATGGCCAGTCCGCTGCTCAGGTCCTGAGGGCTGGCACAGGGGGGCGAAACTTGGAACGTCTGCAACTGAAGGGGGCCATAAAGGGCAACAGGAAAACTCAGGACCTGGAACAACCTCTTTTGCAGCCTTTTCCCCAGCCATCGGACACCTAATAGGGTTAGGACACTAGCCTGCAGCAACACCATATCAATTCTTCGGGGGCGTGGCTTATACACACCTGGGCAAGGAAGGGGCGTGTCCTCATTTCACCTAGCCAGACAAATCCTGCGAGCCTAGGTCGGGGCCAGACTTTGAGTCACCTGGTCCCCACTGCTAACATGTGACCAGCTCGGTGCCCCAGAGGGGCGGGGCCTCACCTGTTCTTTCCTCTCAAGCCTGCCCACGTAACAGGAGCAGGTGGTCAGGTCAGAGTCCAACGGCCCAGCAAAGCCTACGACCTATTCCTCTTTCCAGCCCCAAGACGGAGGAAAGAAGACCAAGGCAGGGCGGGAGGAGAGGGCACACACTTTACCCAGCCCCGCCCCCCGACCTACCCAGGTGAGCAGAGACCCGCATAGTTCGGCCTTGTCCACACTCATGGCTCCGGATCGAGTTCGATCCGGGCCAAGGAGCCCCGGCGCGCAGAAGCAGCCTCCGGGTACGCCACCAGCGAGCGCCTGAAGCCCAGACCTCCCGCTCGGCCTAGAGCGCCGCCCCGCTCCATCCCGCCCCCTAGGCACAGGCTCCGCCCCAGACACGTGATCTCTTCCAAATTCGAGCACTTGCCTCGCCATCTTGGGTGCGGAACACAGGCGGGCGCGCCTGCGGCCGCTAGGTGTCATTCTGGCTCAGTCCTGTGATCGCTGAGCGTGGTGGCCTCGGCCCCTGGCGGCCTCTCCTTTTGAGGGGGCGTGGTCCTCGGGATCCTTCGATGGCGGATCACCGGCACATTCGTGTTCTTTCCCCAAAGCCGGAAGAAGTCCTCCTTGTCTAGCTGCGTTATGATCCGAGCCTTCTCTTTATACGGGCGGAGAGATTAATACATCCTGTAGAGTAAAAGAATCTTGGGGCTGGAGTGATGGCTCAGAGGTTAAGAGCACTGACTGCTCTTCCAGAGGTCCTGAGTTCAATTCCCAGCAACCACATGGGTGGCTCACAACCATCTATAATGAGATCTGGTTCCCTCTTCTGGCCTGCAGGCATACATACAGACAGAATACAGTATACATAATAAATAAATAAATCTTTAAAAAAAAAAAAAAAGAATCTTAAAAGTCTTCCCTGGAGAAGTGACCCTGGAGTCCTTCAAGAAGACGTGGGTGTGGTTGGGAGCAGGAAGGGTCAAGCAGGCAGATAGCCTGAGTAGAGGACATACGCCTAACCTAGCCTGGAGCCGTCTTCCACTGAGCCTGGCTGTTCCTTCCCGGATCCCGGGCTTTGAGCATCATCCTGCCTTAAAATGCTTGACCAGGCCAACGCTGCAGGTCGTCTGAAGCCCACCAGGGGGCACGCAGACGGCAGGAACGTGTCCTTCAGGGAAAAGGGTGCGTCCGCCGGTTGAGCCGGCTTAGGCGAGGGCTCCAAAGAAAGACTTTTGAACAATAAAGTCTTAAGACATTTGCGGAGCGCTTGCTCTTTGCACTCTTTCCATTAAGCTATATATTCACAGACGATTGAACGTCCTCCACTACCCTAAGAGTAAAGTGCTTTTTTTTTAAATTCCCCGATTTTGTTTTAATTTAAAAAGGTTTATTATTATTATTATTATTATTATTATTATTATTATTATTATTATTTTTGGTTTTTCGAGATAGGGTTTCTCTGTGTAACAGCCCTGGCTGTCCTGGACTTGCTTTGTAGACCAGGCTGGCCTCGAACTCACAGAGATCCGCCTGCCTCTGCCTCCCAAGTGCTGGGATTAAAGGCGTGAGCCACCACGCCCGGCAAAAAGGTTTATTATTTAAAAAATAGCAAACCCGCCGTTTTGCAGATTAGTAAACAGCACTATAAAGTACACCGACTTTCATGCCATGGGTAAAGCCACAGACCGCGCCCTTTGACCCTTGGGTCCACTGAAAGCCCCTCCCACGCTGGCGGGTGGGGTAATATGCTGTAATTAGAGGCTATTAAATGTACCCAGAGGGAGGAGCGGAGCCGGCTCTGCTTTGGGGCGGGTTCTGGTCGGAGCGGGAGGTGGGGGTGGGGATGATAATATTCTGCTTCCAACAACGCACTGAGCCCGATCTAGCGACCCTGACCCAGTGGGATAAGCCCAGTGACATCAGCCAGCCTCCCGCCCTCAATCTTACAAGCGAATTGTCAGTCTATCAGAGACACTCGGTTACAACCCACTCAAACTCTCCACTGCACACACCAGAAAGCCTTGGAGGCTGATTCACACTTCCACAACCCCTTCACACCTTGTTTTCCAGATTCCAGTCCCTGAGAATCTGTGGAAAGGGATGGAGAGGAATGTGCTTCCTGACTGGGCTAGGCATGGGAGCTGCCAACTGTATCCTTCATCCCACACCCACCAGCGAAGTTGATGCCCCAAAGTGGAAACAAAGCTATGCTGTCCTACACACACACACACACGCATACGCACGCACACACCGAAGCTAGGAACCATGATTGTTACAAGAATGTATGGCTGACATTTTGGGACACACACACACAAAAATGGGGGTGAGGAGTTACAGGGGTTTTGAAGTTTTAGGGAATTCTGAGAATCCAGGTATGGGGGGAGGTGGCTTAACTTGTTCCAATGTTGGCCTGGCGTGAAGTTACTGGTGTCCCAGTTGTTCAAGAAGTCAAGATTTAAATGAAGCTGCCAGGAGGCAAAGGCAGGAGGATCTCTGAGCTTGAGGCTAGCCTGGTCTACAGAGTTCCAGGACATTCAGGGCTACATAGGGAAACTCTGCCTCGAAAAAACAAAAACAAAAATTGAAATGAAGGTTTGGAGTTAAGTGTGATGGTGCCTGCCTTTAATTCCAGCACTCCAGAGGCAGAGAGAGGTGGGTTGTGGGAGTTTGAGGCCAGTTTGGTCTACATAATAGACCTTCCATAATTGGCCTTCTACAAAATAGGTCCTTTCATGATAGCAAGGGCCACATAGAGAGACCCTATCTCAAAATAAATAAATACATAAACAAATAAAGTTCACTCTTCACTGGGGACTGAGTTATTTTCTGCAGGGTTAGCAGGGAGTTCCATCTTTTAGGGGGAAGAAAAGAAAGCTGTGATGTTGGCAACAGGGAAGACTTGCAATGTTTTTTACAACCAAGGAGTCATGCTGTGGATAGAAGTGCCTTTAATTTTGCAAAAGGAGCCACAAGCCCTTCCTTCAGGACTGACTTCATATTTAGAAGGATACCAACCCATTTTAGGTGTAGAGAATCTCAGAGTTGGCAGAGATCTGAAGGCCCCCCTCCCCACTTATAGGAGGAACCTAGAGGCCCTGCTCTGCAAGTTTGGTGCAATACCCTCTAGCTGGTTTGGGGACCCCACCTCCTCCTACTTGTTTCCAGGAACAACTGGACCCAGCCTGGATTGTACTGCTGGGAAGTGAGTGACTCAACCTCTCCCTAAGGCCACAGCTGGACCCCAGCCCATCCTCTTCAGCCTGCACATCTGATCTGAACATTGATCCAGCCATCAGAGCTGGATTGGGGACCCTGGGTTCCACAACCGGAGGACAGCATCCTCCCCACCCCCACTGGTTACACAAAGCCTCTGTGTGAATTCCATGTACCACTGCTATGGGGACCCTGACAGTCTTCCTGAACCTGGTTCCTGGAGTTCTGCTGGTGCTCCTATCCTGCTTCTACCCCAGCCCTTTGTGTATGTAAGTCCAAGGGAGATGTGCTCATGTTCGTAGGCGTGAGGTGGTGGGTCTATGATTGGGTATGCCTCCTCTGTGTCTTGGGATCCTGGGGTTTGTACAGCTGAGTCTGTGTATGTGAATTAATGGCTGTCAGGAAGCTCAGGGCATTAATCTGATCGTAATACACAAGTGTAGATGGACCCGGTGGCACACACCTTTAATCCCAGCACTTGGGAGGCAGAGGCAGGTGGATCTCTGTGATTTTGAGGCCAGCCTGGTCTATAAAGTGAGTCCAGGATAGCCAGGGATACACAGAGAAACCCTGTCTCAAAAAGCCCAAAACAACAAAAACCCAACCCCCCCACAAGTTTGGAAGATGGGTATAGGGGCTGAAGAGAGGTTCAGCAGATGAGAGTCCTTGTCGCAGAGGACCTACTTTGGTTCCCAGAATCCCCGTGGCAGCACACAGCCATCTATAACTTCAGTATGAGGAGATTTGACATACTTGGGCACCAGGCACATACGTGGTGGTGCACATACATACATGTAGGTCAACACTCATACACATAGAAAAATGAGTCTCAAGAAAGTTGAAGAGCCAGGCGTGGTGGTGCACGCCTTTAATCCCGGCACTCGGGAGGCAGAGGCAGGTGGACCATTATGAATTGGAGGTCAGCCTGGGCTACAAAGCAAGTTCCAGGACAGCCAAGGCTACACAGAGAAACCCTGTCTCAAATAAGAAAAAAAACAAACAAAAACCAAAAAACCAAACTTGGAGAAAAAAACCTGGGCTTGGTGTGGGCATACCTGTAATCTCTGCACCTGGGAAGGAAAGACTAAAGGACTTCAAGGCAAGTTGGAAATGAGTCTGGACTGTACAAGACAGTCTCAAAAAACACAGTAACCATAGAGCATCATGGTGTTTGCCTTTAATCTCAACACTCAGAAGGAATCACATGGCTCTCTATGCGTTCAAGGTGAGTCTGATCTATACATAGTGAGACTTTGTCTCAAAAAACAAGCGAAAACCATGGTTAGCCCACCTTGGTGACACACACCATTAATCCCAGCATAAAGGAGTCAAAAGGCAGGTAGATCTTTGTGGTCAAGGCAAGACTGGTCTACAAAAAAGTTTCTGGCCAACCAGGGCTACACAGTGAGACCCCATCTCAAAAACAAACAAACAAAAATTCGGGTTTAGGAGTATCAGGGAGCTTCATTCACACCCCTTGTGTTTTTCTGCAGAGTCCAAGCAGAGTCTATGAGACTGTTCAGTTCTCATTTTGTCTTCCTGTGTCTGTGCCAACCATAGGCTCCTCAGTATGATCCTTCTTTTGGGTGTCTGTGTTACTCGTGTGAGAAGTGTGTGACAATTAGTGGCTGAGGTTGGCATTAGGATCTATGTCTGTAATCATACCCCACTGCATTGTTGTTGATCTACAATTTAGTAGAATCTGTGTTTCTGAGTAGAGAAAAAGGATTATTTTATTAGGCACTCTACTTGTTTCCAGACTTTTTTTTTTTGGTGATAATCCCCTTATCATGGATCTTGATGGATCTTGGCTTATCATACCCCTTTAACAATCAAATATCTATGTGTGTTGCCTATGATAACCTAATGACGACATGCCTGTCTCTACCATGTGTCCTAGCCACAATTTCCATGGGAGAACAACTTGTGGAACGATCCAAATCCCAGGTGATGGAGGCTGTTCTACTTTGCCTCTGGTGCGGCATTATGTAAACGCCTGTGTGTGCATGTGGCTGTGTTTGTGTATCTGCCACACACCTTATATGGCCGATGTGCTGTGCCACTCTGCTAGGTTTAAGTGCCTGTGTGACCCTGTCCGTATTCGCAGGGCTAGCTAAACAGAGGTTTCTGCTAGCTTGCCGCAACTGTATGCAGTGTCCCTGTGACACTGTGGGTCAGAATTGTTTGTGACCTTGTGTGTGGATGAGGATGTCAAAGTCACACCAGAGAGCCAACTCAGTGGATGGATGGATCGACAGACGCACCGCTGGCGCTGTCCGCGACTCTCCTCTGGGAGGGCTCCACCCCGCATTGCGGGGGCGCGTGCGTCGTTCGTGACGTGAGACACGAAGGAGTTCGCTGCGTGCGTGGAGCTCGACGCGGTCGTGCGTGCGATTGCAATCCGGGGGTGGGGTGGGGTGGCTGTAAGCGTGCGGGAGCGCGCGGGGCCCAGTGCGGCGGAACGAGTGCCTTTGGAGAGCAGGTGAAACTCACAGGGGAACTGCCGTTAACCCCTTCCTGCCCGACCTGAAACTTGGGGCCCCAGGGCCGAACGAACTGGGGCTTCCCCAGCACTCTGGGCGGGGCAGCCCCTGCTGGGAAGGCTTTCCACCAGTGAGCTGAGACCCTTCCCCCTCCCCCAGTTGCCATGGAAATAGCTTCCTGGATCAGCGGGTGCTTGCTTCCTCCCTTCTGCCCTTCCTCCCGCCGACCATGTGCTTCCCAATCCTGATCTCTGCACCGCTGGGCTGGGGGTCAGTAGGGCCAGGGCGTGCGTGACTCAGACCAGCCCTGGGGTCCCCAGACCGCACTCGGCCTCACTCCCTCTGCTTTGCCTGGTTGACTCATGCCTCGCGGCTTTCCCTGTGTATGACTCAGGCCCCTGGGGAGGGGACTTTGGGACCCCCTCCTCCGGGCATCCAGGCCTAGGAATCAAGTTCTGGAGACCTCGAGTGAGGAGTTACCCCTCAGGAGACAGGAGGCCTGGCCGGCCTCCCCTTTCGTTGGCCATTGCGAAAGTCTTTGGGGACGCTTCCCCCATCCCTGAATTAACAGATCCTCCCCCAGCCTGGCTCCGGGAACCCAGTGCCCCCGCCCACCAGCCCACAGGAAGTTTTGGCAGAGCCTATCATGGCAGTGAAACGGTTAAAATCGTTTTCTTATTCATTTCACCCGGGGGCTTTTTTGACTCAGAGCAAGCAGGTACCCCTTGAAAGCTTGGCCTCATGGGGACTGGGGCTCCTACTGCACCCCACAGACACCATGCTTAGTGGGGGAAGGTGGCTGCCTAGCTGGCTGTGGGTCTTGTAAATCCTCAGCTGCGTAAAGAGCTAGCTAGGTTCGGTTCAAATCCTGTCTCTTCCTTCTCTTGTTTCCCCATTTGAAAATATGTCCAGCTTGTTGAGTTGTTGTGCTGATTAGATGAATAATAGATGGGACGCTCCAAATTCAGAACTGGGCACAGAGGTAGGGAGGGGTGTCTCAGACCTGGGTGTCCAGGTGCCCAGCAGAAAACACCTACTCCGTGCCCCACCCACACTCTCTGAGGCCATGGGGTTCATGCTGTCCACCCCTGCCCGGGGCTGGCACCCAGGAAGTGAGAGGCGGGGCAGGAATGAGGCGGAACCTGTTGGGCTAGTCCCTTCCCCGCCCCCCACCTTCATTCTCATGCCCTGACACGGACCCCCCCAACGATACAGCCCCACCCCCGCCACCCTGGACGCCTGGGTCCTGACCTGCGGGTGGCCGGAAACAGCGTCTCGGCAACATCCTGTGGACAGCTAGCTGGACAGACAAGAGGGTCAGCCCTTCCCAGGGTAGGGCAGACACAGGCTGGGGGCAAAGTAAACATGGCCCGGGGTGGCCAGACTGCGGGGGAGGGGGCAAAGTGGGGGTGCTCTGTAGGAATGTACACACACACACTATCATCCTGAGAGAGCCAGTCCAGAGGAACAAACCTCTGTGACACAGGCTACAGAGACATCTAGTCAGGGACACACAGACAGGGAAAGCAGACATCCCTCTGGGTAAGACGCCCAGCAGTGGCTGATACAGTGACAGCTAAGTCAGAAACAAGGACTCAGTGGTACAGAGGAGAAAGAGAACACACAAAGGCATCCAAGGTCAAAACAGGCACAGGGGCTGGGGATATAGCTCAGTGATCTAGCAAGTATGAGGAGGTAGAGGATTCAATCCCCAGAACTTCAAGCAAAGCTTGCAGTCTGGATAGGTGCGACCCAGATAAACCAGCTCTTGCACACAGGCTGGGTATCAGCAGATAGAAGTGCACATTTGTGGCTTGACATTCCCAGAAAAGACAGAGGCACACAGAAAGCCTCTAGACCACATGCACAAGCAATATTATTACTATACAGAAACAGGAGAGATAAACATACATCTACAGACAGAGGTACAGAGGTGTCACAGTCACCTACATACCATGTCAGAGTGCCCCAGGCACCTAAAAACGTAATTGTGGCACATATATTTGGAGATGAATACCTACACACAATCAGCCTTATTTATTTATTTATTTATTTATTGGTTTGTTTGTTTATTTATTTGTTTTGAGGCAGGGTCTCACTGTGTAGCCCTGGTTAGCCTGGAATTCAATTTGTAGATCCAGCTGGCCTAGCACTCAGAGATCCACTTGCCTCTGACTTCTGAGGAGGGGATTAAAGGCCTGTCCCACCAGCATAATCATCTTTTATTATTATTTTTTTTCATGGTCATCTCTTAATAGACCTAAGCAACAGATGGAACATGAGGGGCATGGAATCACATTCTCAGATGTGGTCTGAACAGACAAACACCTAGTGTAGAAAAGCAGAAACAGGCCACAGCCCAGCATTCATGAACACGTGAGCACGGAGACACCCTGACCAAAGCTGCGGCCAGCAACACAGACTGCTCTTGAAGCACACAGAGCTCATGCTCTCTCATGTCCACATACAGGCAGCCACAGACCACATAACACACACACACACAAAACATACAGACCAACCAGGCTTCTCTCTCTCTGCTCTCTCAGACACACACACACACACACACACACACACACACCACAAAAACCAGACAAGGTGTGCCCCTTCTACCCCCTTCCCCTGTCTATGTTTGGAGTGTGTGTATAGATATGGCTAGTCTGTATGTGGTGGTGGGGGGCAAACAGTTACAGGCTATATACATACACAAAGAGATCAGCCATATACCACATATAAACATAGTTATTTCACAAATGTAAGGCAAAACATATACCTTCCACTCATACCAGACACAAATATGTTAGCCATATGCATGCCCAGAATAAAGCCATATATAGCCCATCCAATAGAACATACACAGGTCTCACCCCACCCCCTACAGGGTTAAACCAACACACAGAGAGAAGCCCTGAGCAAGCCTCATGCACTCACAAAGGCCCTAACAGGCCAACCACACTTGCACCCCCCATACACCCTTTGCTGAGGTTCTTTGAGGCCCAGAGATCCTGGTACTTCCTCTCCCAACATCACCCCTACTTCCCTGTTCTCCTGCTTCCTCTGCTGGGCAGGCTCAGTTGTTTTCTACTGATACCTCTCTTAAAGGGGACACCTTGGAGCTCAGCACCCCCCCCCCAGTCTTTGGCAGCTGTGTGGGAAACTCCCTCTGAGCCCAGTTGAATCAGTGTGAGGACAGAGCATGTTTCCAAGAAGACCCAGCAACTTCCTGTTCAGATGAGGGGTGAGGGACCCCTAAAACCACAGGAGTAGGGGAGGGAGGTGGCTGGGGCTTCCTAGACAAGACCTCTGGGATTGAGTCTTAGCTTCTTCTGGCCTCGCCACCAGTCCACACCCAGGGGCAGGGACTGTAGACTGGGTGCTGTGACTTGTGGGTTTCCAGCCCCAGCCTGCCCACTGGATGACTCACAGGCAGCCCCCAGCCCAGTTTCCTGGTGCCAACTGTGGCACCACCGGTCAGTGGGGCCTGGGAGGAGAATGGTCACCAAACTATTTATATGAAGGAGAAGTCCCTGGTGCCAAGACCAAAAGCCCCAGAGAGACCTGTGGGTGGGGGTGAACTTCCTCCTTATCTTGAGTGGTAGCCCTTGGTTCCAGGCTCTAGGAAATGGGGAAACATGGCAAGGAAGGCTAGATGGGTGCTGGTCTGGAGCCCAGGGACTGTGGGGGAGGGGACAATCTTCACACCCTCAATGCTGGGCAGGCCTGGCGCCAGCAGGGCGACTTGAGGAGGTGGTGCCCAGGCCACAAGAGTGAGAATGGTAAGGGCCTGAAACTGGCTATACCAGCTTGGCCGGCCCTGCCCTCCCTAGCTGGCCTCTCCCCACCCCCTGCAAACACCCATGCAGAAAGTGTGAAGGGAGACCCCATTCTGGCACAATTGCCAGTATCACTTTTCTGTTCCCAACTCAACTTTTCAATTTGGGGTTTGGGGGGGTGGGAAGAGACCCTTTGCAAAAAACCCACTCACTAGAGCTTTGTACCGGTACTATATAAATGCCCATCACAACATAGTGTTCAGGAGATACCCAGCTCCCATTCTACACAACTCCAACTAAGTACCAATTCTAGGACTTCTAGCTCTGAGACATTATTAAAGGCCCTTTGTTTCCTGTGCCTTAGTGGATATGCAACTGCCTGGATCATTGGAAGTAGCCAATGACCGACTTTATGTAAGCCACTTTAGAACAGTGTCTGGTCCATGGTAAGAACCATATAAGTGTTGGCTATTAAAATAATAATTACTATTTCTCAGACAGTCTGTCTGCCTGTCTTAAGTATATCCCAGTCTCCATGTCTGCACGAGACTAACCTGGCCCCATCTGCCTCTCTGGGTGTCTCCCCTCATCCTGACTCCTTGCCCCCAACCCACCCACTCTTGTCTTCCCTTTCGACCCTCTTTGGTCAGACCTGGCCTCTCTCCAGGAATTTGCTTTGGCCTAGCCAGCTTCAGCCGTGGCATATGAGTGAGTCAGTGTGGCCTCCTGGCCAGTGGGACAGGCAGGTTGGCTTCTCACATGTTGCCCTCCGTCCTGCCCTGGCCCCAACGCTGCGGCCAGTACCCCCTCAGGCCAGGCCACATGTCAGTTGCAGTTATTAGCATGGGCAGGAGACACAGGCCTGGCAGCATGCCCGCAGACTCGGCGGCTTCTGGAATCTCCCTTGAGACTGTAGTGGAGGAGGGGAGCTCTTCGAACAAGGGCAAGATGGGAGGGAGCACTTAAGGGTCACAAGGATCCTTCAAAGACTGGGATGTCCCCAGCTTCTTCCTCTCCAATGCCCCTACTCTGTTGGACTTCCCGTGTCCTTCATAGCTCTTTCTCTTTTGCCTCTTTCGATTTCTTTCTCTGTGGAACACTAAGTAAACTCTGATTCTGCTACTTAGCCCTTGTCCTTAAGCTTCTTCTCCTTTATCTTACCAGAGACCTGGGAGCCTGAGAAAGAGGAAGAGATGGGACTCTCACCCATCTTCCTCTGATAGCTCCTACACTACTTCAAGTTCCACCTACCTAACTGAAAGTCTTGCTGGTTAAGCCTGTACCTTGCCATTCCTGGAGAAGGGGCTGTTGGTTCTTCCATTTTTTTTTTTTTTTTTTTTTTGGTTTTTCGAGACAGGGTTTCTCTGAATATCTCTGGCTGTCCTGGACTAGCTTTGTAGACCAGGCTGGCCTCGAACTCACAAAGATCCGCCTGCCTCTGCCTCCCAAGTGCTGGGATTAAAGGCGTGCGCCACCACCGCCCGGCCTGGTTCTTCCATTTTTTTCCCTTTGCGATTTTTGTCTTTTTACTTGGGTAGGAAGAAGGTCCTCCCTCATATGAGGGAGATGCCTCAGTCAGTAAGGGAGGTGACCGTCCTTTAGGTATTCTGTGTAGTGGAAGGTACCTCACCCCTGACTGAAATGGAAGTGGATGAGAGGAGTATCCAGACTTCAAAGATATGGGGTAGATACCCTACACTCCTGGTAGAAGGGAAGGGCACATACTCAGGGGAGGAGTCAGCCCTGTACCAGCCTGCCCAGGCGCCGGGGATGCCTGAAAGCATCATCCCGCCCCCTCCGCGCCCTCACAGGCCCGGGGGCAAAGTCCGACCCAGGCCCGCGGGCAGGCGGGGACCTGCCAGGCTGGGTCCGACCCGGCAGGGCGGGACAGGACTCAGCCCCAGAGTTGTTCTGAGGGGCTGGGTCAAGGCCGCCGGGCGGCGGAGGGGGAGCCCGGGGGTGGCGGTCGAGGCTGGTCTGGACTAGCCGTCCAGGGGCCTGGGCGCGCCCTGGGACCTGGCAGCTACCTCGGGTTCTTGGCTCCTAGTTTGCCGCCCCAAGACTGCACTGGTCCCACCTCTTCCTGTGGCCTAATATGGATGCTGGGGAGAAATTCAGGGGGGCTGCCCCGCCCCCAATCCAATTCGCAGGCTCCAGCCTGTTGCCTTGGTGACGAGGCCCCGCTCCCAGGCTGTATCCCCCTCCAGCAGGTCAGTGGAACAGTCCTCGGGCTGCCAGGCTTAGTAGTCACGGACGCCAGGCTGAACCATTACTAGATGGGGGAGAGCAGACTGTGATTGGAGGCGTTTGGAGCTGGGTTGTGACTTCCTGGGGGTCGCTTGCCCGGGTGCCTCTTCCCAGGCGCAGAAAATGGCAGGACCCAGGGCAGGGCGCACCGTTCCCTAGGCTCAGAATGACGAGACAGGGCAGGGCTCTTTCCCCCTCCGGGCTCTTGCCACACTTCCTGCCTCGGCTCTCTTTCCCTAGCCTGTTTCTAAGGAAGGGAGTGGGGTTGGGCGACCGCGCCCCAGCTATCCCGCCCCGTCGGCCCTCCGAAAGCTGACAGGATATCGGGCACCCACAGGGTGACTAAAGGAGGGCTTGGGCTGAGGTACAGGGTATGCAAGTGCCTAGAGACCACTCACGGTACAGCCCCATTCATACAAGTCCCTTGTCACTGGGATCCATCTTCTCAGCAATCTCATATACCCTCCTGACATCGCCTTTACAGCTCGGAAGGAAGCCATGCCCGGACCCTTTAAACTCTCCATCAGAATTCTGCAACTGACCACAGTGACCCCAACCTTTGGTAGATGTGTTCCCATCGTCTGCCCCTTCTATTACCTCCGCGTTCCCAGGACCCTTGCTCACCTTCTGCATATCTAAATTGCCCTCTCTGAAATCCCGTCCCTTTTCCACTTATGGAGAACCCCGCAGACTCATCTATGGACTCTAGAACCCCTACTCATTTGTTGTACAATAGGTATCCGAGCGCTGCTTCCTGACCCCTCCCTCCTACCTGTGACTATTCTGGTCCGTCAAACCCTTTGTACCGGGGACCTCTGGTTAATTCCTAGGTCAAACGTTAACAATCCCTCCCCATTTGTCCCTTCCCTGCTTTCTGGGGTCTTCTAGTGTATTGTAAGATCTCAAGCCACAGATACTCTGGGTCCCGCAAGAATTTCCCGGGTACGTCCTGGGCAGCCCTCTCCACTCGCGGTGTACCGACTTCTCTCTATCCGTCTGGGTGTACTCCCGCAGTCCTAACCCCTACGTTGTCTCTCGGCCCCTCAACATCCCTTTCGATGGATGCTGCAGCCCCTCCCCCTGCAGCCGCGCAGAGCCACCCGGCTCGTGGCCGCTGTTTACAAGGACACGCGCTTCCTGACAGTGACGCGAGCCGCCTCCTCCCCTTCCCCACGCTCTAGGAGGGGGCCGCGGGGGCCTGGCTCCTGCGTCGGCCAATCGGAGCGCACTTCCGCAGCTGACAAATTCGGTATAAAAGCTTGGGGCCGGGGCAGAGCGCTGGGGACCTTGAGGGTGGCCAGGCCAGCTGTGGATCCCGCTGAGAGCGGGAGAACTAAGGGAAGCGACGCCGAGAAAGCGGGCGCACCACGGAGGGAGAGACAAGCCCCTGAAGCTCGACAGCGCTTTTACGCACAGCTGCCAACTGGCCGCCGCCGACCGTCTCCCCCAGCGCCCGAGGACGCGCGACCGGACACCGGGTCCCGCCGCAACCGAGGAAAGCTCGCCGCTCGCCGCAGCGAGGCCCGGGGCGGCCCTTCAGGGGGACCTTTCCCAGGCCGTCCGGATGTGCACGAAAATGGAACAGCCTTTCTACCACGACGACTCATACGCAGCGGGTGGATACGGTCGGACCCCTGGCAGCCTGTCCCTGCACGACTACAAACTCCTGAAACCCACCTTGGCGCTCAACCTGGCGGATCCCTACCGGAGTCTCAAGGGACCCGGAGCGCGCGGTCCAGGCCCAGAGGGCAGTGGGGCAGGCAGCTACTTTTCGGGTCAGGGATCAGACACGGGCGCATCTCTGAAGCTAGCCTCCACGGAACTGGAGCGCTTGATCGTCCCCAACAGCAACGGTGTGATCACGACGACGCCCACGCCTCCGGGACAGTACTTTTACCCCCGCGGGGGTGGCAGCGCCGGAGGGACAGGGGGCGGCGTTACCGAGGAGCAGGAGGGCTTTGCGGACGGCTTTGTCAAAGCCCTGGACGACCTGCACAAGATGAACCACGTGACGCCCCCCAATGTGTCTCTGGGCGCCAGCGGGGGTCCCCAGGCAGGGCCAGGGGGCGTCTATGCCGGTCCGGAGCCGCCTCCCGTCTACACCAACCTCAGCAGTTACTCCCCAGCCTCTGCACCCTCTGGAGGTTCCGGGACCGCCGTCGGAGCGGGGAGCTCGTACCCGACGGCCACCATCAGCTACCTCCCACATGCGCCGCCCTTCGCGGGCGGCCACCCGGCGCAGCTGGGCTTGAGTCGCGGCGCTCCCGCCTTTAAAGAGGAGCCGCAGACGGTACCGGAGGCGCGCAGCCGCGACGCCACGCCGCCCGTGTCGCCCATCAACATGGAAGACCAGGAGCGCATCAAAGTGGAGCGAAAGCGGCTGCGGAACAGGCTGGCGGCCACCAAGTGCCGGAAGCGGAAGCTGGAGCGCATCGCGCGCCTGGAGGACAAGGTGAAGACGCTCAAGGCCGAGAACGCGGGGCTGTCGAGCACTGCGGGCCTCCTGCGGGAGCAAGTGGCCCAGCTCAAGCAGAAGGTCATGACCCACGTCAGCAACGGCTGCCAGCTGCTGCTAGGGGTCAAGGGACACGCCTTCTGAGCGCTTCCCTAGCTCCACTCGGACACCCCCAGCCTGGAGGGCTGGGCGCCCGCCCCCCATCGGGGTGAGGGGGGCAGGTGAGGGGCACCCGCCCAGAGGCCTGGGGCGCCGTGCACACACACTGGACTCCGGCCCGCCCGCCCGCCCGCCCGCGCCCAGCCCTTTCACCTCGACGTTTACATGGCCCCCTTCCGGTGTATTTTGTATGTCTTTTTTTTTCTGGAAAGAGACTGAATTCATATTGAATATAATATATTTGTGTATTTAACGGAGAGGGGAGAAGGGGGGCTGTCGCGGCAGAGCTGGCCCCGCCGCCTGGTACTCAGCCTGCCGGGACACTAGGGGAGGGACCTCCGCCCCCCGCCCTCCCCCTCTGCACAGTACTGTGGAGAAGAAACACGCACTTCGTGTCTAGAGTCTATTTTGAGATGTGTTCGTGTGTGTGTTTGACTTTTTATTGAATCTATTTAAGTAAAAAAAAAATCTGTCTTTATTAATTTCCGTGGTCTTTTTTTTTCTTCCAAGCCGGGAGGGTGGAGGCAGAAGAGTGGGCTGCCCCCAAGCCCGTGGCCGTTTGTGGCTCGCTCCTTTCGGATACCTTAAGGTCTAGTCCAAGCGTCCAGACCTCCCATCCCCTGAGTCCTGGCCTCCGACGCTGCGCACGCAGGAAGGCAGTGGCCTGGAACAGGCTGCTGGGGACAAAATGCGGAATGTGCAAGCCCCGCCCCGCCCAGCTTGTGTGCCGGGGCTTTCCCCGCTGACGTTACGGAAGCGCTGCCCATATATGGGCCTATTCTGCTCGGTGACGCCAGCGCGGTCTCCGGGCAGATTCCGGGAATCCCCTCCCCCCACTCTGCCGGGCAAGGCTGCGGCGCCGGGAAGGGGGCTGGGATTTTCCCGGGCAATAGACAATCTGGGCGCGGAAACCCCCAGGCCCGTGTCCAGGGCGCCCGCGGCGGGAGGGCTGTGCTCTCCTGGGCCCTGGGAGCCACCCGAGCGGCTTTCAACAGGCTGGCGCCGGAGCCTCGCCGCGCCCACGCCCCCTCCATCGGCTCAGACCCTGGCGGAGAGAAACTGCAGCCTCCGTGCAACTCCCGCCAGGAAGGGCGGCGCCCTTCTACCAGTGTCCCCCTCCCGTGTGCCAGGCCAGAAGCCGGCGACTGCCAGGTCTGGTCCTGTCCGGCTGTTGTTTGGGCAGCTGGGTGCCACCACAGCTGAGATGGAAGTCAAAGCTGGTGGTTGCTGGTGGGATCTGGCTGGCCTTGAAGCTGGAAGACCCCAGAGCGAAGAAGAAAACCGCACCATTCAGGTAGAGCCAAAGAATAATTCAGTAGTAAAGTGAGTGGGCCTCAAGCCTGTCTAGGCTACATAGCAGGGCCCTCTCTCAAAACAAAACGAATAGAACTTGACCCCAACCAAACCAAAACCTTACAAACAGCTTGGAGCACACTGCAGATAGAAAAAAAGAATAGGGATAGGTGAGATGAGATCTCAGCAGGTAAAGTTGCTTGTCACTAAGCCTTGGATCCAGGAGGAAGAACCACTCATCTTCACATTGCGACACACACAGTTTTTGTTTGCTTGGGGTTTTTTGTTGTTGTTTTTGTTTTGTTTGTTTGTTTGTTTGTTTGTTTTCGAGACAAGGTTTCTCTGTGTAGCCCTGGCTGTCCTGGACCCACTTTGTAGAGCAGGCTGGCCTCGAACTCACAAAGATCCGCCTGCCTCTGCCTCCCAAGTTCTGGGATTAAAGGTGTGTGCCACCACCACCCGGCTTGTTTTTGTTTTCCAAGACAGGGTTTCTCTGTATAGCCTTGGCTGCCCTGGACTCACTTTGTAGACCAGGCTGGCCTTGAACTCACAGAGATCCACCTGCCTCTGCCTCCTGAGTACTGGGATTAAAGGTGTGGGCCACCACGCCGGCACACACATACACATACACTTTTTTTTTTATTTTTATTTTTTTTTGAGACAGTTTCTCTGTGTAATCTCTGGCTGTCCTGGACTCACTTTGTAGACCAGGCTGGCCTTGAACTCACAGAGATCCACCTGCCTCTGCCTCCTGAGTGCTGGGATGAAAGGTATGTGCCACCATGACGGGCAATTACAGGCAGCTGTGAACTGCCATGTTGCTGCTCAGATTTGAACCTGGGTCCTTTGGAAGAACAGCCAGTGCTCTTAACCACTGAGCCATCTCTCCAAACCCCCCCCCCCCAACACACACACACAGTGTTTTTAAAAGAAGAAAACAGAAAGAGGGCCTGGAGAGATGGCTCAGCAGTTAACTGCATGTACCATTGCTATTCCAGAGCATACAAGTTTGCTTCTCAGCACCCACCTTAGGAGACTCACAAACTCCTACAACTGGAGTTTCAGGGGATGCAATGCCCTCTTCTGGCTTTCACAGGCACTGCACTCTCGAAGGCACAAAACCACACTCAGACACATTATGTGTGTGTGTAAGCAAACATGGTTTGAATATGGTGATGAGAGCTAGGAAGTGGAATATCAGCTCAAATATCAGAGGAATATCAGACAGAGGGAAGGACTGCACGAGCATAGCACGTGTAGCCAAAGCAAGATCATCTGAAGAACCCGAAGAGTGTACCTGAAAAGAAGTGAACCACAGTAGTGCAGAAGACCTCAAGGGAGGCACAACCAGGGGCTTTGAGAATACATTAAATTCCAAGGGATAGCTAAGTGTCAGGCTCTGTGGTAAAGAGCTTGCATGTCATGCAAGGGGCCCTGGATTTCATCCCTATCCTGAGGGTGAAATGAGGGGAAACAATTCCAAGGTGGATGAAAGACTTCCAGAAGGTTATCAATATAGGATCCCCGTGTAAGGGGAGTTAGATTAATGTAAATGAGATTTAGTAAATATCCGGGGTTTCTGATACAGTCTCTCTCCCTCTTTTTTTTGTTTTTTTGTTTTTTTGTTTTTTTGAGACAGGGTTTCTCTGTGTATCCTTGACTGTCCTGAACTCACTTTGTAGACCAGGCTGGCTTTGAATTCACAGAGATTCACCTGCCTCTGCCTCCTGAGTGCTGGGATTCTGATATAGTCTCTTAATCTGGGGCATGAAGATCAACTTGGCTGTGGCCAATTAGTTTATCAGCTTATGGACTAAAAACAAGGTTGAAGCCAGGTGAAATGAGGAGAGACCCTATTTAAGGAGAAGTGAGTGGAGCCCGAGGGGGCACCATGCTAGAGAGCTCCATTACTAGAGAGTCCACCCTAGAAAAGAGTAGTTTGTATAGTCTGATGGAGAAAGTGCTGATGGACTGATGGCCAGGTCTTCCTGAGGCAGAAAGAAGCTGGTGAGCAGAGAAAGCCTCAGCAAGACAGCAAAAGGCCAAGGACTAAACCCTGTGGCTCAGCTCTTGTCTAGAGGGGTTTGACCTGTCCAAACAGTGGCCTGAATGGAACTGTGGCCAGCTTTAAAGACTGAGGCAGAGTGGCAGAGTTGCTGATACAAAGGAAATAAGTTGGCCTACAGATGGCTGAGGTCTCCCAGAGAGAAGAAAGCCTCAAGTCTTAGTTAAGGTGAAGCTGCCGTAGCCAATTTGTCCTAAAGGACTTATGTCAGAGATATTCCTAAAGAAAGACTGTTAACTAAATGCCTTAAAGGATCTATCTTAGAGACTGTGCTCCTGGCGACTGAGGACCTGCCCCAGAGACTGTATCCTTCTAAAAGGTTATGAAAATAGTTGTTATAGTTATCAATGGGTTTAGTGGGTAGGTAACAGGGTAGTAGTCATTCATAGGGCTAGTAGTTAGCTAAGTGTTTGTATTTATTATAAATGCATATAGTTACTAATAAATACATATTGGATAATTAAAAAGGTTCAGCTTCACCCCAGAATAACCGAACAGACAAATACAGGCACTATGGTACATAAGTAGAATCTCAGCTGAGGCTGAAGGAACTATAGTTTGAGGACTCTTGTGTCAAAACACAAATTAAAAACAAATGACTAGATCATCCTTGTTTTGTAAATGAAAGAACTCAGATGGCGCCAGGCGTGGTGGCACTCACCTTTAATCTCAGCACAAGGAGGGCGGGGGAGGCAGAGGCAGGCGGATCTCTGAGTTTGAGGCCAGACTGGTCTACAAAGTGAGTCCAGGACAGCCAGAGCTACACAGAGAAACCCTGTCTCGAAAAACCAAAAAAAAAAAAAAGAACTCAGATGGCAAAGCTACTGAAATACATTGAGCTCAATGAAACCCCTGAGACACTGGCCTCCTTGCCTAACCCTCGACCTTTATCTTAGGCAGCAAACATGCGCTTCTCATAGACTCCCCTGCTGGCTCTCTCAGAACTCTGGTCTCACCTTTGTGCACAAAGTACAAGATGGAAACAGACCAGAGCCTAGAACCTCACACACTTGACTCACATGGGGATCTTATTTTAGTTTTTATTCCCACCCAGTGAGGATCACAGCTGTTAAATAGCATTTTATGACTGATGGCAAGATGTAGACACTTGTCTATAGAGACAGGATCCAGGACAGGTAAACTGCCCATAGCTCTTTTGGTTGCTTTTTTAAAAAGATGTATTTGTTTTATGTCTATGCGTGTTCTGCCTGAATGCATGTGCACGGCAGGACCGAAAGAGGGTGATGGAACGGAGTTAGGGAAGGTTGTAAGCAACTATGTAAGTGATGCGAATGGAACCCAGGTCTTCTGCAAGAGCAGCAAGTGCTCTTAACTGCTAAAGCATCTCTTCAGCCCTATTATTTTGTTGTTGCTGTGTTTTTGGAGATAGGGTTTCTCTGTGTATCCATGGCTGTCCTGGACTCACTCTGTAGACCAGGCTGGCCTTGAACTCACAGAGATCTGCCTGCCTCTGCCTCTCCCGACCACCTTGGGCTGAGATTAAAGGCGAGTGCCACCAAGCCTGGCATTGTTTTTTTGTTTTTCTTTTTTCAGACAGGTCTCGCTCGATGTCCCACCACTCTCAGGCCATGGGCTAATAGAGCACTAGGCAGTGAATGTGATAATAGCTCCATCTTGTGGTAAGGAGAAGTAATTACAGAGTCATTTGCGCAGACCAGAGGGCTAAACAGCACACCATCACAGATTTACATTGTCCCTAATACTTTATTGGTTCCTATTTGTTTCTAGCTGGGTGGGCTCAGGGCAGGGGTTACTATTCCAGGTGGGTAATGAGAGAGCCTTGGGCCAACCTCCAGGCCCTCCACAGAGTGTGGAGGAAGATCTAGACCTTTTTGGGCTGGCACAGGACATCCAGGTAGGGGTACAGGCGAGACCCAAGAATTCAGGCTCACAGATGTTTCAACACCTCAGTTGTGTTTGGAGAAGTATTCCTTGCTGTCATCCACGTTAGGCTTGATGGTGTCACTGCCAGGCTTCCAGCCAGCGGGACAGACTAGAAAAACACACAAGGATGAACATGTGAGGCTCAGCTCCACATTCAAGGTCAGAGACAAGCAGTCCATTTGAGAGCCTAGGCTGCACAATAAAAAGCTGGGGGCTAAGGGCTAGGGTTCCAGATTGCACATGGACAGAAGCCCCTGCTCACAGTTTTCTAGCTGACATTTTTCTGTTCTATCAGTTTTTGTTCTGCACTTTTTTTTTTTTTTTTAAGGCAAATCTAACTATGTACCCCAGGCTGGCCTTGAACCCATCGAGGTCCTGTTTCAGCCTCCTAACTGCTGGGAGTACAGATGTGTGTCACCACACCCAGCTCCTAATTCTTTCTTTTAATTTTACCTGCTGTAGTGCTGGAATTTGAGCTTTGGACCTTGTCCAAGCCAGCCAAACATTTGACACCTAGCTGTAGCTCAGCCTTCTTTATTTTTTATATTTTTAAAGAAGGGTCTCTGGCTGGCCTACAACGTTCTCTATGCAGATCAGGCTGGTTTCAAACATGCACTGATCTTCCTCTGCTCCCAGGTGCCACCACACTCAGTCTTTTTATTTTAAAATAGTGTCTCATTGTGTAGCCCCAGCTGGCCTGATGATCTCCCTGCTTCATCTCCTAAGTGCTGAAGCCACAGGCCTGTGTCACAGGCACTTTAATTCACTCTCTCCATCAGCCTTCATCCTACTAAACTGAGCACCTGTGGTCAGTTTTCCCTTCCATATGAGGAGGTACAGTGGTTATTTGGTTGGTTGGTTTTCGTTTTATTGAGACAGTTTCTCTGTGTAACAGCCCTGGCTGTCCCGGACTCGCTTTGTAGACCAGGATGGCCTCAAACTCAGAGATCCACCTGCCTCTGCCTCCCAAGCACTAGGATTAAAGGTATGTACCACCACACCTGGATTTTGTCTTTTGTTTGTTAGGTAGGTTCTCATGCAGTTTAGGCTGGCCTTGAATTCACTAGGTAGCTGAAGATGACCCTGAACCTCCGATCTTCCTTAGCTTCCCAAGTGCTGGGATGACAGGTATACCCACCATGCTTGGCTTCGTGCTGTCCTAGGGACTGAATTTGGGGCTTTTGTGAATGCCAGACAAGCAGTCTATCAAGTCAAATTCCCAGCTTGAAATCCTGTGGATAACCTGTTAATGCACTTTTTTTTCTCTTTTTGTTTTTGTTGTTGCTGTTTAAGAAAAAGTCTCATTCTATATAATAGGCTAGTATCAATCTTGTCTCAGCCTTCCCCCTGCCTCAGCCTTCCATGTGTTGGGATGACAGGATGACCTTATGCAGACCTCTGTCAGCTCCCAACTCCTTCATCTTTGTATACTATGTATACTAATCCCTGTCCCATCCTAGACACTTCCTACAAGCAAAGAAACTGGATTTTGCATGGGGCTTCTAAAATTTTTTTTTGTGTGTTTGCTTTTGCCTCTGTGTGTGTGTGTGTGTTTTTACAGGTGTGTACCACCATATCATATCCTATCCATTCTACTACCTCAACCATCAGGACATAAGAACCTATCTTGATAATAAAGTCTTTTTTAATTTTACTTTATGTGTCTGTGTACCATATGTGTGCTTGGTGCCCAAGGAGATGGTGAGCAGCAATGTGGGTGCTGGGAACAGAGCCTGGTCTTTTGCAAGAAAAAGTACCCTCAACCACTGAGCCAACTGTCCAGCCCATCTTGTATATATGTTGATCTCTGTACTGTGTGTGTGCCTGGTGCAGGAGGAAAAGAGCATCCCTGAGACTGGAATTGTAGATGCTCACTTATGAGACACCAAGTAGACACTGGGAATCCAATCTGGTCCTCTGGAAGAGCATCCAGTGCTCTTAACTGCTGAGCCATCCTTCCAGTTCTTGTATAGGGCTTTAAAATCTATCCCAGAAAGATGCTAGAGCAGATAGTTAATCTCTCCATGCTGGACAGAGAGCTGAGGAGGGCTTCCCCATTTGTAAATATTTGCTCACCTTCCCCATGCTTATCTGTGTACTGAAAGGCCTGGACTAGGCGGAGAGCCTCATCCACAGAGCGTCCCACAGGTAGGTCATTGACTGTGATCTGACGAAGGACACCCTTGGCATCGATGATAAACAGGCCCCTGAAGACAAAAAGATTCACAGTGAGGAGCTGGGAGAACTCCCACTGCCAGGGCCAGACACAGAAGTCCCTTTAGCCTTGAGGTGGGGGCTCCTGGAGCTGGGCTGAGGTCCCCCCTGTACCTGTAAGCGATGCCCTCATCACTTTTCAATATGCCGTAATTCTGGGACAAGCTTTTAGTCACATCAGCAAGCAGGGGGATGTTCAGGGGGCCCAAGCCTCCCTCCTTCCGAGGAGTGTTGATCCTGAGGGTGAGAGAGAGTGGGTTGGGGACTTAGGATGTCCAGCGCAGCAGAATTCTCCCCCATAGGCCTCCAGTGTGATAAGGGCTGGAGTAGGGGTACTGGAAGCAATAGATAAAGCATTTAAAACAAGGCTGGGGTGCCCCACCCACCCCACCCTGGGGATGGCAGTACAGCTGGGAGAATGGCCCAGATAAAACTCCATCTTCAAATGGCTTCACTTGTGCCTGTGGGCCCCAGTAAACTTCAGTAAAGACCCCACGTTAAAGTTCTCAGCCAAAGGCAGAGATAGAGCTCAGTGGTAGGGCACTTGCCTTACAGGAATAAGACCTGGAATTGACCCCTAGATCTGAAAGAAAAAGAAGCATGGGGGAGGAGGGGAGTTCCCACCATCTAGCTGTGGTCTGGATGCATAACCCATCACACTTGAGAACTAGCATTTCCACTTTCATGAAATCCGGCAAGGCAGCCTGTCTCCTGAGAACTTATGAAGCATCAGCAGTTTCCTCTACCTTCCAAGTAGGTGCCAAATGCTAATTACTGTCATCATCCTAAGGGCTTGGGTGTCATTGTTTCCATTCTTTATAAGATGAAGAATGGGAAGACACAGTTTGTCCTGTAGTAGTTTGGGCTTTCCTTCATCCTCTCTGGGATGACTCCCCCTCCCCCTCGCATGTGCACACTCCTCCATACCAGGCCAGATGGGTGAACTGAGAGTCCACGGACACTCCGAGCACCTCGCAGTCAAGCTTTCGGAAGTCCTCAGCGTGGTTGCTAAAAGCGATGATCTCAGTGGGGCACACAAAAGTGAAGTCCAGGGGGTAGAAAAAGAGGACCACATACTTCCCTAGAGAAGTGGAGAACGGAAGAGAAATTAGTCCCAGCCCCTTTCATTATGTGGACCCTGGTCCACCTGGTCCCCCTCGGGGCAGCCTCACCTCTGTAGTCAGAAAGCCTGATTTCCTTGAAGGCGCCGTCCACCACCGCGGTGGCGGTGAAGTCAGGGGCCGGCTTTCCGATGTGAGCGTTGCCGGAGGCCATGACTGAAAGTAGAGACCCAAACAAGACTTGTCAGTGCCGCAGAAGACCCTTTGTCTCGCCTTCCCAAGGTACCTCTTGGAGCTGAGCCTAGACACTGAATCCGAGAGGTGGAAGGGACAGCATTCTTATTTTCACCCTCCCAGTACAAGGTCTGCAAGGCCTCTGGAGACCCGCCCCCCCCGCCCCAAACAGGGCAGGAGTGATGGGGTCACCGCTGTTATGGAGCAAGTCCGAGCGCGGGGGGGAGGGACACTTGCCCCTTGTTCCAGTATGGGATGGCTAGGCCAAGAGCAAGGGGCTGTGAGCTCGGCAATCGGGCCTGCAAGCCAGGGCTCCCGCCTTGGTTTCCCCCGCAAGGACAAAGGCGGCCACCATAGAGCATGGGAAACAAAGACCGCCGGCAAGAAGGTGGTAATAGGGTCGGAGCTACACCAGTGGGGTTCCTCCCATTCGTGTGCATTCTGGGTTTCCATACCTGCGTGGGCAAGAGCCGGACACGTGGACGACCAGACACGAACAGAAGACGGAACAGAGATCTCTGAGCCAAGAGAGCCTTAGGCCCGCGAGCCTTTTATGCGCGGCCCAACCCACACAGTGCAGGGCCCGGGGAGGTGGGCGGGACAGCGCCGCGGTCGGATCCACTGCGCCTGCAGAGCGGGGGCGCGCGGCCGGGTCCACGCGCTTGCACAAGGGTTGGGTGGGGCGTAGACTTACGGACCCTGGAATTGTTTGTGCTGTGGGTTCCGCGCGTGCCCGGGTCCCCGGAGCGCGCTGGGGTCAGTTGGAGTCCCGGCATGGCCCCGAGCCCCCTGGCTCTGTTGCTCCTGCCTCTAGTGCTCCTAGATCTTGTGTCCCCGACTCAGATCAACCCGGACTACCAATACTTTGGCCAGCAGGGTGAAGGTGACACCTGGGAGCTGCTGAGTCTGCAGCGACAAAAGGGTAAATAAACTAGGAAGTGGCTGGAGTGACGATTTGGAAAGGTGCCCCCAAAGGGGCTGGCTACAAACAGATCCTCATTGGCTGACTTCACATCTCTGCTCAGCTCAGCAGACAAGTGTCCCAAGGGACTGGCCACTTTTCTCTGAGTATGAGTTGTTTTTGCTTTGCTTTCACACGGCTGGCATCTTACTGCTGTCCTCCAACACAGCATTGCCTTTTGTTCACAGCATCTTGCTCTGCAGCTTCCTTGGTAATCTGATAATTGTAATGGACACTGTCTGTCAGGAGAGGGGACAATAAATAACCTATAAACTTAGCGCTAGTAAGGGTGGAGACAGAGAGAGAAACTGGCCAGTCAGCTTGGGAAGCCAGCAAAGGTGTGGTGAAGATGGTAGTAACCAATACAGCCGGAATGACTAGCAGAGTTAAAATGGCAAAGATTGGGAGACAGCGTCCCAGGAAGCGGGAACAGCAAGTGCAAAGGCCAAAAGGTCTAAGGGAAGAATGGGGAAAGGTGGGTGTCACTTGGCAAAGACCTGCTGCAGAGGGGTATGAGGCACATTGTGAGGCTTTTGTGAGTTCATCTTATGTGAGGAAGTATCAATGAAGAGTTCTGACGGGATCAGGTTGCACTAGTCGCTGAGGCTGAGTTGGTGGAGCACTGACCCTTCATGCCTGAAGTCCTGCCTTCTCCTGCATAATTCACTATAGCAGCGCACACCAGTAGTTCTAGGGTTTGGGAGGAGGAGTCAGGGGATCTGAAATCCAAAGTCATCTTTCACTACCAAAGAAATTGGAGGCCAGCTTGTGGTACATGAGACTTTGCTTTCTTTGTTTGTTTTTTGTTTGTTTTTGCTTTTTTAAAAACGAAGGAAGGAAGGAAGAAAGGAAGGAAAGGAAAAAAAGGAGTCCTATAAAGATGTAAGTCAGTGGCTGCAGATCACTTAACTAGGGTGTGTGAGGCCTTGAGTTAAATCTTATCTTTAGCACTACATCAAAAGAAGAAACTTGTAGCTGCTCCTAAGCATAAAAATTACTTTGTTGCTACAAGTTAGCCCAGCACCAGGGGTTTTAAGTACATTCATTATGTCAATTATATCGTTTAACTTACCATCTGTCAGCCCTGCTAGTCAGGTGGCACTGGGCCTGCTGGGTAGGCCCATGATTAAGTCCCTGAAGACTGGAGTCAACTTTGGATATCGGGTGTGAAGGCGTCCATACTCCCAGCTGAGCAGGCTGGCAGAGATTAGAGGTTTCAGTTTGCAGCTGTGGGTAGCTCCCTTCTGTCAGTTTCAAAGGGTGGTTTGTTCTCTCTAGATCACCCCACAGAGGCAAACAGCAGTTGTTATTAGGTTCCTTATCTTTTTCCCTCCCTGGTACAAGTCCCTTGTTATAGGGGTTAATTTCCAAAGCTGGGTTTTCATGTCCACCCTCCATCTCCAGCAGTGGAAGACTCATTCCTAGGTCCGTGGGGGAAGTGGCGCTGTTTCTGCGATCTGGGCAAACAGGAACGCAGCCGTCAGATGCTGGGCACCGCCCAGGCTCCGTTCCCTGTGTTCATGGACCGAGAGAACCTGTTACAGTCGAGGCCATGCCGGCCGCAGGATTGTTCATCTTGCAAACTGAAGGACTGCAACTGGAGGGCCTGAGCAGAGGTGAGCAGGAGAGGAAATGCACAAAAGATGGTCAGAACTGGCTAGCAGATCCAGGAATAGTCAGGGGGGTAAGAAGTGAGGTGGTTGCTGGTTTGAGGTGAGTAAAGGGGGAGGCAACAGTCTGAGGCTTCAGGCTGGATGGGGAGCAGGCAGCCACAGGATCCAGCCAGAGGAGAAAGCAGGAAAGGCTGGTGGGAGTGAGAGAGCCCTGTGGGAGGTTCAGGCTTGTAATTCAGGCACTCCTGTGGCAGAGGCAGGAGAATCAAGAGTTCAAGATTCAACCTGGGCTACATAGCATGGTCAAAGCTATTTAAGGCGACAGGAGACCCTGTCTTCAAAGAACAAAACCAACAAAGGAAAGGGTTGAAGATGGTGGCACAAAAGAGGCACATGACAGGACCTGGAACTTACTAGGCAGCAGTGACTTTGATGAGAAAACAAGATTTCACACAAAAGGCCATGCATCTCATGGACCGAGTAAACAATAGAGGAGTGTGGCTGGAGTGGCAGAGGGTCCTGGGAGATGTGGGCTTCCCTAAGATAGACAAGAGCAGAAGAGTGGAGGGATGGGAAAGGGAACCGAGAAGCCCTGCATGGTGGGTGCAAACCCTAAACAAGAATCTGCTGGGGCCTGGCATCTCCAACAGTGGTAGACAAGGCTTCAGTAAGTTGGCATGGGACAGGTCTTGCAGCCGTCCTTGGGAGCTATTAGCAGAGGGATTTGGGGAAATCTGAGTCAGCAGGCCTAAGCCCTGTGGGATCCGGGACACCTGGTACCAGGAGCATAGAATATGTGGAACGATGTGGGTGGCACTGGGGGAGCAGAGGCAGGTGTATCTCTGTGAGTTCAAGGCCAATTTACATACCGAGTTCTAGGCCAGCCAGGAAGACACAGAGAGACACTGGCAAAAACAAAACAACAACAAAAAAGCAAGCTGGGCGTGGTGGTGCACATCTTTAATCTGAGCACTCGGGAGGCAGAGGCAAGTGGATCTCTGAGTTCAAGGCCACCCTGGTCTACAAAGTGAGTCTAGAACAGTTAAGGATACACAGAGAAACCCTGTCTTGAAAATCTTTAAAAAAAAAAAAGAAAAAAGAAAAAGTGCGGTGAGACTGAGAGCCAGTACAAACCTGAATGGCAGGTAGGAGGCTAGCTCCACCAGTGATGATATTTGATCTTTTAAGCCTCCAAAAAATTCAGCTGAGTGTGAGCTGGTAATCCCAGTATCAGGGAGGTAGAGGCAGGAGAATTATGAGTAGAAGGTCATCCTAGGCTACATAGTGACATCAA
>CAJQZJ010033435.1:1470589-1488222 GCA_907164525.1 Lophiomys imhausi
CCAACTAAACTACATCTTAAAACTACATCTTGGCAGGGCGGTGGTGGCGCACGCCTTTAATCCCAGCACTTGGGAGGCAGAGGCAGGCAGATCTCTGTGAGTTCAAGGCCAGACTGGTCTATAAAGTGAGTCCAGGACAGCCAGAGCTGTTACACAGAGAAACCCTGTCTCGAAAAATTAAAAAAAAACAAAACAAAAACAAAAAAAACCTACTTCTTTATTTCTCTTTGTACATCAGTCACTGAGGGCCAGGCTCCAGCCGCAACAGGGCGGAGCTTGCAAAGTGACCCTGCCCACCCTGGATTACAAACCACGCCCTTGGTGGTAGCCCTGGAAGACTACAGCTCCCAGGACAGCGCACGGCAGCGGCTGCAGCGTCGCGTGCGTAAAAGAGTACGCCGACCGGGGCGGATCCTGTGCGCTGATTGGTCAGCATCAAGGGCGGCTGCAGGACTTGCCGAAAACGCGCGCTGGCATCAGCACCTGCAGTATTGTTTTTTTCAGTTGTTGGCTGTCTCTGAGGCAGCATGGATCTCAGCGAGCTGGAGAGGGACAATACTGGCCGCTGTCGTCTGAGCTCTCCTGTACCCGCCGTGTGCCTCAAGGAGCCATGCGTCCTGGGCGTGGATGAAGCGGGCCGAGGCCCGGTGCTTGGTGCGCCCCCAGAGGCAGGGACTGGGAGGGTGCGTGGTGAAAGGGGCACAGGTTGCAGGGGTATGAGAGTGGGGATCATGCTCGGCCTTGGGATCCAGGAGTAATAGAGGGATGGCCTTGGGCCGTGGTGGTGATGGAACAACCCAGGCAGATTTTATGTGTTCACTGGTTGGAACCCAGCTCTCAGAAATCTGACTTCCCTTCTCCCAAGGTCCCATGGTCTACGCCATCTGTTACTGCCCCCTGTCCCGCCTGGCAGAACTGGAGGCCCTCAAAGTGGCAGGTGAGCCTGTGGCAGGTCTTGCACTTGGGGTTTCGGGGTATGTGCAGGAGTGCGGGTGAGATATAGTGGGGGAAGCAGGAACCGAAAGAACCAGCTGCTCGCCTTTTCTTCACTTTGTTCTCAGACTCAAAGACCTTGACGGAGAACGAGCGGGAGAAGCTTGTTGCGAAAATGGAGGAGGACGGAGACTTTGTGGGTTGGGCTTTGGACATTCTGTCTCCAAACCTGATCTCTACCAGCATGCTTGGGCGGTGAGGGACCCTTGAGTGGGTGGGGGAAGAGCAACCAACACAGGCTGGCCAAGTCCTGTAGTTGGGATGGGGTGGACTAAGCTCTGTCCCTCACCACAGGGTCAAGTACAACCTCAACTCTCTGTCCCATGATACAGCAGCGGGGCTGATACAGCATGCGCTGGATCAGAGTGTGACTGTCACCCAGGTGAGCTGTTGGGCTACAACCCTTTGGTCACCTTCTGATAAAAGGGGCTTTAAAAAATTGAAGCAAGGGGTGCAGTCAAGTTGGTGCATTGTTTGTCCAGCATGCGTTGAGTCCTAGCTTCCATCCCAGCATTGCACAAAACCAGAGTAGTAGCACTTAGGAGTGGAGGCAGGAGGACCAATAGTTAAAGCCACTCTTGGCCACAGAGCTAGTTGAAATGTCAGCCTGGACTGTCTTGAACCCAAACCTTGGTTTTTTGTTTGTTTTGTTTTGTTTTGTTTTTTTTGGGACAGGGTTTCTCTGTGTAGCCCTGGCTGTCCTGGAACTCACTCTGTAGACTAGGATGGCCTTGAACTAGAGATTCACCTGTCTCTGCCTCCCAAGGCTGGGATTAAAGGTGTGGGTCACCACGCCCTGTCAAACCTTGTTGTAGAAAAATGGCTAACTAAATTATTTACTTGTCTTTTTGTTATATTTAACTGGTTGGTGGTGATTAATCCTTAACCCCACCATTATGAATGAACACACAGACACCACATAGATTTTAACAACCCTTGGCCTGAATTGTGCAATCTTAGCCCATCTAAGCTAGCTCATAATTCTATTTCCTAACTACGACCATATATATATATATATATATATATATATCCCTTTGGACTGCTATTCTCCACATTATGCTGATATTCCAGGCCACGTGGAATGAGGTTCTTTAATCCACCCCATCGTGTGTCTCCTTCCTGCTCCTGGATTCTTCTTCCCATCAACCTCTCTGTCTCAGAATCCCATGTACCTTAGTCCCGCCTACCTCTGTCTTTGCCCAATCTCAGGCCTCGGCATTTATTTAACCAATCAGAGATAATGTAAGTAACAGACAGCAAGCAACCAATTAATTAACATTTAGAATGCATAACATCACCCCATCAATTCCCTCCTTTTTTCTAATAAAAAGGCTAAATTTTTTAAACTCATATAGTAAAAACATTAAGAACAAATATTAAACAATCAAGAAAACCATATATAAAAGTTACACATATAATGCTTAGCCTATTTGTATCAGGAAACCTTAAGAAAATCATGTATCTTGGTATGTCTAAAGTTCTGAACCTAAATATTTTCTATCATATCCTATATTTATTAACCTAAATATTTTATTTAGACGTGAAAATATCCTTCTAAATCCTAAACAACTCAAATTCAATTGAAATTTTATAACTTTAACATTTAGAATGCTTAACATCACCCCATCACCTTGTTTTTTTTTTTTTTTAAAAAAAAGGGGGGCTGGAGAGATGGCGCAGAGGTTAAGAGCTCTGGTTGCTTTTCCAGAGGTCCTGAGTTCAATTCCCAGCAACCACATGGTGGCTCCCAACCATCTATGTTAAGATCTTGTTCCCTCTTCTGGCCTGTAGGTATGCAGGCAGAACACTGTATACATAGTAAATAAAGTATTTAAAAAAAAAAGTCGTTAGAAGCTAGACCTAGTGGCAGAGGGACAATTGTGACTTCAGGGCGTGTATAGAGACCCTCCATGGCTCATGTCTGTTGCGGAAGCATATTACCAAGGCTGTGGTGGCGAACCTTTCATCCCGGCATGCAGGCGGTAGAGGCAGGCAGATCTCATGAGTTCCAAGACATCTACCCACACATATGTGATGAGACCTTGTCGGAAACAAGTGTGAAGATCTGAGTTTGGATCCTTGTAGCATCCAAATGTAAACCATGCATAGTTACAGAAACCTGTCTTCCCAGGGGACAGGAAGATCTTGGGGTTTTGCTGGCTAGCCGATCTAGCTGAATTGGTGAGCTCCAGGTTTAGTGAGAGACTTTGCGTCAAAAGCAAACAAACAAAACAACAACCAAAAAAAACAAGGCTACAGAGAGCAGAGACTCAGGGTTGGAATCACGGTACCCACTAGGTGGCTCAGAAGCGTCTTAACTCCTGTTCCAGGGTATCCCATGCCCTCTTGTGGCTTCCTTAAGCAATACACCTGTACATAAATTTTTAAAAGAGAAATTAAAGTACCTATTGGCTATTTAAGAAGGAAAAAAAAAATCAGGGGCTGTTGAGATGGCTTAGTAGGGAGGCAAACCTGAGTTTGATCCTTCCACATGGTAGAAGAAGATAACTGATTCTCAGATGTCATTCTGTGACTTCCTGCATGCTGTGGTAGTACACACCCTCCAACGCAAGAAAAGAATGTCAGTTAAAAACAATTTGTATATTTATTCATATATGCATGTTTTGCCCGCATGTTTGTCTGCATACCAATGAGTGCCTAGTGCCCACAGAGGCCAGAGGTGTGGGGTTCCCTGGAACTGGAGTTAGAAATAGCATCACTATGTAGGTCCTGGGAACTGAAGCCTCTGAAAGAGTACACTTAAACTCAGAAGGTAGAGCCATTTCGCTACCCTTGTGAAAATTTAAAAAAAATTTTTTTTTCAATCAGCTGGATATGGCCTGGCTTGGGGCTCACAGTTTTAATCCCAGTTTTTTTTGTTGTTGTTGGTTTAGTTTTGTTTTTGAGACAGAGTCTGACTATATATCTCTGGCTGGCCTTGAACTCACAGAGATCCACCTACTTCTGCTTCCAAAGTGCTGCAATTAAAGGTGTGGCCTACCACCCTGGCTTTAAAACAGTGTACAGTAGCCTGGCTCTAAGTCACCTTTTAAAGAGCAATTGAGTAAAACCCCTGACTAACCTCTGACTTCCACTTGAATGTACATGCATCACTTGCACACTAATACATGTTGTGCATACACACCAGTGCATAGACATACACACACTAATATATGTGTGTGTACAGCAGTGCACATACATGCACACACTAATACATGTGCATATACACCAATACACATATATACACACTAATAGTGGTGCATAAACACTGGTCCACATACATACACACACTCATACACATGCATATAACACCTGTGCACATACATACACACACTCATACACATGCATATATGCCAGTGCATATACATATACACACCCATACACGTGCATATATACCAGCGCATATACATATACACTAATACATGTGCATATATACCAGCGCATATACACATACACTAATACACATGCATATACAACCAGTGCATATACATATACACTAATACACGTGCATTTACAACCAGTGCACATAGATGGAATGGAAATGAGGGCCAGTATTGTAGGTCAGCAGTAGAGCCTGTGCCTTGCAACGCTAGAGGACCTGGGTTTCCTCTCCATCACCAACGTTGTTCCATGGATAAGAACACCTGAAAATCTTGAGTTCAATACACACGACAGAGAACTGGCTTCTTCAAGTTGTCCTCTGACTCCCTCAACTTGGCATGTGTGTACATATCACACATACACTACAAAAAGTAAGAGTTCCTTCAAGAAAAATGTTCAGCTGGCAAATTCAGCATTAGAACCAGATTTTATTTTGATTTCCTGCTTATACTCCTGCCCTAAATGTATGGCTCTACCTATAGTCCTAAGTCTCCAGTAGTCCAGAGTTAGTTCCACTTTCTTCTGGCTTCTGTCCTGCGTAGCGGATATTTAGATTATGATTCATGACAGTAGCAGAATTACAGTCATGAAGTGGCAATGAAATAGTTATGTGGTTGGGGGTCATCACAACATGAGGAACTGTGTTAAAGGGTCGAAGCATTAGGAAGGTTGGGAACCACTGTTTTAGGCAGTGCTGTGGATGAAACATAGAGAACTATCTGCATATTGAGAGGCATTCTACCATTGAGCCTGACAGAATAATTTTTTTTTTTTTTTAGAAATTGTGAGGCCAGAGAGATGGCTCAACAGTTAAGAGCACTTGTTCTTACAGAAGGTCTGTGCTCAATTCTTAGCACCCACATGATAGGTCAAAACTAACTCTAGTTCCCAAGGATCTGAGAGTTATTGGCCTCCCCAGGCACCAAGCACACAAATGGTATGTACACAAACATGTAGACAAAACACCCATACACATAAAAAATATTTTTTAAAAGATGTATTTATTTATTTTACATATATGAGAGCTCTACCTGCATGTACCCCCGCATGCCAAAAGAGGGCACCAGATATCATTTATAGATGACTGTGAGCCACCATGTGCTTGCTGGGAATTGAACTCCGGACCTCTGGAAGGTCAGTCAGTGCTCTTAACCACTGAGCCATCTCTCCAGTCCCCCCCCCCCAATGTAAAATTTTTAAAATTTAAATATATATCATACAAATATGGAGGAACCTGCCTTTAATCCAAGGCAGGCTGATCTCTTGAGTTTGAAGCTAGGCTATCCTACATAATGAGTTGCAGGCCAGTCAGGGCTACCTAGGGAGACCCTGTTCTCAAAAACAAACACCCACAAACATTTCTTTTGTTCATGGTGTTTGTGTGAATGCTGATGTATATGCGTCAGGGCACACATGGAGAGTCAGGGTAACTCTGCAGGGTCAGTCTTTCTCTTGTCACCTTGTGGAAGCTGAGGATCTAATATCTGCAAGCACCTCTACCTGCTAAGCCATCTTCCCTGACCCCAAACATTTTGTAGCAAAGACAAAAAAACAAAAAATTCAGGAGGCTGAGGAGGTGGCTCAGCAGATAAAGAGCACTGTTTGCTCTTCCAAAGGATCCAGGTTCAATTCCCAGCACCCGAATGGAGGCTTATAACTGTAACTCCAGTACCAGAGGGTCTGGCCTCTTGGGGCCACCAGGTACACATGTGCACAGACCTAGGTGCAGGCAAAGCAACCATGCACATGAAATCAAACAGCGCTGGACTGGTGGCTTGGTGGTAGCATCCATAGCATGTGTGAGGCCCTGGGGGTCCTCAGTAGAGTAGGAGACTGGATGCTTTACAGTTGCTTTGCCTGTTTGTTAAATGGCTGCATTTGTTTTGCCATGTTTCTGTCACCGTGGCAGGTATTTGTGGACACTGTAGGAATGCCAGAGACATACCAGGCCCGACTGCAGCAGCGATTTCCAGGGATGGAGGTGACCGTCAGGGCCAAAGCAGACTCACTGTTCCCTGTAGTCAGTGCTGCCAGCATCTTTGCCAAGGTTAGCACCCTGCGGGCCAGGGCCCACGCCCCACATCTCCCTCGTGTAGGGACAGGCAAGATTCTCATGAGGAAGGAAGCTCTAAGCTACTGCCTTGCCTGCAGGTGGCTCGAGACCAGGCTGTGAAGAACTGGAAGTTTGTGGAGAGTCTACAGGATAAGGACTCTGACTATGGATCAGGCTATCCCAATGGTGAGCTGAGAGCAGGGCATCTTGGGAGTGAACTTTCTTCCCTTTTCTCCCTCACCCTCCATCAGGAGAGGAAGGATCTCACGTTTGAGGCTGACCTGGGCAGCATAGCAAGACCCGATCTCAAACAAAAAAGCCAACTTTATGACCGGTATCCTTGGGTTTAGGGAGCTGTCTTCATAAACACTCCCGAAACCTCTCGAGAACTGGTGGGACACAGAAGGTGGAGAGGACCTGGGACGGAAAGGCAGTTAAGCCAGTGGAGGGCATGCCCAAAAGGAGCCAAAGACTCACACCTGTATTCCCGGCATTCCAGAGGCAGAGGCAGATGTGTGGCCAGCCTGGTCTACATAGTGAAACTCTGATTCAACAAGGAAAAACAGTTACGAAGCTGAGTTCTGGATGTGGCCTGTGGCTGCTACCTGCCACGCAGGTGCTGTCCACCATTGCCTCTCTCACCCTAGATCCCAAGACCAAAGCCTGGTTGAGGAAACATGTGGACCCTGTGTTTGGCTTCCCCCAGTTTGTCCGGTTCAGCTGGAGCACAGCCCAGGCCATCCTGGAAAAGGAGGCAGAAGGTGTCACCTGGTTCGTGTCTGATTGTGCTGAGGGTCAAAGGGGAAGGGAGGCCACGGTTGGTTCATTCACTCAGCCCAATGGAAAGTAGCCAGTGTCATTCCTTTCCCCCCCACAGGGAGGACTCGGCAGCTGAGGAAGATCCTGAACGACCTGGAAGGATCACATCCTACTTCTTGAGCCAGACCCCTCAGACCTGCCGCCCTCAGGCCCCACACAGATACTTCCAGGAGCGAGGCCTGGAGGCAGCCAGCAGCATCTAGAAGCCCGTGCGTGTACTTGCCCCTCTAACTCAGGAATTAAAGCCATTCAAGGAGAAGTGAATGGTATCTTTGTAGCTGGGAGTGCACCTACAGCTAGTAGCTGATTCATCAAACAGAATAGACATTCCCAGCTTGGTGCAGTTTTTTGTTTTTTTAAAGCAATGTCTCACCGTGCAGCCCTACTTTACTGGAACTCACCATTTAGACCAGGTTAGCCTTGAACTCACAGTAACCTACCTTCCTCTCTGCCTCCCAAGTGCTGAGATTAAAGGCATGCACCACCGTACCCTTAATTTTTAAAGTTATTTTTGTGTTTGTGTGTATGTCTTTGTGTGTGCACACATACATATGACTATGTATATGTGAATGCAGGTGCCCTTGAAGGCCATGGGCTTTAGTTGCTCCTGGAGCTGGTCTTAGAGACAATTATAGCCTACTCCGTGTGGTTGCTGGTGGGATCTAAACTCACTATGCTCTTAAGCACTTGGGGACTTATCCAGCCCACATCTTTTTTCTTCACTTCATTTCCTTTTATTTTCTCCCCTCCTTTTTTTTTTTTTTCTTTGAGACAGGTCTCTATGTAGTCCTGGCTGTCCTGGAACTTGCTATATATATATATATATATATATATATATATATATATATATATAGAGAGAGAGAGAGAGAGAGAGAGAGAGAGAGAGAGAGAGAGAGAGAGAGACCAGACTGGTCTTGAACACAGAGATCATTCTGCCTCTTCCTCTGGAGGGCTGGAATATTAAAAAGAGTGTGCCACCATTCATCATGCCCAGATTATTTTTTTTGGGGGGGGTTTCTCTGTGTAATACCCCTGGCGGTCCTGGACTTGCATTATAAACCAAGCTGGCCTCGAACTCTCAGAGATCTGCCTGCCTCTGCCTCCCAAGTGCTGGGATTAAGAGTGTGCACCACTATGCCCAGGTCTCTCTTTTTTTTGCTTTTCAAGGCAAGGTTTCTTATAGCCCTGGCCATCCTGGAACTTGCTCTGCAGACAAGACTGGCCTTAAACTCAGAGATCCACCTGCTTTTGCCTCCGGAGTACTGGGATTAAAGGTGTGTACCACCACCACCTGGTGAAATAAAAGGTTTAACCAACACTGGGCCTGCATCTGGTACCCGAGGAAGGGCTCCCATTCCAAACCACATCCTTGGGATTGGCTGTGGAAAGGGTTCTTTCTTTCTTTTTGGTGGCAGTACTGTGGGTTAAACCCAAGATCTGCCTCATTTATGGTAAGCAAACACTCTGCCACTGATGAATATTATCTTCAGCCCAGCCCAACTCAGCCCTTCCCTGTCTCTTGAGATAGTCTTTCAACAGCCCCTTGTGTCCTGGAACTTACCATGTAGATCAGTCTAGCCTTGACCTCAGAAGTTCACCTGCCGTCTCTGTAGTGCTGGAATTAAAGGGTATCCCACTATGCCTGGGCCCATCTTAAAAATATTTTTGTTTTGTCTTCCCCCTCCCCCTTTTGTTTTTCTCTGTGTTTCCCTAGCTGACCTGGACTCATTTTGTAGATTAGACTAACCTTGAACTCACGGAGATCCACCGTATTCTCTCTTCCTAGTACTGGCATTAAAGGCGTGTGCCACCTTGACTGGCCTTTTAAAAGATTTATGTAGCATTGGGTGGTGGTGACGCACACCTTTAGTTCCAGCACCCAGAAGGCAGAGGCAGGTGGATCTCTGAGTTTAAAGCCAGCCTGGACTACAGAGCAAGTTCCAGGATAAGCCACTGCTTACAGAGAAACCCTGCCTTGAAAACCCCCCAAAAGACAAAAATGTATATGGGTGTTTTGCCTGTATATGTGTCTGTGCATGCAGTGCTCAAAAAAAAAAAAAAAAAAAAAACAGAAGAGGGCACCAGATCCCCTGCAACTGGAGTCAGATGGTTTTGAGCCACCTTGTTGGTCTTGAGAGTCAGGTCCTCTGCAAAAGTATCATTGCTGTTAGCCACAGAGCCATCTCTCTAGTCCTCCTCCTCCTCTTTTTTCTTTTAAATACTTTTCTTGTGCTGTTGTGGTGACGGACACTTTTAATCCCAGCATTTGGGAGACAGAGGTAGGTTGATCTCTTTGAATTAGAGGCCAGTCTGGTCTACATAGTTCCAGGTTAGTCAAGGCTACATAATGAGAACCTGACCCAATAAATCAAAGCCAAAAACTTATTTTATTGAATTTATTTATTTGGGGAGAAGGAACACAAGTGCCGTGGCAAACGTGGAGGTCAGAGGACAGTTTGCAAGAGTTGGGTTTTTTTCAGGAGTGAGTTCTTTGATTGGAACGTTGGGCCGTCAGAGTTGGCCTGCTGTGCCATATTACTGGTCTCTCTCTGTCGTCCCTTTCTCTACCTTTCTTCCTGTCTGAAACAATTATTTTTGGCAGTTCTCCCTAACTTTCCCCAAGCAGCCACCACATTGTATGGCATGGTCTAGGCTGGTAACTTTATAACTTTATTCTGGGAAAGAGCAAGTCATTTCTAGGATAACAAGTAGAAAGGCCTGTCTAGGCAACCTCGGAGCGTGGTTTGGGAGGGAGAGAGGGATGTGACTCTGGGTGGTCGTTGGCCCGGGGAAGGGACACCCTTATTGTTTTTTTTGTTTGTTTGTTTGTTTGGTTTGGTTTTTTGAGACAGGGTTTCTGTGTAACAGCTCTGGCTATCCTGGACTCACTTTGTAGACCAGGCTGGCCTCGAACTCACAGAGATCCGCCTGCCTCTACCTCCCAAGTGCTGGGATTAAAGATGTGCGCCACCACTGCCCAGCTGGGACACCCTTATTGAAAACCCAACATCTACTCAGGGCTGTCGCCGCTCCCGCTCCCGCTGCCGCTTCCTGCAGCATTTGAGATCCAGGCGCGAGGGCGGCGGGCGGGTGGAGAGGAGATGGACACGTTGAGGCAGTGACGTGAGCCAGGAGCTGCTACCCTCAGGGCGTGACCCAGAACAGAGAGACAGAGATCTGTGGCATTGGCGAAGGTCTAGGAGAAAGGGCAGGGTTCGAGAGGGTAGAACCTGAGTCACTGGGGTGGGTCTTCTGGTCCAGAGGGTGGCCTGGCCAATGGGAGGGTCTGGGCGTTCCTTTGAGGGGTTGATCGGTCTCTGGCAGGGCCAGAACCAGGGGAGGGGTGACAGGTTTCCAGGTTGGTTGAGAACCCAAAGCAAAGACAGTAATTTCTGGACAATCAGTAGACTCTTAGGACACTACCCACACATCCCACTCTGAGGTCAGGAATGTGGAAGAGTGGAACATGAGCCTAGTGGTTGGGTTCATTAAGATAGGCTGAGAGAGGGCTAGGTACTTAGCTAGAGAAATGGGTCAGCTGGTAAAAGCACTGGCTGTTCCTATGGAGGACCCAGGTTAGAGTCCCAGTACCCACGTGGTAATTCATAACCATAATTCCAAATGTAGGGGACTGCATACCCTGTACTGACCTCCTCTAGACACATGGGTGGTACACGTACAGACGAGCAAAACACTCATACACAGAATAAAAATAAATCTTAAAAAAAAAAGAGAGTAGCCAGATGTGGTAGCCCACACCTTTAAAGGGATTAGTCTTCTTAGCACAGGGGAGATAGGTAGGCAGATATCTGAGAGTTCAAGGTCAGCCTGGTGTACCTAATGAGTTTCAGGCTAGCAAGAGCTATGTAGAGTCTGTATCTATAAACAATAATTAATTAGTTGTTTTTGTCTTTGTTTAGGTTTTTCAAGACAGGGTTTCTCTGTGTATCCTTGACTGTCCTGGACTCACTTTGTAGACCAGGCTGGCCTTGAACTAACAGAGATCCGTCTGCATCTGCCTGCCGAGTGCTGGGATTAAAGGTGTTGGTGCTGGCAATAACTGGTTAGTTAAAATTAGAAGACATCAGGAACCCAGATAGTGTCACAAATCAGTAATCCAGACCGTATCGGAAAACCCATGTCTTCCTCTCACCCTCTGTTCCTTACTCACCTGCTCATAGGTGCGGCAGCTGGGCTCACAGCCTCTCTTTCCAGGGGGCTCTAGCCACGTCGGGCCACAGGTAAAATCTGCTTTGCAGGTGGTGAACCTGAATATGTGAGAAGGGAAGACTGGTTAAGGCTTTGGAGCCAATGGGCTTCTAAAGACATATGTCTGGTCCCACCCTCAGACCAAGACCTCACCTCTCAGGCCCCACTCCCTCAAAAGACCAACCTTTGCAGAGTTCAGTTCTAGATTCATTGTGTTGTTTTGTTTGTTGTTTTTGTGACAGGATCTGAAGCTAGAAGTTATTTTGTGTCTAAAGATGACCTTGAACTTTTTTTTTTTTTTTTTTTGGTTTTTCAAGACAGGGTTTCTCTGTGTAACAGCTCTGGCTGTCCTGGACTCACTTTGTAGACCAGACTGGCCTCCAACTCACAGTGATTCGCCTGCCTCTGCCTCCCAAGTGCTGGGATTAAAGGTGTGTGCCACCACGACTGGCATTACAGAAAGCTGTGAACTGCCATGTGGTGCTGGGATTTGAACCCCAGTCCTTTGGAAGAACAGCCAGTGCTCTTAACCACTGAGCCATCTCTCAAGCCTGACCTTGAACTCTTGATCCTCTTTCCCAAGTACCCATAATACAGGCCACCAACACCATCACAATGCTCATTTATTTACTTATTTGCGTACATGTGTGTGTTGTATGTATGTGTTGGATCCCTTGGAGCTAAAGTCACAGGTGGAGTTGTAAACAGCCTGATATCGGCGCTCAAAATTGAGCTCATGTCCCCTGCAAGAACAGCAAGTATTCTTGTGGGGATCAAACAAATGAGACTTCTCGTAAGTACTGCCATTTTTTTTTCAGACTCCATTTTGATCATTAGGTGAAATTAAATGTAAGTTCCCAGGCTCTAGGGGAGCTTTCCAGATGGCTAGTCGATTTCCTCCTTGTTCTTTTTTTTTTTTTTTGTGCCCCCAAACATAATGATTTTCCTAACCAGGAAAGAACAAATGATTCAGATTGATGGAAAATTGTAACTATAACTTGGCGCAGATATTTGTGGGTTTCAAGCTTAAAAGCTCTGTAACATTCTGGTGGTGGGGGCACATGCAGTTCAGCTCCTAAGTCTGTTCTGCAGCCCTAATCAATCAGTAGTGACTTGATTACAATAATTTTTTGTCATTGTCATCTGCTTAAATACTTACTAAGATGAATATTCGAGGACAGTCAGCTCCCAAGTCTGTGCTGCTAACCCTGATTGGTCAGTTTTTGCTGCCTAACTCAAATAAAATCTTGCTTTGCTGGACTCTTGTGCCTGCTTGGATTGTTTTGGATTTTTGTACCCTAACACTCTTAACTGCTAAATCATTTCTCCAATCTCAACCCCTTTTATGTTTAAGATGATTTATTCTTATTTTATGTGCCTTGGTATTTCACTTGGATGTGTGTCTGTAAAAGAGTGTTAGATCCCCTGGAATTGGAGTTACAGACTCCATGATTTTTTTTTTTTTTGAGCTGCCATGTAGGTGCTCAGAATTGAACCCAGGTCCTCTGGAAGAGCAGCCAGTGCTCTTAACCACTGACCGAGCCATCTCTCCGGCCCCAAATAAAAATTTTGGATGGGGAGCAGTTTATTCAAGATAAGGTTTTCTCTGTAGACCAGGGTGACCTTGAACTCACAGAGATCCACCTGCCTCTGCCTCCCAAGTGCAAGGAAATATATATAATTTATGGTATCACCCCGTATATAAACATATTGTTGGTTGGTTTTGTTTGTTTTTGTTTTTTCGAGGCAGGATTTCTCTGTGTAGCCCCTGGCTGTCCTGGAATTCATTCTGGAGACCAAGCTGGCCTCAACTCAGAGATACTGAAGGGGCTCTAGGCAAACACATCTCTAGCAGACCTTAACCTTTCTCTATTCCTTCTGCCTTGCTAAAAATTGTTAGATCACATTCCTAAAGCTAGCCACCAAGGTCTGTTCCCTTGTTTGACCACTTTTTCCTCCCAAGGCAGAGTACCAACGTCCAGCTACTGAAGTGTTGAAGTCAGTCCAGCAATCAAAAGCCCCCTTTGGCTCCCCTAATTAACCTGTCCAATCAAAACAAACCATTCACCCTAACACGGGGTTCCCTTTTCTGTCTTTATAAACCACCATTTGCCTACCAGTCTCATCTATCGAGAGGCAGTCCTCTGTCCATCCAGGACGAATCTCTCTCCCCCTACCCTTTTTTTTCCTCCCCCCCCTTCCCTTCTCCCTTATCCTCCCTCTCCTGTCTCTGTCTCCTATTCTCTGCCCCTTTCCCCTCTGGGACAAACAAATCTCCTTTGTGCTGAACACTTAGTCTTGGGGTGTCTTGTACCGACTTTGAGGTCCTTTCAGATACACCTGCCTCTGCCTCCCGAGTGCTGGGATTAAAGCCAGCTTAAAATTATATTTAAATTATGTGTGTCTCTCTGGTATGAGTACACTAGTTCAGGTGCCAGGGGAGTTCTGAAGAGGGAATCAGATCCCCTTAAAGCTGGAGTTACAGACAGCTCTGAGCCTGACGCGGGTGCTGGGACCTGAACTCGGGTCCTCTGAAAGAGCAGTAAGCACTCTGAGCCATCCCTCTAATCCAGACAACTTAATCGTGACCAGCTCCTTGCAGTCCCTCCTCTTTTAGCTTCTCGAAGAGTCAAAAGCTTAAACGTTTTGAAACTTCCTAGTCCACTAAAGCCACTTTTTTACGCTGTCTTTTTTTTTAAACATTTTTAAAAATTTATTTATTATGTATACAGTATTTGCTCTACATATATGTCCGGGCAGATCTCAATGTAGATGGCTGTGAGCCACCATGTGGTTGCTGGGAATTGAACTCAGGACCTTGGGAAGAACAGCCAGTGCTCTTAACCTCTGAGTCTTAAATGCTAGGTCATGGCCGGGCGTGGTGGCGCACGCCTTTAATCCCAGCACTTGGGAGGCAGAGGCAGGCGGATGTCTGTGAGTTTGAGGCGAGCCTGGTCTACAAAGTGAGTCCAGGACAACCAGAGCTTGTTACACAGAGAAACCCTGTCTCAAAAAAAAAAAAACAAAACAAAACAAAATGATTAGGTCATGTGCAGGTGTCTCCCCCTTTTCTACCTAGATTACTCACTAGATCTCTTCCCAGAGACCCACCCTAGCTCTGCAGGGGCGAACGAAGGTCCTCGGTCCTGCCCATAGCCTCAGACACGTCCCTGTCCCCGCCTCTCTTACCAAATCTGACAGAACTCCGGGCAGAGAGGCTGAGCTTGGCGTACCCCCAACAGCAGCGGGTGGAAGCGACTGCGGAGGGCGCGTTGAAGGTGTCCCAGGAAGAATTGACATCTGGACGCGGAAGAGACAGGGCAAGCACGGCACAATCCTTACTTAGGGCAAGTTAAGGTTCTGACCCCAGGCTAGGGCAAGTATGGCAAAGAACAGAGGGGAGGCTAGAAGAGTGCACAGTACTCACGCCGGGCTCGGTGCCCCACAGCTTTCTAGAAAGATCCCGGGAGTTGATGCCACAGATCTGTCTATCTCTGCGGTACAGCAAGGTTCTGGGATTGGTGCTGTCTGTGAATCAGGAACTTGTATCCTCGGGTCAGGTGGTGGAACCGGGGGCTGGGGGTGCCCTGACAAAAATAACTTTATCAGCCGGGCGGTGGTGGCGCACGCCCTTAATCCCAGCACTTGGGAGGCAGAGGCAGGTGGATCTTTGTGAGTCGAGGCCAGCCTGGTCTACAAAGTGAGTCCAGGACAGCCAGGGCTACACAGAGAAACCCTGTCTCAAAAAACCAAAAAAAAAAAAAAATAATAACTTTATCAGCCGCCGCTCCAAAGAGAAAAACCTTAAAGAGATTTCTCTTGAGATGAATGACATAGCATGGATCTGTAATCCCAGACACTTGGGGGGCTGAGGCAGAGGGATTTCAAGTTCCAGACCAGGCCAATCAACTTAAAGAAATCCTGATCCTGGTTAAAAATAAAAACAAACCAAAAAAAATATAGGGCTGGGGGTGTGACTTAGTGATATAACATTTGCGTAGTATGTGAAGTGGCCTGAGGTTCAATTCCCATTACTGAAGACATTTTCTGTGACTTGCAGCTTCAAGCAGTAATAACCATGTATCACTCATAATAATTAGGTTATATTTGTCTGTGTTTCTAAATGGCAGCATAAGTGTTTATATATTTAGTTTCTCCAGCACATTTACACTAGGTCTGTTAATTCCCCCATGTTCATTTGTTTTCATTTACTAGGTACTGGATGGAGGGCACTATTCCTGTTAGGAACACATTCTACCATTGAGCTATATCTTCAGCACTATTTGTTTATCCTAATTCAAAAAATTGTATCTAGCCAATGTATTTATTGTGTGTGTGCATGACTGCTCATGTGCCTCAGTGTGTGTGTGTGTGTGTGTGTGTGTGTGTGTGTGTGTGGTCAGAGGACAAGTTGCAGGAGTTGGAATGTGGGTTCCAGGGATCTGACTCAGATTGTGGGGCTTGATAGCAGACACTTTTACCCACTGAACCATCCAATCTGCCCTATTTATTATTTATTTAGTTAGGGTTTCTCTGTGTAGCCCTGGCTGTCCTGGAACTTGCTTTATAGACCAGGCTGGCCTCAAACTCAGAGATCTGCCTGCCTCTGCCTCCTGAGTGCTGGGATCAAAGGAATGTGCCACCACCACCACTGCTGCCCAGCGCCTATTTCTTTATTTTGAGACAGAGGTTCATGTAGTCCAGCCTGACCTTCAGGTCCCTATGAGGCTGGCCCTGAAACCCTAATCCTCCTACAGTTACAGTCTATGTGCTGGGATTACAGGTGGACATGACCATGCCTAACACTTTAAAAAAACAGGTTACCTGAACTTCGTAAGGTCACAGAGCACCAAGGTACAGAACTGGGATTTACTTGGACCTAGCAGTCTGACAGCCGGACAGCATCCGTCACTAGCCCTGGCTGCCCACCCTCACTGCTACCCTAAGTTCCTCTTTTTTTTGTTTTTGTTTTTGTTTTTCGAGACAGGGTTTCTCTGTGTAGCCCTGGCTGTCCTGGACTCAATTTGTAGACCAGGCTGGCCTCGAACTCGCAAAGATCCGCCTGCCTCTGCCTCCCAAGTGCTGGGATTAAAGGCATGCGCCACCACTGCCCGGCTCTAAGTTCCTCTTACAAGGAAGATCTGAGTGGGGTTTCTGTGTCTCAGGGCTTGAGATAGGATGCTCACCTGCTAGGTACAGCTGCCTTGTTGTCACATTGGCTACCAGCCCAGGGTGTCCCCAGAACTTAGCTTGCAGTGGGTGGCTCCCTCCACAGGCCACCAAGAAGATCCATGCCAGGATCAGTCGCAGGGCCCAGACCAGGTCATTGGGTTGAAAGTGGCCTTTGTGGGCCATGTCCACCCTAGACAAGAGCCAGCGATATGGAGGGATGAGGTATGACTGTCCTTCTGGAGGCTCTGGTTGGCACTGGTGGGGTGCACACCAGAAATCTGTGACAGGCAGCACAGAGGATCGGCAATAGAGGAGGAGGCCAGGCAATAGCCACACGTGGGCTCCTCAAACCCTAGGGGGATTCTCACCACAGTGCCCCTTCCACCAGACACATCCCTTTCATTGCACAGGTCGAAACACCACCCGCAGCTTAAACCGCACATGCAACCAATCTCTCACCCAGTTTGCCTTCGGTTACCAACTTTCTTCAGAGTAGCAGGACCACCTCAGCTCTTCTAAGCCCCTCTTCCACCCAGGACTTCCTCTCTGTCTCTTCAGACCCCCGCCCCGCCCCCACTCATACTCAGTCCTTTCGCGGTCACCTTCTGTAGGTTTACAATCGGCTTAGGAACTTCCACCCAGGGCTGGATCTTAAGTATCTAGCTGGGCTGTGGCAGGGCTGGGGTTTTGCCACTTGGTTCCGAAAGTTTTTGGGCAGAGGAAGGTAAAGGTAGGAAGACAAGATTCCCACCGCCCTACCTACTGCCCACTCACCTGTTCTCACCTGTTGGCAGTAAGGGTTGCAGAGACACCTCAGAACCACCGAACCAAACCACCAAACTGCAGCAGTGGAAGGGGGTGTGGTTTCGTTCAGGGGCGTGGTTTTCCAAAGTCCCACCCCCACAATCCCAACACAGGTGCACTTGGGACTGGTACATTTATTTATTTAAGATCTCTCTCTCTCTCTCTCTCTCTCTCTCTCTCTCTCTCTCTCTCTCTCTCTCTC
>CAJQZJ010033435.1:1496099-1511563 GCA_907164525.1 Lophiomys imhausi
TGTGTGTGTGTGTGTGTGTGTGTGTGTGTGTGTGTGTGTGTGTGTGTACCTCTGCCCATGTGTGGAGGTCAGGGGACAACCTTTAGGAGTGGATTCTTTTCCTTTCACTTTGTGGCATCCAGTGACTAAGTTTGTTGGAAAATGCTGCCAGTCGCTGAGCCATCTCTACTTCCACCCTAGACTCGCTACTTTCCGTGCAGGTACCAAGTGCCAGGTACCACTCTGAAATGCTAGCAACCTGCGTCACCTCACAGAAGCCTCCAGGAGACAGGGACACTTGGGAAGGTCATTTGCCAAGATGGAAAAAGGCAAAATTGGGATTTTTAAAGCTTGACTTTCTTCTCTGAGAGATCATAGAAAAGATTGGGATATACTTCTTTTTGTTGCTTTTGCACATCTGGGTATCTCTCTGGTGTGCCTGCATGAGGGTATGTATGTTCACGTGTGTGTATGGGCCAGAGAATGAGATCCCTGTCTTCCTCTGTATTTACTAATGCAGGGTCTCTGGTGAACCCAGAGCTTGCTAACATGGGCTAGTCTAGCTAGTCAGCCTGCCCTGGAAATCCCTTATCGGTCACCTTGGCCTCTGAACCGGGATTCCCGGAGAGTCCTCATGACATTTAGCATTGGGGTAGGTGCTGAGGGTTGGAATGCTGGTTCTTAAACTTGTCCATTAAGTTCTTTATCCAGTGGGATGTCTTACCAGCAGCAAAGCCTGCTTTCCTTGTCCTTCAAACGACTTGTTGAAGTAAGGCAGGCTAGAGCACATCTATGATCTCAGCACCTGGGAGGTGGAGATAGGAGTTCATGGACAGCCCAGGCTGCATGAGACCTTGTTTCCAAACAAAACGAACCTTTGGAAAGCTTCACCCTCTGCATTTCCACTGAACCTACTTTGCCTCAGCCTTTGGCAAAATGGTAGTCACTAATCCCCTTGCTCTCATCTGAAAAGGTCTGAGACAAAATAACAACTTCTTCCTCCTCTTCATTTTTTTGTAAAGATTTATGTATTTCAGGCAGTAGTGGCACAGGCCTTTAATCCCAGCACTCGGGAGGCAGAGGCACGTGGATCTCTGTGAGTTTGAAGCCAGCCTGGTCTACAAAGTGAGTCCAGGACAGCCAGGGTTACACAGAGAAACCCCTGTCTGGGAAAACAAAACAAAAAATATTATGTTATTTTAACCTTTTGTTTTGCTTTGTTTTGTTTTTCGAGACAGGGTTTCTCTGTGTAACAGCCCAGGCTGTCCTCTGTAGACCAGGCTGGCCTGGAACTCACAGAGATCCACCTGCCTCTGCCTCCCGAGTGCTGGGTTTAAAGGCGTGCGCCACCCTGCCCGGCTTTGTTTTTGTTTTTGTTTTTTTCAATTTTTTTTTATTTTTATGTATACAGTATTAGCTCTACATATATGCCCGGGCAGATCTTAATGTAGATGGCTGTGAGCCACCATGTGGTTGCTGGGAATTGAACACAGGACCTTGGGAAGAACAGCCAGTGCCCTTAACCTCTGAGCCACCTCTCCAGCCCTTTGTTTTGTTTTTAATTAAAGAACTTTTAGCTACTCTCAAAGTCCCATTTCCTATGCTACCCAACTCTGTGAGCAGGTCTTGAGTGGTTCAGGGCTGTTGGGAGGTAAGAAATCATTTCTTCATTCATGTTTGTGACGCTGAGTTCCTTCTTATTTACAGACTTTTATCCTTGCAGTCCTCCAAGGCTCTCTCCACCAATCCTATGGTGGCCACCCCTTCCTTCCTTCCTTTTTTTTTTTAAAGATTTGTTTATTTGAGTATATTATTATTATTATTATTTATTATTATTATTGGTTTTCAAGACAGGATTTCTCTGTGTAACAGCCCTGGCTGTCCTAGACTCACTTTGTAGATCAGGCTGGCCTAGAACTCACAGAGATCCACCTGCCTCTGCCTCCCAAGTGCTGGGATTAAAGGCGTGCCCCCCACGCCTGGCTCCAGTTTTTTATTTTATGTATATGGGAGCTCTGTCTTCATGCACACCAGAGAAGGTATCAGATCTGTTTCCAGATGGTTGTGAGCCACCCATGTGGTTGCTGGGAATTGAACTCAGGACCTCTGGAAGAGCAACTAGTGTTCTTAACCACTTAGTAGCTGTCTCTCCAGCCTTGCTTCATTTCTTTTAAAATTTCAGTTTGTGTGTGTGAGAGAGAGAGGGAGAGAGAGTGTGTGTGTGCATGTGGACATCTTTCTTTTGGAGTGGATTCTCTCCTTCTACAATGTGGGTTCTAGGAATCCACCTCAAGTCATCAAGCTTGTTGGCCTCTGGGCTCTCAATAAATTTTTGTTTTTTGTTTTTCGAGACAGGGTTTTTCTCTGTAAGAGCTCTAGCTGTCTTGGACTTGCTTTGAAGACCAGGCTGGCCTTGAACTCACAGAGATCCACCTGCCTCTCCCTCCCAAGTGCTGGGATTAAAGGCGAGTGCCACCACCAAGGCCCGGGTGTCAAGAAATATTTTTTATGGCTGAGGGTTTAGCTCAGTTGGAAGAGTGCACAAGGCTTCGGTTTGATACTCAGTACTATATAAGCAGGGTGTGGTGGAGTGTGACCATAATGTCAATCAGAGGACCTGTAGCTGCAGGATCAAGGTTATCCCTCAGCTATGTAGCAAGTACAAGGCCAGCTTAGACTACATGAGACCCTGTCCAGAACAAAGAACAATGTTTTACAAATATTGTCATGGTGGCTCACAACTGTGATCTGAGCACTTGGAAGGTGAGGCAGTGGAATCTTCACTTGGAGGGTAGCCTAGGTGACATAATGAGTTCCCAGCCATCCTGAACTAGAGTGAGAGTTTGTCTTGTCAGAAAAGAAACACAACTTTATTTGTATGACCATGCTTTCAGATGCCCAGTTGGGTCTGTATCTTGTGCACTTGACCCTGTTGTGGTACTGGAAATCGGGAGAAGAATCAGGAAGGATGCTGATGAACAGACCTGCATGGTGGGCCGTGCCCACATGTCCACGCTGACCTCTATCCTTTTTACCCCTTTTTCTTCCAGAAGGATTTACCCCTGCCGCGGAAAAGCAGCAGGTGAGCCTTGGGGGAGAGGTGCACCGGGATGTGGCCCCCGGGTAGGGGCACTAGGCGTGCACGCGGGCGGGGCCCCGCACGGCGGCACCCCGCAGCGCCCCCTCGCGACTGGCCGCAGCAGCAGGGCCCTCCCCTCCCCCGCCCGCCCCTGGCCGCCGCTGCGGCTCCAGCCTCCGCCCAGCGCACTCGCTCCCCGCGCTGCCGCTGCCGCACCTGCCACCATGTCGCCGCCGCCGGGTCATGTCTGACTCTCTCTGGACCGCGCTTTCCAATTTCTCGATGCCCTCCTTCCCCGGCGGCAGCATGTTTCGCCGCACTAAGAGGTAGACCCCCACTCCCAGACCCTGCCCGGGTCCTCCGGGTGAAGCCACCCGCTGGTTGCTGCGGCAGGGCGGGGCCGGGATGCTGCTAGCTGTCCAGCTGCGCCAGAGGTGTCCGAGCTATGCCCTCCCGCAGGGGATGGGGTTGAACGCGGACGGTGCAGGTCGTGCTGCTGGGGGGTCTGAAAAGGCCTGGGCTGGGGAAAGGGGTCGTGCCGGCGGGGGATTGCAGAGCCTTTGTTTGCGGACGCTGTGGGTTTAGGCGGCCCGGTGGGGGTAGGGGAAAGCAAGGAGGGGGGACTTGGCACCCTCAGAACAATAGCCGCAGCCTGGTCTCCCACCCCCACCTCCATCCGCGTGCTCTTGGACAAGCTAATATGCTCAGTCACTGCGGCTGAGAGCGAAGGGGCTAGAGCGACTGGGGGCTCCACTTCTGCAGTTGCTAGGCAGAGGAACGGGGGTGGGGGTCTTTCTCCCTGCACGGACCCTCCCAACCCGAACACAGCCTCACACTGAAAATAGCGATATGGCTTACACAGAACATGACCGACCACACACACACACACACACACACACACAATCCTAGTGGCTCTGATACACGACTGGGAGGCACCACATATACTCAGCTACAGGTCAAAGCCATGCACAAATAGGGTCACCTCCTGTGTCACACATAGACACACACATACATCGTATTCTCCTAGTAAAATGCTACATGCATGACAACCCACCAAAACCAACGTTCCCATCCAAGATTCACAGACCCATTTTCAGAACAGCACAACCATGCATCATCTAACACATTGACACCAGGATAAACGGACATAGGAACTCCTGCAAGGGCAAGGACACACAGTCACATAGCACACACCCATACACATGTGGTACATGTTAGTTGCATGCTTGGATGCGCCCAGTGTAGGGTGTTAAATTTACACACGGTAGATGGGAATACACACACACACACAGCCCGTGTCTCTCATGCTGATAACCGCGAGTAACAACTGCACACACCTGGCTGAAGTCATGCACCATGCAGGAGTTACACAAGGAGTCACGAGCAAGCTGTGTTTCTCACTGCACCACCACCCTTACAGCAAGGTGTATTGCCTCACAGAGAGCACACATGCACACCAGTGCCATTCAGTGTGGATCTCATATGGTGGATCCTGCATGCGTTTACATACGGTGAATGTTTTGGGCAGACTCAAGGGCAGATAGACATTCAGGATCACCGATGGTCTACCAGGCCATAACTGACACAGCTGCACACGAGTCACACTCTACCCTGGAAGTGTTACACACTGGTTGCGTCGTGGAAGAGAAGTGAGGACCTGAAAATGGAAGAGTGGCTGCATAGGCTCACACTCAAAGGTCTAGGGTCTCTCTTGACACCCGCTTTCCTTCCCTGGCAGCTGCCGCACCAGTAACCGAAAAAGCCTCATTCTCACAAGCACGTCTCCGACGCTGCCTCGACCTCACTCCCCGCTGCCAGGTCACTTAGGTGAGACCAGGATGTAGCCTGGGTAGGTGTGGATACAGATCGTGGGAGGCGGGGCCACAACTGGGGCGTGGCCATCCCTGTATGGGCGTGGCCACTCTGGATTGATGTTGTGGGTGCACCCACTTTAGAGGATGTTGGATTGGACAAGGGAAGGGGGTGTGGTAGAGGCAGAAAGGGGGGTCCATAGCTAAAGGGCGAAACTATCTTAGAGGAGGACAAATAGGCGCCTAGGTGAGTTCAGTGATTCCAGATACCCCTCCCCAAATGTTTAGAGAGGCGGGGCCACTGCCTGGGCCTACCTTAGAACCTGGCAACCTATTTTGGTGACCAGAAGACCCTAAAGCCTTCCTTTCTTCCGCAGGTAGCAGTCCCCTGGACAGCCCCCGCAACTTCTCTCCCAACACCCCAGCCCACTTCTCGTTTGCTTCCTCCCGAAGGTGAGTCCCTCCCCTGAGGGCCCCAGAGATCCTCCCCATCCACCGTCTGGGCCACCATCTGTTCTTGTCCTAATTGCACCCGAGTAGCCTCTGGGGACCAGTGGAAAGGCCTCAATGTCCTAGCTCGAAAAGCTACTAGAATTCAAGGTGGAGCCTATAAAAAGGTGGAGCCAATCAGTGATCCCGAATGGAGAGGAGCTGGAAGTGGAGGGAAGCTGCTGCCTGTGCTCTGGGGCCCCAGGGTCGGTCTCCTCCTAGCCTTGTGCGCTTGGCCGAGCGTTTCCATAGCAACCGAAAAGGGCCTTCAAGATGAGGTGCGCAAGCGCAAACTGCACAGAGCCCATTAAGGGCCGCAGGCCCTCTATGGGGGATGGTGGCTAGGGCATTTTCTCAACCTTCCCAATGGTAAGATGCTGCATTTGCCTACAAGGTTCTTGGTGGATTTAAATGAATCTTCTTGGGGACCATAGTGAAAAGTGGGGAGGGGCTTTTTTATGGAGAAACTTTGAGAGGGTCATTGGGATCTTTGGACCAGGAGTGGGAGTTGGGGGAGTTTTTTTCTTTAACTGGCTAGGGGGACCTGCTAGGAACTAGACATAGGGATGAAGGACATTTCTGTCCTTAGCATGGTGAGGGGAGGAGGGTGAATCAGTCAAAAAGAGGACGGGGTCATTGCAAAATGTGATGAAGGCTGTAGGAGGAGGTGGGTACAGAACAGCTTCTGAGGAGGTGGGTGGAGCCACTTTCAATAGTAGAAGTTATCTAAAGGAAACGGGAGCCAAGAGTGAGTCTGAGTTTGTCCTGTGTAGAAAGAAGCCAGAGCCCACCCTATGTGTCCATGGGCCTGGCCATCTGAGTGCCACTGTGGGCATGTGCAAGTGTAGTGACCATGCACATTTGTTGGAATGTGACTCTGTGCATACTGGAGGCTTGTAAATGTATCTTAAAAGAGGACACCCCCACCTCTGTATCTCTGAGGTGTGTGCAGCCTGTGTGGGAGTGGGAATGTGTGTGAGTGTCTGAGGGAGCATGTGCATCAATGAATGGGTGTCTGTGTGACTGGTGGCATCTGTGGCCCTGTGTGAGTGGGAATGCCTGTGTGTGTGTGTGCACATGTGTGTCTATGTGTCTGTATGTGTGTGTGGCATAATAGTATATGTGAGGGAGAGCTGGCCTGGGTGCATCAATGGGTGTGGGCCTCGGTGCGACTGGATGAGTTTGTATCTGTGTGGGAGTTTGACTGTCTGACAGTGAATGAGTCTCGAATGTGTAGCCCCATGAAGATGAAACCACAGAGTGTGTGAGTCAGTATGCAGATATATGTGTGTCAGTGTGAGTCTTGGCTCCCCTGTGTGTATCTTTATGTATGTGTCTGCTGTGGCATGTGATTATGCATTGGTGTGTGAGTATAACGTTCCAGTTCATGTACAGGGCTATGAATACTCATGGCCTCTAAGGAAGAGTCATGAATGTGGGACTGAGGAGTGGAATTTTCTTTTCTTTTCTTTTTTTTGGGGGGTATTCGAGACATGGTTTCTTTGTGTATCCTTGGCTACTCTGTAGACCAGGCTGTCCTTGAACCCACAGAGATCCACCTGCCTCTCCGAATGTGGGGATTAAAGGTGTGTGCCACCATGTCTGGCAGAATTCCCCCCCCCGCCCTCCTCAGACAGGGTTCTCTATGTAGCTGTGACTGTCTGGGAATTCACTCAGTAGTCCAGGCTGGCCTTGAGAAGTTGGAAATGTTAAAAGATTTTTGAATTTTATTTTTTTTATTTTATTTTATTTTATTTTTTTGGTTTTTCGAGACAGGGTTTCTCTGTGTATCCTTGGCTGTCCTGGACTCACTTTGTAGACCAGGCTGGCCTCGAACTCACAAAGATCCGCCTGCCTCTGCCTCCCAAGTGCTGGGATAAAAGGCGTGCGCCACCACCGCCCGGCTTGAATTTTATTTTATGTGTATGTGTACTGAGTGGTTTGCTTGCATGTATGTGTATGCCACTTGAGTACCTGGGGCTCTCTGAGGTCAGAGGAGGGCATCAGATCTTCTGGAACTGGAGTTACAGTGGTTGTGAGCCACCATGGGAGTGCTGGGAACTGAACTTGGGTCCTCTGCAAGATCAGCAAGTGGTTTGTTTTCCTTTGGTCTTGTTTTGCAACAGGGTTTCCCTATGTAGTCCTGGCTGTCCTGGAACACACTCTCTAGACCAGACTGGCCTCCAACTCTGCCTGCTTGTGTGCTGGGATTAAAAGTGTGCCTCACCATATCTGGCATCTATCTATCTATTTAGTTGTTTATTTTGAGGTAAGATCTTTCTTTGTACCCTGGTTGACTCGGTACTTACTTTGTAAACCAGGCTGATCCCTAATTCACAGAAATCTCAGCCTTCTTGGGTGAGATTATAGGTGTGTGATACCATGCCCAGATTCCTGGCCCTGAAACACTTGCTCTTAACTGCTGAGCATCTCTCCAGTCCCCTCTGGTTGTTTGTGAGTCAAGATCTCACTGACCTTGAACCTTAGGTCCTCCTGCCTCTGCCCTCTGAGTGTTAGGATTTCAGTCATGTGCCACTCCACCAAGCCTAGTCTGCGAACGTGACCAAACTAGGTATATGAACATGAGTGGTTGCAGCTATGCTATGAGAGTGATTTTGTGTGCACAAGAATGTACAGACTGGAGTCAGTACGTCACTGGGTCACTGGGTCTATTAGAGAATGGGTTCTATGGGTTCTTTTTTTTGTTTATAAAATGTATCACTTAAACTGGGCGTTGGTGGAGCACACCTTTAATCCCAGCAATGGGGAGGCAGAGGCAGGCGGATCTCTGTGAGTTCGAGGCCAGCCTGGTCTACAAAGTGAGTCCAGGACAGCCAGAGGCACACAGAGAAACCTTGTCTTGAAAAACCAAAAAAAAAAAAAAAAGGGGGGCTGGAGAGATGGCTCAGAAGTTAAGAGCACTGGCTTGTTCTTCCAAAGGTTCTGAGTTCAATTCCCAGCAACCACATGGTGGCTCATAGCCATCTACATTGAGATCTGGTGCCCGAGCATATATGTAGACCAAATACTGTATACATAATAAATAAATAAATGTTTAAAAAAAAAAACAAAAAAAACCTATCATTTACCATATATGTACATTAGTGTTTTCCCTGCACTTATGTCTGTATGAGGGTGTCAGGTCCCCTGGAACAGGAGTTACAGACAGTTGTGAGCTTCCATATTGGTGCTGAGAATTGAACCAGGGTCCTTAGGAAAAGCAATCAGTGCTCTTAACCACTGAGTCATGTCTCCAGCCCTAGGATGGGTTCTTTTTGTCCAAGGAGATCCCTAGAAGTTTCCTCAGGGAAATTTCTTGTAGAAATTCCCTGGACGTGAATTCTGTAGTCCTTGGGGATGATGTATTTGTGTGTGCTATGATTTGGGATGCTGGAGATTGGACCCAAGGCCTTGAACATGCTAAGAAAGCTCTCTACTGCTGAGCCACATATCTAGATTCCTTTGGATGGGTGTCTTCAATCCTCCTGTTCCACTCTGGGGGGTCGTTTTTGGTATGGTGATAGTACCAAACAAGGACAGACCATGGGGAAGTCCCAAAGAGATGGATTCTTCAGCCAAGACCCTGGCACCTGGCTAGAAGATGCCATTTTCCCCTTTTTACTCAGAAAGCCTCAGGTATCTGAGCACCCCCCACCCCCATGCTGGCCACAGCCAGTGGCTTCTCTCACTCCAGGAGTGAGGGAACCCCTGGCAGACTCTGAGCAGCTTCATTGGTTTCTAGGGCGGATGGACGCCGATGGTCACTTGCTTCACTCCCTTCCTCTGGCTATGGCACCAACACACCCAGCTCAACTGTTTCAGTGAGTATGTGGAGGTCGATGGATGGGTGGGTCAGGACTGAAATGGCTACACAAAGACCAGCAGTTGCAGCTGTACTGAGAGGCTAGGTTTCACTCTCCTTCGTGAGTGTCCACTTGTCCATCTATTAGAGGTGACATGTCTTCCCCAGAACCCCATCTCTGCCCTCACTGTATTTTCCTAGGAAACTTACTCAGTTCTTGTTATCCACAACGACACAATCTTGGGGAATTAAGGCATGTGCCCAAGTATCTTTAGCTAGCCAGACTCAGGCCACCCATAGCTTCTACCTAGAGCCCATTTGCTTACACACTGCACACCTCAAAATCTCTCTCCTTCAATCCCCTTTGCAGGCCTATCTCTAATTTTTCAAGCACTGATCATGTGATTTGGCTAGGGGTATAAAGCTTCGTGAAAGCATTGGTTGACGCCAAGACAAAGGATCACCTTAGTTGGGGGCTGGGAGTGAGATGTTCAGGAGGCCAGCAGCATGATCAGCTCCCTAAGGCCTCAGAAAACAGGACACAGATGAAATTTGAAGGTAACTGTTCTACAGCTGCTCATGGTGGCATGGCCTGTAATCCCAGCTGGAGAGTCTGAAATAGAGAGTCTGAAGAGTTCAAGGCCAGCTGAGCATGGTGGCTCACACCTTTATACTAAGCATTTGGGAGGCAGAGGCGGGTGGATCTGTGTGACTTCAAGAATTCAAGGCTAGGGCTGGAGAGGTGGCTCAGAGGTTAAGAGCACTGGCTGTTCTTCCCAAGGTCCTGAGTTCAATTCCAGCAAACACATGGTGGCTCACAGCCATCTACATTGAGATCTGCCCGGGCATATATGTAGAGCAAATACTGTATACATAATAAATAAACAAAAAAAGTTAAAAAAAAAGAATTCAAGGCTAGCCTGGTCTACACAGTGACTCCAGGACAGCCAAGGATACACAGAGAAACTCTGTCTCAAAAAAAAAAAAAAAAGTTCCAGGCCAGGCAGGCAAAGGGTGCATGCACGCCTTTAATCCCAGCACTCCAGAGGCAGAGATAGGTGGATCTCTGTGAGTTTGAGGCCAATCTGGTCTACACGGTGAGTTCCAGGACAGCCAGGGCTATACAGAGAAACTGTGCCTCAAAACAAACAAACAAACAAAAACCCCAAAACAAACAAAAAAAACCAAAAGCTGAAGAAATAGCTACTATATTGGTAGAGTGCTTGCCTTTCATGTCTGAGGCCCTGGGCTTGATCCCCCGGAGAACAAAAAATAAAAAAAAAATAAAAAAGGGAGAGAGGAAGGAAAGAGAAAGAAAGAAAGAAAGAAAGAAAGAAAGAAAGAAAGAAAGAAAGAAAGAAAAACAAAGCTAGCTATCCAGCCAAGAGTTGGAACAGAGCAAGTGATTGACAGGGGGAATGACCCAAGCGTGGAAAACAGCTAACACCAAAGCCCTGGGGCAGAAGCGCATCTGGCTCTTCAAGGATCAGCAGGACCAGTAGGGATGGAACAGAAGGGGCAAAGGGAAGAGTAGGAGGAGATGACAGCAAGGAGACAAGGCCGGGAGGCACAAGAGTGGCCTTGTGGAAGCCTTGAGAGTGCATTGTGAGTGATGGTTCTTCATATTCCCCAGTCCCTAAGTGCTTTGAGATAGGATCTCAATGTAACAGAGGCTGGCCTCCAACTCTCTATCCTTGTAAGTGCTGGGATCACAGAAGGGAGCCCCAGGCCAGGGTCGAGTGCTGTGCTGCCTCCTGCGGTGGCTCTGACCCACCGTCCTCCCTGTAGTCCTCCTGCTCCTCCCAGGAGCGCCTGCATCAACTACCCTACCAGCCCACCGTGGACGAGTTGCACTTTCTGTCCAAACACTTCGGCAGCACCGAGAGCATCACGGACGAGGATGGTGGCCGCCGCTCCCCCGCCGTGCGTCCCCGTTCTCGGAGCCTCAGGTGCGCGGGCACCCAATCTCGCTGCGGGAGGGACGGGTTTTGGTGCACGACTTGGAAACTTCTTCGGCCCTGGGAAAATAAAATGGAGTGAGCGCGGGGCCGGGGCGGGCGGCCGAATGGGGCGGGGGGGGGGGCTAGGCAGCATGGAGGCAGGGGGCTGGACAGGATAGACTTCTTTCCCTGCAGCCCCGGCCGCTCCCCCTCCTCCTACGACAACGAAATCGTGATGATGAACCATGTGTACAAGGAGCGGTTCCCGAAGGTGAGACCCGCCCCTCGCCCGGCTGCGCACCTGGGCTCCGCGCTCCCCCTAGCGGTCGGCGCGCGCGGCGCAGGCCCTGGTGACCACAGCCTCCTACAGCCTTTGCGTCCTTGTACCGCGCTGCCCAGGCCACCGCGCAGATGGAAGAGAAGCTGCGGGACTTCGCCCGCGCCTACGAACCTGACAGCGTGCTGCCGCTGGCCGACGGCGTGCTCAGCTTCATCCACCACCAGATCATTGAACTGGCCCGAGACTGCCTTACCAAGTCCCGAGATGGGCTCATCACCACGGTCTATTTCTACGAACTGCAGGAAAACCTAGAGAAGTTGCTGCAGGATGTGAGTACCGGTGGCCTCAGGCCCCGCCCCATGAGCCGGGCAGACCCAGCCCGGTTCCTACACCCGTGAAGTGCGGGAAGCCAGCGGGCAGCGGGAGAGACTGGGAGGTGGAAAACAAGGATATTGTGGTGCCACTCTAGGCCAGATGGAAGAGCTGGAATTTATCTCCCTAGCGGCCCTTCAGTTACTTACGCAACTCCCACCCTATCGGGTGGCCTCCTAGACCCTCCCCAGTTATCCCTAGGAGAGCACTCTACCAACTAAGCTACATTCCCAGTTGCCCACTAACTGGCCTTGAAATCACGGCCTAACCCACGCGGACCTTGAATTTGACATCTTCCTGTCTCAGCCTCCTGAGTAGCTGGGATCACAGGTGCGGAGCACCACATCCAGGTGATGTGTGATTTCAAACTCTGCACACACAATATATCATGCTATATAGTTTTAATTATCTTCTTTCTTTGTTTCCCTACTCCCACGACTGGGCACGGGAGTTGTTCTGTTCAATACAGAGTCTCCTGGCGTCTGGCTTGGTTCCCAGGTCACAGTAGGTGCTCAACAAATATTGCTAAGATGTCTCTGGGGGCATGTCTCATTGGCAGAGGGTTTGGCTGACATATGTCAGCCCCAGGTTCCATCCCTAGCACCACACACACACACACACACACACACACATACAATACTGAGATGAGCAGGTCAGCCCGCTGTGGCAGCACACACCTGTCATCCCAGCACTGGGGAAGCTTAGGCAAGAACATCCCAAGTTCAAGGCCAGCCTAGCCTACAAGCAGACCTTGCCTATGAATGAATGAATGAATTCTTCATTAAATGGATGTATGGCTAACGACAAACAAGACAATACCCCATCCAAGTCAGGGACCACAGAGAGCACTTACAGAGACCCCAAACCCTAACCCTAACCCTAATGAGGACTTACTGTGCGCTGGGGCACTGGTAGCACAGAGGGCAACACCCTGCCCTTCTGGGGTGCAAATGCTAGTTCAGGAATCATGGAAACAGTCCAAAGATCATGATGTCAGCTGACATTGAGGGCTAGGAAGCAAACCAAACAGTGACTGGGGGCCTCATTGAGAGTTCCCAGGAGGGCTCTCTGGGAATGTGACATAGAAGTTGGGGTGAGAAGATAGGGTAGATGGCGTCTGTGGAAAGAGCCTGTGGGCACTGAGCTGAGGAAGCGGTGACTTGCCCATAGATGTTTCCAATGCTGTTGGAAACAACATTGGTTCTGCGGCCTTATTCATGCCATTTAGCCTCTCCGTGCCTAGAAAAAAGTGTAGGAAGGGTGATTTGCTCACTCTTTTCTCTACCTGTTTTTAAAGATTTATTTTTTACTTTATGCATAAGGGTGCTTTGCCTGCATGTATGTCTCTGTGTGAGTGTGTGTTGCCCTTGGAAGCCCCTGGAACTGTAATTACAGAAAGTTGTTAGTTGCCATGTGGGTGCAGGGAACTGAACCTGGGTCCTTTCCAAGAGTAGTCACTCCTCTTTTGTTTTGTTTTGTTTTTGTCTTTGAGACAGGATTTCTCTGTTTAATAGACCCCTGGCTGTCCTGGACTCACTTATAGACCAGGCTGGCCTCGAACTCACAGAGATCCACCTGTCTCTGCCTTCCGAGTGCTGGGATTAAAGGTGTGGGCCATCATTCCCACTGTAGTCACTGCTCTTATCTCCAGCCCTTCATTTTAACTTAAGATTTTATTTATTATTTGGGGGGGGGCATGACACGAGAAGACAATTTTTGGGAGTCACTTCTCTCTTTCCACCCTGGTTTCTGGGGATCAGACTCAGGTTGTCAGGCCTCACAACAAGTACTTCAACCTGCTGAGCCATCTCTCTGAGCCCCCCTCATGTGTGGTGTGTGTGCGCGCGCGCGTGTGTGTGTGTGTGTGTGTGTGTGTGTGTGTGTGTGTGTGTGAAAGCTAAATCCCAGGGATGTGTCTCATTCATTTTAATAAACATCACCTTGAAGGAATGATAGGGCTGGTGGTCCCCTTGTGCCTACAATAGGAAACAACCTACTCCCAAAGTCGTCCTCTGGCCTCCACATGTGCACCATGGCACACACATTCCTGCATTCACGTTTATCATGTGTACACAATCAGAATAAACAAACATTATTTTGCACAGGGTCTCTCTCGCTGTGTAGACCAGAGCTGGGCTTGTACTGACAGTCCTCTTTTGTAAGTGGGACAGCGGCTCCATGCAACCTCGGGGCCTCGAGAGCCTGGTCTGGGGAAGAGCCCTGGCTGAGCTGGTGACCTGTGACCATTTCCCCCACTCCAGGCCTATGAACGCTCTGAGAGCTTGGAGGTGGCCTTTGTCACTCAGCTGGTGAAGAAACTCCTCATCATCATCTCTCGGCCCGCACGGCTTCTGGAGTGCTTGGTAAAGGGGCTACACGAGGGGTTTGGGGGACGGGGTGGCCCTTAGTGGGCACAGCAAGCTGAGTCCATCTCTATCCCCAGGAATTCAACCCGGAAGAGTTCTACCACCTTCTGGAAGCAGCCGAGGGACATGCCAAGGAGGGGCACCTAGTCAAAACTGACATCCCCCGCTACATCATCCGGCAGTTGGGCCTCACTCGGGACCCCTTTCCAGGTGTGTGTGAGGCGCCTGAGGGGGCGGGCTGAGCAGCAGGGCAGCCACTCACACACACCTCATTCTAGATGTGGTGCGCCTGGAGGAGCAGGACAGCGGAGGCTCCAACACGCCAGAGCAAGATGACACCTCTGAGGTGAGCTCCGGCCAGGGGCTGTCTGCCTCCAGGCTGTGGGATGATGTCTTGGTTTCACACTCTGAGCCTCAGTTTCCCCATCTGTACCATAGTTCTTCCTCCATGAGTTTTGTGTGTGTGTGTGTGTGTTGTGCTAGCATGGAACCCAGAGCCTTATTCATGTTAAGTGGTCTATGGCTGAACTACATCCTCAGACGTTTTGTCACTTTAGCATTAATTCTATTATTTATTTGTGTGTGTGTGTGCGTGTGTGCATCTATGGCAGATACACATGGGTGTGGGTGTCCAAGAAGGGCCAGAAGAGGGTATCAAATCTCCTGGAACTGGATTAATAGGTAGGCAGTTGCAAGCCACTTGGCATGGGTGCTAAGAGCCAAACTCAGGCACCTCTGGAAGAGGAGCATTTTTATCAGCTGAACCTGTGTGTGTTGTCTGTTCATGCATGTGTAGAAAAAAATTAAATTATTTAGCAGTATTTACATTATATTTACTTAGACAGTGGTGGCATTAATCCTTTTCTCATCATTATAAATGAATACACACAGAGACATCTGAAGGATTTTAACAATCCTTGGTCTGAATTGTGCAATCTTAGCCCATCTAAGCTTGCTTTTGATTCTATTTTCCCCAAATATGACCCCATATATACATACGTCCCTTTGGACTGCTATTCTCCACGCTATGCCGATGTTCCAGGCCATGTAGAAAGACATTCTTTTCTCTAACCCATGGCGAGTGCCCGCCTTCCGGCTCTTGCTACTTGCCTTGGAGCTTCTTCTTCCCAAGATGCTCTCTGTCTCAGAAGCCCACGCACCTTAGTCCTGCCTATCTCTGTCTTTGCCCAATCCCAGGCCTCAGCATTTATTCAACCAATCAGAGACAATGTAAGTAACAGACAGCAAGCAGGACCAATTAATTAACATTTAGAATGCTTAACACCACCCCATCGTTTGTGTGTGTGTGTGTGTGTGTGTGTGTGTGTGTGTGTGTGTGTGTGTGT
>CAJQZJ010033435.1:1511573-1565226 GCA_907164525.1 Lophiomys imhausi
TGTGTGTGTGTGTGTGTGTGTGTGTGTGTGTGTGTGTGTGTGTGTGTACAGGTGGAAAATAGAGATGGTACTTGGTGTCTTCTTCAATCTCTCTCCACCTTATTTTTTGAAATAAGGTGTCTCATTGAATCTGAAGCTTACCAATCATTTAGGCTGGCTCTCCAACGAGCTCCACAGATATGCTTGTCTCTACCCTACCCAGTGCCGGAGTTACACAGGGTCCACCATTTCCAACTTTTATGTGATTTCAGGTGTCTGAACTCAGGTCCTCATGCTTTGGTCATTGGCACGTGACAGACTTGAGCCATCTCCCCAGAACCAAGACCTCAAAATGTAAAAATACGACCTCACTATGTAGCCCAGGCTGGCCTAGAACTCATGATCATCCTGTTCCTCACCCTCCCAGGTACTGGAATGTACCACCTTTTCTTTCAGTCCATTTTTTATTTTGCTGGGGGGGGGGGTGTTTTTAGACAGGGTCACTGTGTAGCCCTGGCAGTCCTGGAACTCACTCTGTAGACTGGGCTGGCCTAGAACTCACAGAAATCCATCTGCCTCTGCCTCCTGAGTGCTGGGATTAAAGGCATTTACCACCACCACCTAGCTCAAAATTGAGACTAGTACACTGTGGCACATGCTTTTAAACCCAGCACTTGGAAGTTAGAAGCAGGTGGATCTCTGGGAATTAGAAGCTAGCCTGGTCTATATAGTGAGTTCCAGGACAGCCGGGCCTAGACCCTATCAGAAACAAACAAACAAACCCCTGAAATGACTGAAGGGACTAGAGGGGTATCAAAGACTAAGACAGAACATCTCCTGCTCTTGCAGAGAACGGAATTCAGTTCCCAACACTTACATCAGATGCCTCGAAAACCACCTGTAACTCACATATAAAGAGAAATCTAAACAAATATTGAGGTGAGCTCTTGCTATGTTGCCCAGGTTGACTCAAACTCCTGGACTCAAGTGAGCCTTCTGCCTCAGTTTCCCCAGTATTTGGGACTACAGTTGTTTGCACAATAGCAGAAGTCATCATCTGAATCACTTTATTTTTATGTTGTTGGTTTTGGTTGTACTAGGGATCACTATAGGTGTAACTTTTGCACTGTATTTATTAATATCTATAAACACCTACCAACCAACCGCCCCTAACACTTTAGAAAGGATACTCAGATCAAGACATCCTCAGGGGCAGGTCCTTTGAGGGCAACTGGTCAGCGGACTATCTGCAGGAACACCACAATCAGCAGTCACTCAGTGGTCATCTGGCTCTGGCATTGCTATGGCAGCCTTACTTCTGCTTGGGGTTGGCCTCCTCCATCCGTCTGGCTCCTAGTGCCACCCACTGCCTGCTGGCCCACACAGCCAGCCTGCACCATCTCTCCCCAGCCTGCTCAATTCTTTACACACCTTCTCTGTGCAGGTCCTACACTATGCCTCTTCTGCTAGCGGGAGCTTGCCTCCTCAGGCCTGGTCCCACCTGAGGGAGGCCACAGTTTCCTCACTCTCCACTGGCCTAGTCACAGGCCTCTGGTACACCTCTGCTTGAGGTCAGGCCTTTTCTGTCCAAGAGACTCTGGGCACCACCACTGCCCATCGCAGCTGCTGGGGTGGCATTGGGTTGCGGCTCTTCTTAGCCTCCCCGGTTATTACGAACCCTCTCTGAGCAGGACCTATGCCATGCCTCTTCTGCTCGAGCTTGCTCATGGCAGGTGCCGGTTTCCTCGGCTTTTCTCAGACTTCCTGGGCTCTGCCCACCTAGGCGCTGCAATCTTCAGCAAGGCTCGGCAGCTAGAGTCTTTTGAAGTTAGGCAGCAATGAGCAGCTGAGCAGCTTTCAGAAGCAAGGCCAAGCAAAAAGTCCTCTCCCTCGTGTTTATATACCTGTCTCTTAATTATGCATCAGGCTGTCTTCTCATTGGCCAGCCTTATGCCCTCCTCCTTAGGTACACCTATTGACCAACCAGGATCACATGTGCTGCCAGGTGTTTCCCACAGGTACAAGGCTTCACACCGACTTCATAGACCCCTTTTAAAAGTCTGCAGTTCAGAAGCCCTTACATATTCACTACAGATCACTCTCTCTCTCTATATATATATATATATATATATATATATTTTTTTTTTTTTTAAACAATGTAGAGTGAATAATCTGGTGGCACTCAGCATGCTTACACTGCTGTGAGTCCAACTCATTTATGGCCTTTCTATTGCCAAAAAGAAACTCTGCACCCACTGAGTGTAACTTGGCTCACTCCTCAGATTCCAGCGGCACTGACTTAGCTCCATCTCTGGGTTTGCTCATTCCCTCCCCATCTCTATTTTTTGAGACAAGTTTCCCCATGTAGCTAAGAGTGACTTGAAATTCAGTATGTACCCTTCATCTCTTCCTCCTCCTTCCCTCTTACCTTGTTAAGTGCCGGGATCACAGGTGTGGGCCTCCATGCCTAGCAGCAGGCCCTTTTCCTTTTAAAGCATTTTTATTATATTTAGTTGTTTACTGGGGGGGGCGGGGGGAGAAGCATACCACAGAATGCATGTGGAGGTCAGAGGACAACTTTTGGGAGTTGGTTTTCTTCTTCTAGGATAGGGTCCTGGGGATCAAACTCAGGTTGTCACCCTCTTTTCTTTTTTCTTTTTTCTTTTTTTAAGATTTATTTATTATGTATAGTGTTCTTTCTGCAGGTAAGTCTACAGGCCAGAAGAGGGCACCAGATTTCATTATGGATGGTTGTGAGCCACCATGTGGTTGCTGGGAATTGAACTCATGACCTCTGGAAGAGCAGCCAGTGCTCTTAACCACTGAGCCATCTCTCCAGCCCATCACCCTCTTTTCTTACACTTACTAGTTGCAACTCTAGTTCACAAACTTTGTCCATATTTTTCTTTTTTTTTTTTTCTCTTTTTGATTTTTTTGAGACAGAGTTTCTCTGTGTAGCCCTGGCTGTCCTGGACTCACTTTGTAGACCAGACTATCCTTGAACACACAGAGATCCACCTGCCTCTGCCTGTCAAGTTCTGGGATTAAAGGCGTGCGCCACCACACCTGGCTTGCTCTTATTTTCTTTCTTCCTTCCTTTTTTCTTTTCCTTGCTTTTTTTTTTTTTTTTCCTCCCAAGACAAGCTTTCCCTGTGTATCCCTGGCTGTCCTGGACTTACTTTGTGCACCAGGCTAGCATTGAACTCACAGAGATCCACCTTCCTCTGCCTGCCTCTGTCTCTGGAATACTGGGATTAAAGGCGTATACCACCACACCCAGCAATCACAGAAAGTTGTGAACTGCCATGTGGGTGCCGAGATTTGAACCCAGGTCCTTTGGAAGAGCAACCAGTGCTCTTAACCGATAAGTCATCACTCCAGCCCTTGCTCTTTTTTTTTTTTTTTTTTTTTTTTTAAACAGAGTTTCTTTGTGTAACATTGGCTGTCCTGGAACTAGCTCTGTAGACCAGGCTGGCTTCAACCTTACAGAGATCCACCTGCCTCTGCCTCCCAAGTGCTGAGATTAAAGGCATGTGCTGCCACCACCCACCCCATATTTTTCCTTTTTAATCATTAGGCTTTGTTGTTGATTTCTGGAGAATTTTGACTTAACATTTGTTATTGCTTTTATTAATTTTGTTTGTGTGCCCATGTGTGTGTCTTACATTTATTCATTTACATTGTGTGTATGTGTGTTGGGGTCAGAGAACAACTTGCAGACGTCAGCTTTCCTCTGTCCACCAGGTCTGTCCTGGAGATTGAACTCAGGTTGTCAGACTTGGTGGCAAGCCCCTTTACCCACTGAGCCATCTTGCCAGCTCCCAATTTGTAGGAACATTTTATATGTGTGGTGTGATCAGCCATTTTGTACCTTTTCTATCTTTCTGAAGAGCAGAAGTTGGAAATATGTCACCAGACAATGTTTGGATTCAAGTGGCCCCTTTGTTGCTTCTTCACTGTGCAGACTGGATAAAGGCGTTTGTCATCCCTTCTATTTCCTCAGTTTCCCCATGTGTAAAGGTGGTGGTCTTGCATTTTCGCCTGCAGGGTCGCAGCAGTACCTCCAAGGCCAAGAAACCGCCTGGAGAGAGTGACTTTGACACTATCAAGCTTATAAGCAATGGTGCCTACGGGTGAGCCACCCGGGGCTCTGGCGGGGGAGGGTGGCGGAGGCCGGGTGTCTCGGAGGTGATGGCCGGTCCTCGCTCTCTTCCCCCGCAGGGCCGTCTACCTGGTGCGCCACCGGGACACACGGCAGCGCTTTGCCATGAAGAAGATCAACAAACAGAACCTAATCCTACGCAACCAGATCCAGCAGGCGTTCGTGGAGCGCGACATCCTCACATTTGCTGAGAACCCTTTTGTGGTTGGCATGTTCTGCTCCTTTGAGACCCGCCGCCACCTTTGCATGGTCATGGAGTACGTGGAAGGTGCGGCCACCTTTGGACCACCACTGCACCAGTCAGCGCCGCTGGGCCACACAACCCCAGAATCACCCTATAGATCATATTCTTGTTTTCCCAACTGTTAGCCCTCATGCCCTTGATCTGCCTGTCCATTATGCTCATCGTTTGTTTGGAATTAATTTTTTTTTAAGATTTTTTTATTTATTGTGTATACAATGTTCTGTCTGCAGGTATACCTGCAGGCCAGAAGAGGGCACCAGATTTCATTATGGATGGTTGTGAGCCACCATGTGGTTGCTGGGAATTGAACTCAGGACCTCTGGAAGAACAGTCAGTGCTCTTAACCGCTGAGCCATCTCTCCAGCCCCTGGAATTATTTTTGTTTTGAAACAGGGCCTTAATATGTAGCCCAGGCTGACCTCAAACTCTGGTCCACCTCCTCCTCCTCTTTTCTTTTTTTGTGTTGGGTTTTGTTTTGGTTTTTTGAGATGGGGTTTCTCTGTGCAACAGCCCTGGCTGTCCTGGACTCACTTTGTAGACCAGGGAGGCCTTGAACTCACAGAGATCCACCTGCCTCTGCCTCCCAAGTGCTAGGATTAACGGCGTGTGCCACCACCCCGGCTTCTGGTCTTCCTTCTTCATCCTCTTGAGTGCTGGGCCTCATCATACCTATTTGTTTAGGCATGGGTTTTTTGTTTGTTTGTTTGTTTTAGGGGGGCAGACTTAGTTACTTTGCATTCTCCTAGTATGTAAACACGCCCATTATTCACTCTATATCCATCTTTCCATCAATTTGTTTGTTTTCATACCCATTCACTGGAGTACCTATTTTTGTTTGTTTGTTTGTTTTTTTGAGACAGGGTTTCTCTGTGTATCCTTGACTGTCCTGGACTCACTCTGTAGAGCAGGCTGGCCTTGAACTCACAGAGATCCACCTGCCTCTGCCTCCCGAGTGTTACAGTGCAGCTCCATCCACTCATCCCTTCACCCCTTTCACTTTCCATCTGCTTGTTCCTCCATAACTCTACTTTTCTGGGGGGGATGCTGGGGATGGAACCCAGAAACTTCTGTATGCTAACCCCGAACTCTACTGCCTCACTGAAGGATTCTAGGCAGTGGCTCTCCTTCTGAGTCATGTCCCCATCCCTTCACAGGTAGAGATATTTGCAGGCCAGCCTCAGTTATAATTTAGTTAATAATAAATATTATTATTATATATAAATATTATAAATAAAATTAACCAAATAATTACAATATTAACTAACCAAAGTTCATAGTCTCTACATCATCACTCATACTTCATGTTTTACATTTCTTTCCTATCTTAATGTTTTTTTTTTTTTTTGGTTTTTCGAGACAGGGTTTCTCTGTGTAAAAGCTCTGGCTGTCCTGGACTCGTTTTGTAGATCAGGCTGGCCTCCAACTCACAGAGATACGCCTGCCTCTGCCTCCCAAGTGCCGGGATTAAAGGCATGCGCCACCACGCTGGGCACTTAATGTATTTCTGATAAGTGTTGGAATTCAAACCCGTAGCCTTGTGTGTGCTTAGTTTCAGTCCAGCCATTCCATCTGTCTTTTTCTCTATTATGTAACAATGAAATACATTAGCTTATGTGATAGAAAACTCTACACCACCTTTAGGAATGGCTGTAATCTGGGTACTCTTACCTAGTCTTTGGCAATCACATAACACTTCTTTCTCATGAACATGTTCCCTCCTGGTGTACCACAGGGTAGCAAGGCTGCCATATCCAGCAGAGTCCATGGTATGTTTAATATTGATGCAAAAGAGCATGAGCCCTGCTGCATATCACCTAGGTACCCTGCCTCAAGTGGCATCTTCCCCTGTAAGAAAAAGGAAGAGTGGGCATCATGCAGACTAAAATACTAATGTTGGGGAAGTGCTTTGGTTCAGTAGTAATGCGCCTGTCCTCCTGGGAGGGTGGCGCCATAGTGGAATCTTGGCTGAGTGTGCACGAGACCCTGGGTCTATCTGCAGTACCGCTAAATAACATGTGGATTACACTCCTCCTGGGTGAAGGCCACCACACATTTTAAAGACCCTGACCATTGAGGTTCAGTTGTCAAGAGGTCAAGAATCATGTTTTCTTTGATTCCAAACAAAGCTCATCAACTTCCTGTGTAGAAAGGATTTTTAGAGGATAACTGATAACATGAGGTAAGCCCAGGAGAGTGCAGCTCTTTCTGAGACTTGGGAACAGCTACCTCTCTAGGCCTTGGTTCTCCCTTCTGCAAAATGGGTCCAATGGAAGTAGAGAAATAGTGCATGTTATGTGCTTGGCTTTGAGTGCAGGGTGACTCTCTCTTCACCTGAATCTCTCCTGGCCCTCAGGGGGTGACTGTGCTACTCTCCTCAAGAACATTGGAGCTCTGCCTGTGGAGATGGCTCGAATGTATTTTGCAGAGACAGTTCTGGCCCTTGAGTACTTACACAATTATGGCATTGTGCACCGTGACCTCAAGCCAGACAAGTGAGCTTTGACCTTCTTTATTCCCGCTTCTCCGTTCCTCAGAAGACCTAGGGGTGAAGGGCAAGGACCTCACTTTTGAAACCTGCTTACGACCTTGTGCCTGCAGCCTCCTCATCACTTCCATGGGCCACATCAAACTCACGGATTTTGGCCTCTCCAAGATGGGACTTATGAGTCTCACCACCAACTTATACGAAGGCCACATAGAGAAGGATGCCCGGGAGTTCCTGGACAAACAGGTGTGTGGCGGGCATGGGGGTCACCAAGGGTGGAGTGCCCTGGAAGGACCTCAGGGGCCCAGGGCCTGGTGGGGGGCACAGCTCTCCCTTGAGGCCCCCTCTGTGGCCAGGGCACAGGCTGACCGCCTGCCCCCAGGTGTGTGGGACCCCAGAGTACATCGCACCCGAGGTCATCCTGCGCCAGGGCTACGGCAAGCCAGTGGACTGGTGGGCTATGGGGATCATTCTCTACGAGTTCCTGGTGGGCTGTGTGCCTTTCTTTGGCGATACTCCGGAAGAGCTCTTTGGACAGGTCATCAGTGGTATGTGCCTCCTAGGTAGGTAGGTGGGAATATGGAAAGATGGGCAGCCTGGGGCGAGCTCTCAGCTTCATTTTGCTTTGCAGATGACATACTATGGCCTGAGGGGGATGAGGCCTTGCCCACAGATGCCCAGCTTCTAATATCTAGCCTCTTGCAGACCAATCCCCTGGTCCGGCTTGGGGCAGGTAAGAGGCCTCAGGACAACTGAGCAGGGTGCTGCCCCAGCTGGAGCTGAGGCTTGGGGTGGAAGATAGGCTGAAGGGCTGGTTTGCTGGGCAGGCTGTCAGGTATCTCTGCCATCTTCTGCCCACAGGTGGTGCTTTTGAAGTAAAGCAGCATAGTTTCTTCCGAGACCTAGACTGGACAGGCCTGCTGCGGCAAAAGGCGGAGTTCATTCCCCACCTAGAGTCGGAAGATGACACCAGCTACTTTGACAGTGAGTTGGGGATAGGGACAGACACAATCCCAGGTCTGAGTAGAGAATGGGATCCAAAGAAAGGCCCTAGTGTGAGGACTGGGATGGAGCCTGGCTAAGGGTGTGTCAGGACAAAAAGGCTGACACTGGTCAGGCCTGGTAGTGCAGGCCTGTTATTCTAGCTACTAAGAAGGCAAGGCTTTCTGTGCTACAAGAGAGTTCAAGGCCAGCCTGGGCAGCAGGGAGAGCTCATTTTAAATAAAAAGTGAATCTGGACATTGTGGCAGATGTCTCTTATCCCACCACTTGAGAAGTCAGGCTGTCTGGAGTTCAAGGACAGCCTGGTCTACAGAGTGAGCTCCAGGACAGCCAGGGCTACACAGAAAAACCCTGTCTGGAAAAACCAACCCCCTCCTCCTAAAAAAAAAAAAAAACCCAAAACAAAACAAAAGCTGGAAAGATGGTTTGGTTCAAGGGTTAATAGCCCTTGCTCCCTTGTTGCTCTTGTAGAGGACACAGGTTCTATTCCCAACACCCATGCCTGAGGGTGGGCATTGTGGGAGGGCAGGGGGTGTTTAAAGACAACTGTAACTGCAGATCCTAAGAATCCAGTGCCTCTAGCCTCCCCCAGGCACCTGTTCTCAAGCTGAGTGTACACACACACACACACACACACACACACACACACACTTTTTTTTTTTAAACAAGAAAAGCACAAAGGAAAGTGAGAAGATGGCTAGCTCAGGGGTTGTGTTTGCTTAGCATGGGAGAGAACCTAGGTCCAATTTCCAGTAAGGTAAAAAAGGAATCAAGACCCAAATTGCTTTTGGGGTGTGGGCTGGCAGGATTTGCCCTGATCCACTTTGGGAACAACACCTGTGCTAAGAACTAGAAAAGGATGAAGTGGGCTGGTGTGGTAGCACACCCCTTGAACACCAGCACTCAGGAGGCAGAGGCAGGTGAATCTCTGTGAGTTTGAGGCCAGCCTGGTCTACATAGTAAGTTCCAGGACAGCCAGTACTACACACAGAGAAAACACAGGAAAAGGGGGGGGGGTGCAGGAGAGATGGCCCTGTGGTTAAGAGCATTGGCTGCTCTTTCAAAGGTCCTGAGTTCAATTCCCAGCAATCACATGGTAGCTCACAGCCCTCTATAATGGCATCTGATACCCTCTTCTGGTACATAGGCGTATATGCACCTAGAACACTCATAAATAAAATACAAGAATTTAAAAAAAGAAAAAGAGGAAGAAGAACTAGGCTTGGACTTTGGTAGGGGACAAGGGTGGGAGGTTCAACTTGGGAGAGTTGTCGTGTTGGACCTGAGTTTTTGCTAGATGTTAGGGCTAGGACCAAGAAGGAGCCAAAACCTATAGTAACCTGAGATAGAGCAAGGATGCAGAATGCTACTTGGACCTGGTAGTGTAGCCTCTTCTCCACCCACCCCAACTCCCGCTCGCTCCCAAGAATGGGGCGGGAAAACCAGGATCTGGGGGTGGAACCCAGAGCAATTTGGAGGGCGTGTGGCGAGGACATAGTCTAGTTGGGCTCTGAGGAGGCGGCGGTTCTCCAGCCCGCTCTGACAGGTATCACCATGTGAACTCTTATGATGAGGATGACACCACCGAGGAGGAACCCGTGGAGATCCGCCAGTTCTCTTCCTGCTCGCCGCGCTTCAGCAAGGTACGCAGAGCCGGGCTTGGGCCTGGAAGGCCGGTGAACAGCAGGGTTCCAGGCACCTGAAGTCTCAGTTTGGAAAGTTAGAGAAGGGATTCGAGAACTAAGGAGTGGAGAGGCCTTGTTGGGGAGGCGGATTGGGGTCGACGGGACAGACCTTTGGGACGGGGTTGGAGTGAGGGTGAGGATGACCGCTGGGGCGCGGCAAAGCTATGCAAGGTCTTTGCAGCTTGAAAGATGCCTGTCCCAGCCTGGCGCCGGACAGGGACAGACAGAAGTTGGGGAAGGCCTGTAAGACCGAGCAAAGCAGAAAACTGGGCCAGGAGGGTCTAGAACAAGGCAGGCTTGGGGCAGAAGTGCAGGGAATTACAGAATTGAACAACAGACAGCTCCGAAGAGGAAGGAGCGCGGTTTGAGCGCGCCGGTTGCAGAAAACTGATTGGCTTGCTCTGGAAAGCGGACTCAGCACCTCCCACTCTGCTCCTAGGTTTACAGCAGTATGGAGCAGCTGTCGCAGCACGAGCCCAAGACCCCCGTGTCAGCATCAGGGGCCAGTAAGCGGGACACAAGCGCCAAGGGCTCGGAGGAGAAGGTGGCCGGCAAGCGGGAGGGACTGGGTGGCCTGACTCTGCGTGAGAAGACCTGGAGAGGGGGCTCCCCAGAGATGTAAGCAGGGCTTTAGAGGGGCTGGAGGGCGGGGCAGAATGGGAGTGTCCCGTCTGATGTGGTCCCCTCTGTGCAGAAAGCGCTTCTCAGCGTCTGAAGCCAGTTTCTTGGAGGGGGAGGCCAGTCCTCCGCTTGGAGCGCGCAGACGATTCTCGGCGCTGCTGGAGCCCAGCCGCTTCAGCGCCCCTCAGGAGGACGAAGATGAAGCCCGACTCCGCAGGCCTCCTCGGCCCAGCTCCGATCCCCCCAGCTCACTGGACACTCGAGTTCCTAAAGAGGCAGCGCAAGGAGAGGGCACTTCCACTCCCGGGGAACCTGAGGCCAGTGAGTGCCTTCTCTGAGCTGCTTTTCTCAGTTTCCCAGGGAATATCTATGAAGCATCCATTTAATGTAAATGGTACAGTTTATGCAAGATCTCACGCACACTATTCACACACCTACCTGTGGGTATGACCACTGAAATGCCTACCGGGGTCGGTGAGGCTCAGTGCCCAGCCCCTCTCTAGAATCTTCCAGTGGAGGACCTGGGGGCCTGGGGGCGTAGCTTAACACCCAGAACCTAGGCTTCCCCCGCCCCTCCAGCATTCAGGGTTTGGAGTGATAGCTCAGTGGTTAAGAGAACTTGGTGCTTTTTCAGAGAACCCAGGTTCGGTTCCCAGTACCTACAGGGTGGCTTACAACCATTCATCCTCCAGTTCCAGAGGATCTGACACCTTCTGATTTCTCAGGCATCGCACACACGGTGCACATATATACCTACATCCAGGCAAAACACTCACTCATAAAATAAAAATAAATATAAAAGAAAAGAGCACTAAACCAGGCTGGGCATGGTGGCTCAAGCCTTTAATCCCAGCACCTGGGAGGCAGAGACACGGGATGTCTATGGTGATCTCAGGTGACTGAGACCAGCCTGGTCTACATAGTTCCAGAATAGGTAGCACTACATCCTGAGACCCTGTCTCTAAACAAACAAACGAGCACTCACTGTTCTAGGCTGGCATTCAGCCAAACAGAAGGCTAGTGGTGCCTTCCTGTGCCAGAGGTTGCACCACAGGTATTTGTGACCTGCTCTGCAAAGTTCAAGGTACAGGAACAGTGCGAGAAAAGTCTCTGACCTGACAGCTCTTGCTCTTCTGTTGCAGCTGAGCGTTCACACGCAGGTGACCTCTGCCCACCCTCCAAGGATGGAGACCCATCAAGCCCTAGGGCCACCAATGATCTGGTTTTGCGAAGGGCTAGGCACCAGCAGCTGTCTGGGGATCTTGCTGTGGAGAAGCGACCATCTCGAACTGGCGGCAAAGTTATCAAGTCCGCTTCAGCGACTGCCTTGTCTGTCATGATTCCTGCAGGTGAAGCTGGGCGCCAGACACCAGGGAAGAAGTTCCTTGCAGTTGTGGGAGGACAGGTGTACTTTCCCCGTCTATGACTGTTTGCCATTAGGATGGAGTAATGAACCTGCTCTGGGGCTTTCAGGAGTGAGGATCAGATACTGGGATAGCAGTGTGAGGTTTGCCCTGATCTCTTGACCATGATTTGTGTCCGCAGTGGACCCACACGGAGGCTCACCCCTTGCTAGTCCCATGTCCCCTCGATCTCTCTCCTCCAATCCATCCTCCCGGGACTCTTCGCCAAGCCGGGATTACTCCCCAGCTGTCAGTGGACTCCGTTCCCCCATCACCATCCAACGCTCAGGCAAGAAATACGGCTTCACGCTGCGAGCCATCCGGGTCTACATGGGCGACTCCGATGTCTACAGTGTCCACCACATTGTTTGGGTGAGTCTCCTGGGCTGGGGAGTGAGGGGGAAAGGACTCATGGTGAACAGTGCAGTCTGGGTGACCTTCTGTCACTTCGTTCTCTAACCCAAGTTTCTTGTCTACGCAACGGGGAAAACAGTGACTATTTCATTCAAAAAAAAAAAAAAAGCCAACGTAAACAATGTGGAGCTTCCTTTCTTTTCAGTCCCTCAATTATGCCCCTGTGGGTTTTCCCACTTACAGCACGTGGAGGAAGGAGGTCCAGCCCAAGAGGCAGGGCTCTGTGCTGGGGACCTCATCACCCACGTGAACGGTGAGCCTGTGCACGGTATGGTGCATCCCGAGGTGGTAGAGCTGATCCTCAAGGTGAGCGTAAGGGAGGAGCTTCTAAGGGTGGAGGGTGGAACAGGACCCAGCAGCCTCCAACAAACGGGTTTCCCCACCTTCTCCTAGAGCGGCAACAAAGTAGCTGTGACCACCACACCCTTCGAAAACACCTCCATCCGTATTGGGCCTGCCAGGCGCAGCAGCTACAAGGCTAAAATGGCCCGTAGGAACAAGAGACCTTCGGCTAAAGATGGCCAAGAGAGGTGGGCGGGACCATGGGTAGATGACCTTTCCAGCAATGGGCGGGGTTAAAGTACACAGACAGGAACCAAAGGAAAGGTGCAGAGGGTGGGAAGGGGAGGGAAAGCAAAGACTGAGGACCAAACCCGGCCTGGGAAAGTGGGAGGAGCCAGCAAAGGAAACTATTTAAAAGGATTGTAGATTAGCCCTTCAGCAGGTTAGACCTGTTTCAATAGGATTTGGGAGGAGCTGGGATAAAAGATTACTATCCCTGGAAAGCCGGGTGGTGGTGGCGCACGCCTTTAATCCCAGCACTTGGGAGGCAGAGGCAGGCGGATCTTTGTGAGTTCGAGGCCAGCCTGGTCTACAAAGCGAGTCCAGGACAGCCAGAGATATTCAGAAAAACCCTGTCTCGAAAAACCAAAAAAAAAAAAAAAAAGATTACTTTCCCCTGGGCAAGGTGGTGCATGCCTTTAATTCCAGCAGTTCCCAACCCCAAGGTTCGAAGACACCCTGGTCTACACAGCAAGACCCTGTTCGGATCTCTGAGTTCAACGCCAGTCTGGTCTATACAGTAAATTCGAAGACAGTCAGGGCTATGTAGAGAGACGCTGTCTCAAAAAACAAAAATAAACGCGGGCGTAGTGGCTCACGCCTTTAATCCCAGCACTTAGGAGGCAGAGATAGGCGGATCTCTGTGAATTCCAGGCCAGCCTGATCTACAAATTGAGTCCAGGACAGCCAGGGCTATTTCACAATGAAACCCTGTCTGGAAAAAAAACAAAAACAAAAAAAGGTTACTACCAGGTAAGATTGAGCCACGTGGAATACAGTTAAGCAGACCTAGGACACCCCTGTAATTCCATCACTTGGGAGGCTGAGGCAAGAGGATCTCTGGATTTTATTAAAGGCCAGTGTGGGTCTATGTAGTTAGGGGGGAAAAACACAGACAGGCGTTATGTAGTGATAAAAGTGTGTTACTACAAATACATCCTTACTTCCAGGATATCCTTTCGTAACTATCAAAGTGAATTTACACAACTCACCTATGAGGTTACTAGGGCATATAATCATATGGGACTACATGGTGTGGGTATTTGAAAATGTGGCTATATATGAGACATGACTGAAATTTCTTCTCTCATAGACTGGAAGAGCTAAGGGAGAGGGTGGGACCATGAGATGTGTGTGTGTGTGTGTGTGCGCGCGCGCGCGCGTGGTGTGGATTAAGCCCAGGTCTTCATACCACGGAACCACCTCCCCAGACCCAAGAAGAATAGGTTTATTTATTTATTTATTATATACATTTTAAAAAAGATTTTAATTATGTGTTGGAGTTACAGACATTATGAGCTAGCTGTTCAACAGAGGTGTTCAAGTCCTTGCAAGAGAAATATACCCTTAACCAACCATCCATCGCTCCAGCCCTATGAGACCAGTTTTGTTTCAGTTTTTTTTTTTTTTTTGGTTTTTCGAGACAGGGTTTCTCTGTGTATCCTTGGCTGTCCTGGACTCACTTTGTAGACCAGGCTGGCCTCGAACTCACAAAGATCCACCTGCCTCTGCCTCCCAAGTGCTGGGATTAAAGGCGTGCGCCAGCACCTCCCGGCTGTTTTTTGTTTTTTTAAACTTGTATCAGCATTTCGATTGCTTCTGTTTATGTGTGCCACATGTGTGCCTGATGCCTGCAGAAGCCAGAAGGGGGCGCCAGATTCCTAGGAACTAGAGTTACAGGTGGCTGTTAGAGGCCATGTAGGTGCTGAGAATCCAACCCTGGTCCTCTGGCAAGCAGCTCCTTCTCTTAACTGCCTACTCATCTCTCCAGCCCCAAAGAGAACAGTTCTGACAGCTGGTGGTAGTGGTGCATGCCTTTAATGCAATCGCTGCAGAAGAAGGTAGATCTCTGTTAGTTCTAAGCTAGCCTGTCTATATAGTGAGTTCTAGGACAGCCAGGACTACATAGTGAACCTGGAGTTGGGGGAAAGAGGAGAGAGAAGGGAAGAGAGAACAGTTTTGATCAGTGAGTTTGGCCAGGACTTGAGTGGGCATTTAAGTAAAGGAAGAGAACTAATCCGGCAAGGGGGTGCTGTGGAGAGGGGTGAGACCAGTTGTGTGGGAGGGGCCAGAAGAGCCCGAGTTTGTTTGGATTGGATTTCTTTCTTCCACTGTGGCCACAAATGAGTGGTCACGGCCAAGCAGAACTGAGCCAGGAGTTCTGCTTTGATAGATGGGAAAGGGGAGTGCTAGAAAAGTAGGCGGCTGCTGGGCTGTCCAGAAGCGGGGAAAACCCAGAGCTCCGAAGTCAGGAGAGGTATTTATCCCCCAGCAAGAAGCGGAGTTCCCTCTTCCGGAAGATTACCAAACAGTCAAACCTGCTGCACACTAGCCGGTCGCTGTCCTCTCTGAACCGGTCCCTGTCGTCCAGCGACAGTCTTCCGGGCTCGCCCACGCACGGACTGCCGGCACGCTCTCCCACGCACAGCTACCGCTCCACGCCTGACTCCGCCTACCTAGGTAGGTTCTGCGCCTGCGCGGGGTAGGGTCCTTAGGGCACCGCGGTGCTCAGAGTGCCTGCACCTTCTCTGGCCTGCAGGCGCCTCGTCCCAGAGTAGCTCCCCAGCTTCCAGCACGCCCAACTCCCCCGCGTCATCGGCGTCGCACCACATCAGGCCCAGCACCCTGCATGGGCTGTCACCGAAGCTGCATCGCCAGTACCGCTCTGCACGCTGTAAATCGGCTGGCAACATCCCGCTGTCACCGCTGGCTCACACACCGTCCCCGACGCAGGCGTCGCCGCCGCCGCTGCCAGGCCACACGGTGGGCAGCTCGCACACCACCCAGAGCTTCCCGGCCAAACTGCACTCGTCGCCACCTGTCGTGCGCCCGCGCCCCAAAAGTGCAGAGCCACCGCGCTCACCGCTGCTCAAGCGCGTGCAGTCAGCGGAGAAGCTGGGGGCTTCGCTGGGAGCCGACAAGAAGGGCGCGCTGCGCAAACACAGCCTTGAAGTGGGCCACCCGGATTTCCGAAAGGACTTCCACGGCGAGCTGGCGCTGCATAGCCTTGCCGAGTCCGATGGCGAGACGCCTCCTATCGAGGGTCCTGGGGCGACTCGGCAGGTCGCCATGCGACGCCTGGGCCGCCAGGAATCTCCTCTGAGCTTGGGCGCGGATCCGTTGCTACCCGATGGTTCCTCGAGGGCGATGGCGTCATTCAAGGAGGAGACCCCAGGAGGTGGAGAGGCTTGCACTCCGCCTCGAGCGACAACCCCCGGGAGCCGGACCCTGGAGCGTGACTCGGGCTGCACGAGGCACCAGAGCGTGCAGACTGAGGATGGCCCAGGTGGGGTGGCCAGGGCCCTGGCCAAGGCAGCACTCAGCCCGGTACAGGAACATGAGACAGGCCGGCGCAGTAGCTCTGGCGAGGCAGGCACACCCACGGTGCCCATTGTTGTAGAGCCTGCCCGGCTAGGGGTCAAGACCCAGACACCCCAGCCTCTGGGCACAGACTCCAAGGGATTGAAGGAACCTGTAGCCCAGATGCCTCTGGTGCCTGATGCTCCAAGGGGTCGGGAGCGCTGGGTGCTGGAGGAGGTGGAAGAGCGGACAACGATGCTAAGCGGACCTCGCTCCAAGCCCGCCTCCCCCAAGCTCTCTCCTGACACCCAGACTCCAACTCTAGGTCCAACAAAGAATGCACCCCGCAGTGCAGTTCCTCCAGCCCCACCTGCTTCCCTTCTGGTCCCAGGCACCAAGCCTGAAGCAGGGTTGAACTCCCGGTGTCCTGCTGAAGCTGTGATTCCCGCAGGCCTCACCAAAAATGGGGCACCTAGCCCCGCATCTCTAGGCCCATAGTGGAGCAGGCCTTCGGTCCTGTGCTGTACAGATGCCTGTATACATATGTACACATATAAATAAAGTGCCCGTGCTGCCTGAGATTTCTGGGGTTCACATTTCCTCTCGGAACAAGGGAAGGCCCTTGGCTTGTTAGGAAGTAGGGAGGTGGCTTTTAGTAGAGCCTTCCTATGTCCCATCCACTGCCAGTTCCTCATATGGTAACAGCTTTGGGCAGACCTTGTAGGAAGAAGTGTCCCACCACTGGTCTGTGTCTTAGTGAGCATCTGAAGAAAAAGATTAACAGTCTCATGAACAGTTGGTTGCACCAACAACCTCTTGCAGCAGACAGCCAGAAAGATTAAGGCACTATTAAGGTCTCCAGTTAGGAAAGGGCTGAACTGGTACTCAGAATCATAACCAGGGCAGAAGGGAAGGGTAGTAGTTCAGCACAGTGCTTGTGTAGCACGGGGCAGGCTCCAGATACAACCCACCAACAAACAGGCCCCCCACCCCCCAAACAAATTCAAGTCCAAGCTTGTCCCTGAGTCTTTTGTTTTGTTATTGTTGAGACAGGGTTCCTCTTTGTGGCCTACTCGCTCTGTAGACTAGGCTGGCTTCGAACTCTGAGTGCCTCTACCTTCCCAGTGCTAAGATTAAAGGTATGGGTGGGCCGCCACTGCCCGGATAGTTCTTGAGTTTCAGTTCTTTGTTCTCCTGGGTTTTCAGTCAGCTGCCCTCTTCACAGGGCTCCCAGGCTTTCACCAAGGACTGGAAGGCCTTCCAAAGGGAAGGCAGCTGGGTGCATAGGGTGCCGCCCCCACGGTGGGCCTCTCTTTGGTTCCGATTCATATCACCCACGCAGCCCCAGGGCCCCTGAGGGGCCACACACCATTTGGAGTGGTCCTCTGTGGCACTGAAAGTTGGTCCGGATGGGCCAGGGAAGCCTGTCTCCTTCACGTCTAGAATGTGATGGGTCCCAGAGCAGTTGGAATGCAGGATGCCTGGAGAATTTGGCCAGAACTGGACCAGTAGGTTGCTGCCAAGAGCTGCTGCCAACCAGCCAGAATACAGGTCTGCAGAGGAGGGAAGAACATGGTGAGGGGCACTGTGGCATTCCTTAGGTCAGCTTTCTTCTAGGAGCTCAACTGTCTACTTTTGAGATCACACCTGCAATCTTAACACCCAGGAAGTTGGAACAGGAAGACCTCAGTCTAGAGTCTAGCTTGGAGTGTACAGTGAGACTTTATCTTGAAAGAAAAAGATAGATTGGGCATGGTGGTTCAAGCCTTTAAAAATCAGCACTCAAGAGGTGGAGGCAGGTGGATCTCTGTGAGTTCCAGGCCAGCCAGGGAGAGCCTGTCCCCCACAAACAATTTATGTTACCTCACAACCCACTAAGGGAAACATCAATATCCCAAATTTTCAGACCACAAAACAGGGTCAAGTCATATATTGCACATCCAGGAACCAATATTTGAACCTAGCTCTCTTGGCTGATCTCGAACTCCTATCTCAGGATCCATAGTGCTGGGATTACAGATATGTACCATCTGCCCAACTGGTCTGCTGGTTGTTTACTGCTCATGGTTGTTACTGTAATATGACTCTCAAAGACATCTGGGTTCTAAATGTGGCTTGCCCTCAGGCCTGGGGATACCAGGAACCTCCTCCCTCTTGACCCCTCAACATCAGGGCTTACCATCTCCAAATTTTCCAAATTTGGCAAAGCTCTGGAAGGTGGCCCCAGCTTGTGACGTGAGTGTGACACTACTATTCCAGGGCTCATGAAGGACATGGTGCCCTTTGATCACCTCCTCTAGGTCAGGTAATTTCTCAGCAAAGATGCCTTCCAGCTTGTGGTCATAGACTAGGGGATAGGTGTAGGTTAGCTGCTTGCCTGGAAGACAAGGTGAGGGAGAAATGTGAGATGGGTGACTCAAAGGAGTTTGAGACTAATCCCACCTCTGATTCTACTCACCGATCCTTAGAAACTGAGTGAAGGGGAAGGATACACACAGTAAGGTCTGGCCGTAGGTTTGAGCATTAGGAGGCCAGCTGTATGCACCAGAGGACGCAGGGGGTGGGAAGCGAGGCACACTGTGGACCAGCCAGAAGCCCCCTTCTTGGTCCAGGAGCAGAACACCTAAACCAGAAGGAGGAGGTCTGAGAAGCTGCTGAAAGAAGGCCCCTCAAGCCAGCTCCAGAGTCTGGGTTCTTAGGGAGATGCAGGCACCGCGACCACCAACCCAAGCCTCACCCTTCGTGTGTCCACGGCTGGAAGAGTCCCGAGCTGAGCTGGGTTTAGGAGGCTGGTCGTTGTAGAGTAGAAAGGCCAGCTAGGAGAACGCATAGAGGCTACATAACTATCCTCCCTTCCCCGTGGGACCCCACCACGGTGTCCCAGCCCGGGTTCCGACGGCACTCGGTCACCTGGCTGGAGTTCTTTCGGTACAAAGGCAGTAGGCTGCGGCCCACGGCTCCCTCGGAGCTGTTGATGTACCCTACCCCGTCTCGCCAACCCTCGGAGTTCTGGTCCATGTATTTATACGTCAGACCCTTATCCCCAGTCGCGCCTTGAGCTGGCAGCTTGTACACCACGAACCTGTGGGTCGGGGAATACGAGTGTGTGGTGGGGGGGGGGGGCAGAGAAGGGAATCTGAGGTTTTGCCGAAGGGCGCTGCAATCCCAGATGCGTGGGAGAGCCCGGCAACCACTTGCTCACCAGTCCACAGGCTGCCCGGAGTCCCCATAGCAGCTCAGGGCGTCGGCAGGGACCCACAGCAGCGCACCAAGCAGCAGCGAGCTCGACGCTGCCATGAGCCCGCAGCGATGGAATCTGCAGCAAGACCCGGGACAGCCGGGTCACGAGGTCCAGACTAACTTCCCCTAAAGAACGTGGAGACCTGGGTCGCGCGGCTTCGCGAGGGGGGAGGAGATGTTGAGGGCGGCTCTTCCCTCGGTGCGGTCGCTCGGACGGAGAGGGCCTGTCCTCCTCTTCAGGGCGACTCAGCTCCGGATGGGCTCCACCCATGGACACGCCCCCCTTAAGCATCGGCTGTCACGTGACTCTTCTGAGCCGCTCCAACTTCTGATTTTTTTTTTTTTTTTGTGGTTCAAGTTTCTGAATCAGGAACAAATCTATTTTTCTTTTTCTTTTCCATTACTGCTCTACAACTCAAGCACATGTTTTAAAAATTTAGGATAATTTTGTCTGCATGTATGTCTGTGCACCACTTCTGTGCCTGATCAGACCCAATTCAGGCTCAACTAGTTTTTTTTTGTTGTTGTTGTTGTTATATGTTGTGTTTTTCTTTCTTTCTTTTTTATTACTTTATTTTATTTATATTGATGTTTTGATTGCATGTGTCTGTGTGAAGGGTGATGGATCGTTTGACAGGATTTACAGACAGTTGTGAGCTGCCATGTGGGTGCTGGGAATTGAACCAGGATCCTCTGGAAGAGCAGTCAGTGCTCTTCCATCACTGAGCCATCTCTCCAACTTCTTTCTTTCTTTCTCTCTTCCGTTCTTTCTTTTTTGAGATAGGATCTCACTTATGTAGGCCTGGCTGGCCTGCAACTCACAGATATCTGCTCGCCTTCTGCCTCTGCTTCTAGGAGGCTTAAAAAAAAAAAAAAACATACAGCAATCACCCTGGCCTTTTCTTCTTCTTCTTTCGTTTTTTTTTTTTTTTTTTTTTTTTTTTCTGACAGTCTCCTGTGTCTTTCTCTGGCCTCTTAACACTGTGGCTGATCCTTGAACTCCTGATCTTCCTGCCTCTACCTCCCAAGTGCTCAAATCACAGATGTGCTCAAACACACTGTATATATGTAAGTGTATGAGCACATGGCACAGCATCCAAGTGGAGGCCAGGATAATTTTTGGGAGTTTCTCCTTACACCATGTGGAATTTGGGGATTCTTGATTTGGGGTTGAAGCCCAGAAAACTCACTTCAGATACAGAAGCTTAAGGTGAAAGCTTTATTTTCTGAGCTCAGGGAGGCAGCTAGTTCAGGATCTGAACCGCATCCCGAAGGGAGATTATACAAATTTTTTGTTTGTTTGTTTTTGAGATAGGGTTTCTCTGTGTAACAAAACCGTGACTGTCCTGGACTCACTTTGTAGACCAGGCTGGCCTCGAACTTACAGAGATCTGCCTACTTCTGCCTCCCGAATGCTAGGATTTACAGCACCTGGCTTGTACAACATTTTTTTTTTTTTAGTTTTTTTTTTAAAGATTTATTTATTATGTATACAGTGTTCTGTCTGCAGGTATATCTGCAGGCCAGAAGAGGGCACCAGATTTCATTATGGATGGTTGTGAGCCACCACGTGGTTGCTGGGAATTGAACTCATGACCTCTGGAAGAGCAGCCAGTGCTCTTAACCGCTAAGCCATCTCTCCAGCCCTTTTTAGTTTTTTTTTTCGAGACAGGGTTTCTCTGTGTATCTCTGGCTGTTCTGGACTCGCTTTGTAGACCAGGCTGGCCTCGAACACACAGAGATCTGCCTGCCTCTGCCTCCCAAGTGCTGGGATTAAAGGCATGCGCCACCACCGCCCAGCTTGTTGTACAACATTTTTAAAGGATGGGACCACAAAAGGGTGGGAGGAGGAGTGGGACGAGCTGCAGTGTTAGCCAGTTGTATTTTGACATTACAGGTTAAGAAAAGAGTGTCTGTTGGAGACTGGGCCTGATCCAGGACAGCTGGCCATGGTCTTAATTCACTCTCCTAGACATTAGGTCCAGAGTGCAAGGCCCTTAATTCATCCTGGGCCTGAGAGCATGAACTTGTTTGGCCCTACCAGGAAGATGGAGAAGTTGTCCTCGAGATGGCTGGACTCAGACAACTGTCTCCTTATAACAGAAGCTGCTCAGCTTTTGGGAAGTCCCCAGCTCCCCTGGGCCTGGGACCTTGAACTTAGTTTTCCCCTATGATTAAATGGAGTCTGAAAACAAAATGGTAGTTTCTTTATCTTGTTCCCAAGAGGGATCAAACTCAGAGCATCAAGCTTGATAGTCTTGTGTAGACTGTACAGACTGGGTCATCTCACTGGCCGTTCTTTTTGTTGAGACAGGGTCTTATTGTAGCTCAGGCTGACTTGGAATTCTCGACTCTCAATCAGTCTCCTGAATGGTCCTGGGATTATAAATATTAGTTATTCTTCCAACTTTGGGGTTTTTTTTTTGTTTTGTTTGTTTGTTTTTTCTTTTTTTTTTTTTTTTTAGGTTTTTCGAGACAGGGTTTCCTTTGTGTATCCTTGACTGTCCTGGACTCAATAGCTGGCCTAGAACTCACAGAGATCCGCCTGCCTCTGCCTCCCTAGTGCTGGGATTAAAGGCTTGTGCCACCACACCCAGTCTTTCCAGCTTTTAAAATTTTTATTTATGTGTATCCTTGTAAGCTTGTATATATCCAGTGCAGGCTGTGGAGATCCCTGTGTGTTAGATCCCTGGAGCCTTTTTCTACATTCTTTCTTTCTTTTCATTTTTTTAATATACATTAGTATTTTGCCTGCATGTGTCAGATCCCCTGGAACAGGAATTACAGACAGTTGTGAGCTGCCATGTGGGTGCTGGGATTTGAACCAGGGTCCTTTGGAAGAGCAGCCAGTGCTCTTAACCGCTGAGCCATCTCTCCAGCCTCTTTTCTACATTGGTAATATAGAGACAGAGACTCTATATTACGTAGTTCTGGCTTGCCTTGAACTCAGAAATTCACCTGGCTCTGCCTCCCAGGTGCTGTGATTAAAAGAATTTACTGCCATGCCCATTGCCCATCCTTCTTTTTTTTTTTTTTTTTTGCTTTAACTTTTTGAGACATTAAAAAACAAAACAAAACAAAAGAAAAAACTCTCAGGAAGCCAGGCATGGTAGCAAATGCCTTTAATCCCATCACTGGGGAGGCAGAGGCAGGCGGATTTCTGTGAGTTCAAGGTCTACAGAGTGAGTTCCTGGACAGTCAGGGCTACATAAAGAAACCCTTTTTCAGAAAGAGAGAGAGAGAGGTGAAGAAACTAAGTTGCCCAGGATGACTTTGAGCTTGTTCTGTAGTACAGGCATGTCTTGAACTTGCAATCCTCCTGCCTCAGCCTCTTAAACAGCGGGGGATTACAGGCCTAAACTACCCCTATGACCTCTCTTTGGCTGAAGTTTCTTAAGAGGAAGTAGATAGGCTGGCCATAGTCACCCACACCTTTAGGAGGCAGAGACAGGGTGACAGGGTGAGCTCTGTGAGTTAGATGCCTGCCTGCTCTACATAGTTTCAGGCCAACCAGGGCTACATAGTAAGACCTTGTCTTAAGAAAAAAAAGGGGTGGGGTAGATAATGGTTGTGAATGTCCCTGGATTGACAACAGATGACAGGATTGTATAGGTTGATCTTGATGGAGGAGAAGGGATACAAGGATTGCACTGCCTGGCGGGGGTGAGAATGGGGTCATCAGAAATGAATAAGTTTTAGGAAGTTTAGGAGGTATATGTTCAGATAAGTCTATCACCTACTGGGGGACTCAATACTCCTCTTAATTTCCAGCCCCATACTACTCTGAGGCCGATACTGGTTTTATATTGGAGAATTTAATAGTAACCATGACAATCCCAGCTGATGGACACAGTGTGAAGCCCCCTTCTAGACTCGGGATAATGTCACCCCATTCCCCCTCCAGGACTGAGGATCACCCCTTCGCTGGTCTAGAGGTCCATCTGAGGTTATTTATTTGGTGGTCTGGGTTGCTAGGTCTATGGAGCCATCATGTTTCTGTGTGGCTCCCTGAGGCTATGTGAAGCTTCTCTTGAAGGCTCCTTTGCATGGTGTTCGGGTCAGTTCTTGATCTGGGTAGGTCTGTAGGGCTGTAAGTCCAATAATGGCCCATCCTTTGGAAAACAGCCATTGGATACACTCTTATTTCACCCCCCAGTCCCTGTGCAGGATCATTCAGAGGTGACGCTTCATGTGCAAAGCTAGGTGATCAGAGCGTGAAAAAGCACGTGGGCAGAGTCCACAGCAGAAGGGGCGATGTCCAGTGTGCTTCCGGTAGTGACGTGTCAGTTCATCAGAGCGAGCGAACCTCCAGTCGCAGCCATCCCAGGAGCAGGCATAAGGCTTCTCTCCTAAAGGACAGGAAGCTGTAAGTACCACTGTCTAAAATGTCCAGCTCCCGTTTGCACGATTGATGAGGTAGAGCCAGGTCTTAGGCGACATATCTAGCCCGCACAGTTTAAAGGACAGTCGTCCACCTCCTGATCCCAGACACTTCCAAGCATGCACGTAAATACTTACTGGCTTTATCCTGAGCTCTGGCATTCCAAGCTTGTACCCTCCAATGGGTCCACCCCTGTAGTTCCTCCCCTCATGCCCCTCATCCTGCTTTCTGCTCCTCTGCCCATCTCTGAACTAGCCCTTACACATCAGCTGCTAACCCTGAAGTCCCCGAAATGTCCCCCAGGTCCTCTGTCTAAACCCATTTTACCTATTTACTTCCTTACTTATTTTTGAGACAGGATCTCACTATGTAGTCCATGCTGCTGGAACTCGCTATAATAGACCAGGTTAGCTTCGAAGTCACCGATATCCACCTGCCTCCCGAGTGCTGGGACTCGACCGGCCCTATCTGGGTCTAGGATCGCCCCTCTAGACTTGACCCAGTGTCTCGGGGCCCTCTTTAATGCCCCAGCTCCCAGGGCCGCCTTTAGCCCCGCCTCTGATCACCCTCAGGCCCCGCCCTTCGCGCCGCTTCCGGCTCCCGGGCCCGCCCCCTCCCCTGGCCCCGCCCTTACCCGTGTGCGTGCGCAGGTGCGCCTTGAGGTGCGAGCTCTTGGTGTAGCTCTTGCCGCAGTCCGGATGGTCGCAGGTGTGGGCTGCCGGCCTCTTTGGTGCCAAAGCTCGCCGGCTGCGCTTGGGCGGCGCGGCTCCCGGGGGCAAGCCGGCGTCCGCCGCGATCGCAGTGGCCCTGTGTTCTGTGCCCACTGCACCGGGTCCCAGACAATTCAGGAAGGAAGGGGGCGCGGCGGGGCCGGCCGAAGGCGCCGCGAGCCCGCGAAAGAGCTGGGAATTCCCTTGGTACTGTGGCGCGGGGTACAGCGCGGGGTACCCCGACAGCAGCCCATAAGGGGCGCCGGGAGCCACGGGCACCGCGAGCCCGGCCCTCTGGAGGAAGCCCCCGGCCGAGCCCGCTCGCGAATCGGAGAAAGCCGGCTGCGCCTTGGGCGCGGGTCCCGGGGCCAGGGCAGGGGCCAGGAAGGGCTCCGGGGCTGGGACTCGAGCGGCGGGATGCGCCCAGACTGCGTGCTCCTCGGAGCCCAAAGGCCCGCTCATCAACCCTGGGTCACCCGCATAAGCGCCCACAGACTCGGGTGGCGCGAACTGTGCCATTGGGCCCCCGCTGGGCGCCAGAGCACAGGTCCAGGAAGTGCCGGGCGGCTCGGGACCTGTAAAGTTTGTAAGGAAAAGATCCGGATCCCAGGCACAGGTCACGTCCCTCTCATCGTCCTCGTCCTCTCCGGGAGGGTCCTCTGATTTCAGACTCAAGTGAAGGTACGGCCCGGTGGGATTCGGGGGCCCCGGACCCAAGTCCTGCGTCTCGTCAAGGCGCCACCACTGCGGGAGGGAGCGCGCTGCTTGAGTGGCGGGCACTGGGTACCTGGCCCTGAGACAGTGCCGGCTGGAAACACCGTTGGGGCAGGTTGCTCTGCCTATCACGTCCCCACACTGTTCCCTAACCCTCTTCTTAGCCCCAGACAAGTCCATTAGGTCTGGCTAGAGACAGATAAGACACTTACCAAGAACAGCATTCAGGATGGGGGAGGGGTTGCAGAGTTGTGAATGGGAGGTAAGGGGGCAGCTTTGACTACCCCAGCCCTTCCTTGCCTTTCACATATCCCAACAAGATTAAATCTCAAAGCATGGAAATCCCAGGACACCGTTATCTGGGACTTTGTCTCTCTGAGCGTAGACTCTTAAGCCACTGAGCTCAGAACTCAGCTTGTATTACAGAAATATCCCTCACCTTGATCTCAGATCCCTAGAGCAGCACCCCTAAGTCAGGCTCAGACCCACCACCACCAAAAACCCGAGCAGAGGAGGATACTAGAGTAAGATAGATGCCCAATCACCATGCCCTAGATCACAGCAAGACCACCTGCCCCTCACTGGCCCACCTTGAAGTCCTCCTGGGTGTCCAGGAACTGGCTCAGGGTGGTGAGTGTACTGATGGAGGGCAAGACAGTCTCAGCTGCGGCCATGGCTGCCTGGTGTCCACCCTGGGCCTCAGGCCTCTTCTCCCTCTTCTGCCTCATGGGCTGGCTGTGAGGCTAGGAGGGCTCTTTGGAGGGCTCCTGTCTGCCCTCATCTGATTGGCTGTCTTCCCTGATAAGCCCAGGGCAAGGCAGGGGGTGTGTGTGTTATGTGATGTATGTATCACTTTCAAGGGAACAGACCTCAACTTAGCCTGTTTAGGAACTGGTCCCTGAAAACCAAACCTCTATGTAAATTAAGTCAGATGTCAAGGGGTAGAGGGGCTCCAAAATTTTGGGGTTCAGGTGGCCAGTAAAGAAAAGTCCCAATCCCCCCCCCCCCAGAGAACTGAGATGTCTTCCCTGGTCTCAAGTCTCTCTCTTTGGAGAAGGGGTGGACCAGGAAGGATAGATTTCTTGGGAAAGGTCTTTGGGACCAACCCTTTGACCCCCATCTGGGCCACTGCAGCCCTTACTTTCCCCAACAAAAAGCAGCAACAGTGCTAATGGCAGGGCTTGGCACCAGCTCTCTTTCAGGCATTATCAGACACACCAGATGTCTCGGGCTGCTATCAGGTAGGGGCCCAGAACAGCCATAGCACTGTCCCTCCTTGAGCAGAAGAGCTGGGGGTTGGGCCACAAATTATCTTGGCTTTGAATTGTCTGAGCTGTTTAGCAAGAGGAATCCCCTTAAATCAGCCCACCCTTGGATACTGAGGACCCTTAACTGGCTACTACATGTTGCTGAAGGGGATAGCTATGAATTCTGCAGTGTGGTGGGATAGGACCCTTAGATGGAGCCACAGCTAGTATGCCATTCAGGAGACCTCAGCCCTGACTAGGCACAACTGCTGGTTGCTTTGTGGCATCCCATAGTAGAGGCTCTGCTATTCTCATACCTCCATTCTGATGCCATATGAGTCAGGGTAGGGAAATGGAGTGTCACATATTGGAATATGGTCACATATATACCATCATTGCTTGGTATCCACAGGGGACATCAAATCCATTATAGAAAATGGCACTTAGCCAGGCATGGTGGCATATGCCTTTAATCCCAGCACTCAGGAGACAGAGGCTGGTGGATCTCTGTGAGTTTGAGAGGCCTATCTGGTTTACATAATAAGTTTCAGGACAGGGCTACATAGACTCTGTCTCAAAAAATAACAAAGCCAGGTGTGGTGGCACACGCCTTTACTCCCAGCACTCGGGAGGCAGAGACAGGTGGATCTCTGTGATTTCGAGGCCACCCTGTTGAGTTCCAGGATAGCCAGGGCTTGTTACACAGAGAAACCCTGTCTTGAAAAACAAACTAAACAAAAAACAAAGCAAAACCCAACAAAAGTAAAACCTTGCTGGGGACATGGCTTTGTAATTGAGTGCTTGGCCAACATGCACAAGGTCCTGGGTTAAACCCCCAGTACTAATTTAAAAAAGAAATGAACACATAGTATGTGCACAGAGTCTACACACATCAATTTATATGCTTTATTAATATATAATTTTTTGAGACAAGACCTCACACATCCCAGGGTTTCTCTGTTGTAATACAGTATCCTTGGAGCACAATATCTATTATCATCCTCAAGCTTGAATATTCTGACATTCCTTTATAGGAGGAGGGAACTCTGCTGTTGGTACCCAATCTGGGGTGAATAGGTACTAGTTCATATCTCAGGAGACATTTACGTAGCAATCTCACTGTGTAGCCAGGCTGGCCTAGAACTTGTAATCCTCCTGCCTGAGCCACCTGACCCAGGTTTAGAGGTAAGTATCACCACACCCCTGCCTCCCCATATGCTTTTTTTTTCTTTTGGTTTTTTGACACAGGGTCTCTCTGTGTATCCTTGGGTTTTCTGGAACTCACTCTATAGACCAGGCTGACGTCGATCTCTCAGAGATCCGCCTGCCTCTGTCTCCCGAGTGCTGGGATTAAAAGTCACCACTCCTGGCTCCCATACACTTTTAAATCATCTTCAGATTAATTACAGTACCCAGCACACTGTTAGATATTTGGTTGTTATATTGGTTTTGCCTAGCAATCTGTGATATAGTTAGGTGGTCCTGCAGACAGAATTCATAATGACAAGTATTGCTGGTGGTGAGACCATCACAAAGCTATATGGTCCCACGTACACTTCAGTCACACCAAGGAGACTCATGAGAATTCTCAAATATGATGTCACTAGAATTATTAAAGATATAGGCCCACAAGCCCATGAAACAGGAATAGCCTCAGACACAAAAATAAACAGGGGCTTTGGATGTGGCTCAGTTAATAGAATGGTTGCTGGCAAGAATGAAGTCCTGGGTCCTATTCTCAGCACTGAACAAACTCAGCATGTGATCTAGCACATAGGAGATGGTGGCAGGAGGGTCAGACATTCAAGGTCATCCTCAGCTACATAGTTTCAAGGCTGGCCTGGAATATATGAGACTTTTTATGAAAAACAAAAACTAGCCATTCCACCCCTAGGCTTATATCCCAGAGAATCAAGTCTTCAAGTAAATAAATGCCTGTGTACCACTGTTCACAGCAGCGCTGTTCAGCCCCCAAGAGCAAGAGATGGTCTGAATGTCCATGGGTGGGTAGATGGTAGACAAGAATGCTCATGTACACAGGGAGTAGTATGCAGTCATAAAAAAGAATGAAGCATTGATACATGTAACGGACCTGGGGAGGTGACACAACTGGTAGGTAAGGTGCTTCTGGGGAAGCATAAAGAGCTAAGGTCAGGTCCCTAACAGCCACACAAAAGTCACATGTCACTGTGCATGTCTAAGACCAGTGATAGGGAGAAGGGGACAAGAGGATCTCCAGAGCTCACTGGATAGCCAGCCTGGCCAATCAGCTCCAGTCTCAGTCTCAGCCCAGGAAATAAGGTAAAGAAAAATAAGGAATAGTGTAGTTAAAGAACAGTTGTAAAAACCACTCAGTCACAGACCTCAGTCATATATCGATGGTTTATTGAACACACAATCCCAAACCGGTCCACCATGACCAGGGTTACAGAAGTCTCAGAGCCTAACTGAGAAGTCGGTCTGCTTCCAAGGTAGGTTTTTTTTTTTTTTTTTTTAATAAGAAAAACCATAACAACCAGGTATAGGAAGCGAACCTCATCCAGGTAGCAACCAGATTTGTGTATGAAACAAACCACATCCAGGTAACAATCAGTAACCACCAGTAGGAAGCAAAGGGAGGGCCATACTACATTTTGACTAGCTAGCCAGAGCATTTCTTTCTTTCTTTCTTTTTTTTTTTTTTTTTTTTTTTTTTTTTGGTTTTTCAAGACAGGGTTTCTCTGTATAACAGCTCCGGCTGTCCTAGACTCACTTTGTAGATCAGGCTGGCCTCGAACTCACAGAGATCCGCCTACCTCTGCCTCCCAAGTGCTGGGATTAAAGGTGTGCGCCACCACCTCCCAGCTGAGCCAGAGCATTTCTAACTGATCTTTAATTTGATTTGGTCCCAAGTGGAGTTGTGGTTGGGGACTCTTTAGAGTGTCAAAGGAACAAAGTAGCCAAGTATGAGTAATAATTTCACCTTATAAGTAAAATAGAGACTGAAGACAAAAATGGCTGCAGTTATTCTAAAGGCTAAAGCAGGCTTCAACAGGAAGAGGTGGCCAACCTTGACCTCTGGTCTGCACCTGTGGACATGCACTGCACAAAGACACATGCTACAACAACAACAAAAAAAAATGTTACAAGTTGAGTAAACTTGAGTTTAGTAAACACTAATGGAGATGGAGGGAAGGCAGCCATGGAAGGTTATATATTGTATTATTTCATTCACAACAGTGAATGAATTCCTCCCAGAGGCTGGGGCAGGAGTGTCTGCTAATGGGGACAAAGTATCATTTGGCATTCTGGAAATAAATAGAAGTGTTCATTACAGGACATTGTGCAAGCTATAGCGGCTGAATATGTACTTTAAGAGGGACATTTTAAGCCGTGTGGTTGGCTCATGCCTGTAATCCCAGCACTCGAGAGGCAGAGGCAAGTGGATCTCTGTGAGTTCAAGGCCAGCCTGCTCTACAAAGTGAGTACAGGACAGCCAGGGCTCTGTTATACAGAGAAACTCTGTCTTGAAAAACAAAACAAAACAACAAAAACAAAAAGTGGGATATTTTAGCCAGTCCAGGTGTGTATTCCTATTCAGCTTTCAGGAGGCTGAGGTAGGATGGCCATGAGTTCAAGGCCAGCGTGGGGCTACCAATGAGAAGCTGTCTCAAAAAGAGAGGTATGGGGATAATGTAATTAAATTACCAATATTTATATTATAGTTAATTGGTCAGCAGTGTTAATCCTTAACCCACCATTATAAATAAACACACACAGACCCTTGATGAATTTTAACAAGCCTTAGCCTGGATTGAGCAACTTAGCCCATCCAAACTAGCTTATAATTCTATTACCCAATAAAACCCCACAACATATACATAGATCCCCTTGGGCTGTGCTGATGTTCCAGGCCATGAGGAGATATGATTCTTCTATCTAACTCATGGCATGTCTTCTTCCTCTTCCTGGCTTCTTCCCCTGATCCTCTCTCTGCCCCAGAAGCTGGCCAGCCTTCCCCCTCCCACCTCTCCCACCCAATCTAGGCTCCAGCATTTTATTCAACCAATCAACTTTAAATTTTGTAGAGCAAGGTTTAGACAACAAAGACAGATATACATGACAATGTCCTTGTCTGGGCAGCAACCAGATCCTGGGGGCCAGTAATTAGCAGCAAAATTACAAGCAGCTTTCAGGTTACCCCAACAGACAGGAAAGATTTTCAATTATATAATTATCAATAAACCGTACTCAAGCAAACTGGTTGGAATTGGAGTTCCTTCTACCAAGATTGATTTATGTGTGTGCAATACTGGGGACCAAGTTCAGAGCCTCAGGCATGTTACCACTGAACTCACCTGCAACTGGGAGAGGTTTCTAGAGAGGGCAGCAGTCTCCCTGGCTTAGCATAAGGCACTTAATAGGCATCTATGGCCTTTAAGGTGAGTCAAGAGACCAGGCATGGTGGTGCTTGCCTCTAGAACTCACAGACCAGCACTCAGGAGGCAGAGGCAGGCAGATCTCTGTGTGTTCAAGGCTAGCCGGGTCTACAAAGTAAATCCAGGACAGCCAGGGATACACAGAGAAACCCTGTCTTGAAAACGCAAAACAAAACAAACAAAAAAGAAACACTATGATCAAGGCAACTCATATAAAAGAAAGCATTTAATTGGGACTGGCTTACAGTTTCAAAGGTTTAGTCCATTATCATCATGGTGAGGAGCATGGTGGCATGCCGACAGGTGCTGTGCAATAGCTGAGAGTGACATCCTGATCCATAGGCAGAGAGAGAGAGACTGTAGACTTTTGAAGTCTCAAATCCAACCCCCTGTGACACACTTCCTAATCCTTATAAATCCTTTCAAATAGTGCCACTGCTTGATCACAAGGCATTCAAATATATGAGCCTGTAGGGGCCTTTCTTTCTTTCTTTCTTCCTTCCTTCCTTCCTTCCTTCCTTCCTTCCTTCCTTCCTTCCTTTCTTTTAGTTTTTCCAGACAGGGTTTCTCTGTGTAACAGTCCTTGAGTCCTTGTTGTCCTGGACTCCCTTTGTAGACCAGGCTGGCCTTGAACTCACAGAGATCCACTTGCCTCTGCCTCCCAAGTGCTGGGATTAAAGATGCCTGCCACCATGTCTGGTTTATTTTCCTGTGTGTGTGTGTGTGTGTGTGTGTGTGTGTCTTAAGAAAAATTTGCAGAATTCTCACTACAATCCGGTTTTCTGATCTCCCCTGTTACCAGTCACACATGTAGTGCACCTACATACACCCAAGCAAAACATGTATACACACAAAACAAATCAAACAGAAAGGCAAACATTTGACTTGCGGTTGCCTTGGTAACCCAAGCACTTTACAGTCATTCAGATGCAATCAGAAGCAGGTGCTATTTGTTCCAAGCTGCATCAGATATCCACAGACACACTGTAGAGTACAGAGAAACGGGCTGGAGATGCAGCTTAGAGAGAACAATGGTTGCCTAACATTTGTGAGACTCCAGGTTTTGTCCCCAATATCCAGCCCAAATAAGAAAGAAGATGGAGAGATGGTTCAGTGGTTAAGAGTATTTGCTGTTCTTGCAGAGGACCTGGCTTCAGTTCCTAGAACCCACAACTCTGTCAATCCAGATCCAGGAGATCTGACATAGTACACACACATACAAGAAGAAAGGAAGGAATGAAACAGAAGAAAATTGTTACATCTGGAGGCATAGGCTTGTAATCCTAGCTACTTAGGAGGTTGAGGCAGGAGAATCAAAAGTTTGATGCAAACCTGGACTACAAAGTAAATTCAAGGTTGGCCTGAGAAGTTTAGTGAGACTGACACAGTCTAGGTGTCTCGATTGGCTTCATCTTTGTTATGAAATATAATGATGGGGGGGTTTACCATGGCAGGCCCATGCCAATGTATGTCATAAGGAATTACACCACACAACAGATCTTGTACAAGGAGGTTTATTGGGGAAGGAAAAGGAGTGGGAGGGAGAGAACAGAGAGTGAGCAAGCTGTGGTGGCAGGGGTCCTTTATCCCACAGCCCACACCTGGGCACCTGGTGGCAGTATATGATATAAGCCATTGCTAGGTCCCCAGAGGAGCCTAGTGGGATCGCCCGTAAGTTAACAATCTTCTCTGCCAGTTAAAAGAATTAAAAGGCAGACAAAAATTTGAGGGTAATATGTATCAGTGGACAGACAGCAGAAGATGGAATTAGCAGTTGAAGAAAGGCATTTACATGGGGTGAGGAAGCACACATGCAGCAGACACAGAGAAAAAGAATCTCTGCAAAGCAGAGAGGGGACCCAGGAAGCAAGAAAATTCCAGTCTCTTCTCAAGGGCTCCTGTTTTTAATGTCTCTGAAGAATCTTCCTCCCCTAACTTAGGATTGGTCAGTTTGAAGACAGATTGGATGGTCGATTGATCCACAGCTGTTGTGTGACAAGTCCTGATCTTGTTATAGTCCAAGAATAGCCACACAAACCACTCAGTCACCCATCTCAGTCAGATATTGATGGTTTATTGAATGTGTGGAGTCTGACTCCATCTTGAAAATAAATTCCATTTTGTATTAGGTTTGGCTCAGAGCTGACCCCCAGTTCCAGAACAACAACAAAATGTACCCCTTACATTCCAGGGATGTTCCCTAGTCTCAAGGACAGCTCACTCTGAGAAAGCACACAAAAAGTCTACACAAACTTTCTGGTGGTTAACCTGACCACAGCTGGTTAGTCAGTAACAACAAGTCAATCAGAAATGGACATGACTAGTTACCAAAATGTCATCCAATGATAAAAAGCCTGTTTCTGGGCTGGAGAGGTGGCTCAGAGGTTAAGAGCACTGGCTGTTCTTCCCAAGGTCCTGAGTTCAATTCCCAGCAACCACATGGTGGCTCACAGCCATCTACATTGAGATCTGCCCGGGCATATATGTAGAGCAAATACTGTATACATAATAAACAAACAAACAAACAAACAAATAAATAAATAAGTAGATAAACAAATAAATAAATAAGTAAATAAATGTAGAGCAAATACTGTATACATAATAAATAAATAAATAGATAAATAAATGAATGAATGAATGAATGAATGTTTAAAAAAAAACCCCAAAAACAAAACCTGTTTCTTTGTCTAAGTCTGTATATAAACCCAATGTTTTCTGAGTTCAGGGCTCTCAACTCAAACCACTGCATCAGTGAGCATTGAGAGTCCAAGCTCTGAGCTTGAATAAACAACCCTCATGCATTTACATCAGAGTTGGCTCCTGGGTGGTCTTTGGGGTCTCGGTAACTAGGCAAAACAAATCACACCATAAAACTGATCATGGTTAGCATGACCAGGGTTACAGGCTCTGAAACCTCTTTGGGATCCTGGTCATGCTGCCTATGATTAGTTTTGGGGTGTGTGTTCAATAAACCATCAATATCTGACTGAGATGGGTGTGGAGACAAAACTTTTAGTTAGCAAATATATTTTTAATAACTATAGACACTTGTAACAAAAATAAACACTTATTACCGAACTACTAACCCTAAGAATAACTATAAACACCTTTTACCTAACAAGTAATGTAGCAGAATATCTTTATTTAGCACACATATTTATTAATACTTATCAATCACCTATAAAATACCTAAATCCTATAACCTAAACCTTAATCATCCATAATCTATCTGAAAACACTCTAATATCTACCTAAAAACATTCAACTAACACTATTCTAACTTTTTTTCTTTTTGGTTTTTCGAGACAGGGTTTCTCTGTATAACAGCTCTGGCTATCCTGAACTCGCTTTGTAGCCCAGGCTGGCCTCGAACTCACAGAGATCCGCCTGCCTCTGCCTCCCAAGTGCTGGGATTAAAGGCGTGCGCCACCATCGCCTGGCTCTATTCTAACTTTCTTAAAAGGATATTAATATTCTTAGCATAGGTCCGTGCAGGAAGGCCTTGTTTAGAGCAGTCCCATCAGGTAGTCTCTTAAACTTAAAGTCTGTTGGGCCCTATTTTGCCAGTTCCTAAGGCCAGTTTATTTTCATTGTCAAATTGTGCCCAGTTTATAAAATCAGTCCGTCGCAACCGCCAACTGAGGGCGGCTTTTTCAATCACTTAATATTTGCTTCCAAGGTCTCTTAGGCCCTGGGCCAGTCCCGAGCTTCTCCAAGCAGCTTTGTAACTCTGCTTGCCTCAGTCATTTTTCCGGCGCTCTGGGGTCTCAAGAATGCTATGCCTGGGCTGGAGAGATAGCTCAGCGGTTAAGAGCACTGGCTGCTCTTCCAGAGGTCATGAGTTCAATTCCCAGCAACCACATGGTGGCTCACAACCATCCATAATGAAATCTGGTGCCCTCTTCTGGCCTGCAGATATGCCTGCAGACAGAACACTGTATACATAATAAATAAATCTTTAAAAAAAAAAATGCCATGCCTTTGCCTTGGGCTATAGCAGTCTAAATTCTGTGAATGGTGTACCTTGCGGTGCTCTTCAATGTGGCCTCTCAGTCAAAGAGGGCAGGAGGAAGAAGAGAGAGACCGTGTGGATCTCCAGCTTATATGGAGTCTCTATGGCATTCTCTCATGGTCTTTGGTGATCTGGAGGGTCCACAAGACCTCCCTTGATGGTCAGCGGTCCTGTTGCTTCTCACAGCAAATGATGTCATCTACGTGGCTTGTGAGGTTTCTTAGCAATGCTCATTCAACAGGACATATCATCAGGCCACAACTGACTCCATCCAGATCAACAAGTAAAGGGATGCCAAGCTCCTCCCGAGTGCTGCCATGTTGAACTGAACTGCCTACTAATTTCACTAAGGAGACCTGACTTCTACCACAAATTAATCCTATTAATAACTATAACAACAACTAATCCTAACCTTTTAGAAGGATACAGTCTCTGGGGCAGGTCCTCAATCGTCAGGAACACCTCAGGAGTAGATCCTTTAAGGCACTCGATCAACAGTCTTTGCTCAAGAACACCTTAGACGTGGGTCCTTTAGGGTAAATTTGCTATTGCATTGACATGATGCTTGAGGCTTTCTTCTGTCTGGAGCCTCAGCTGTCCATAGACCAATTTATTCAGTTTGTATTAGTCACTCAGCCGCTCTGCTTCAGTCTTTGGGGCTGGCCACAATTCTATTCAGGCCACTGTTTGAACTGTAGGCAAAAACTGGCTCACAAGGTTTAGTCCTTGGTTTTTTGCTTCCTTGCTGAGGCCTTCTCTGCTCACCTGCTTTCTGCCTCAGGGAGAGCTGATTGTATTTTTTCAGCTCTGTTTAAGATCAGCTTTTCAGCCGGGCAGTGGTGGAGCACGCCTTTGATCCCAGCACTCGGGAGGCAGAGGCAGGTGGATCTCTGTGAGTTCGAGGCCAGCCTGGTCTACAAAGCGAGTCCAGGGCAGCCAGGACTGTTACACAGAGAGACCCTGTCTCGAAAAACCAAAAAAAAAAAAAAAAAAAGATCAGCTTTTCAGATCTTTTCAGTCTGCCCGCATTAACTCCACCAGATGATACAACCCGTCTTGCATCTTGAAATAGTCTCTAGTGTGGGAACTCTCAGTCTCCATCCACTTCATCCTTAAATAGGGTCTCTCCTTGTTTCACCTGGCTTCAGCCTAATCTGGACTCTGCCCACTTTGTAAGGCTATTAGCAGCTGAAAACAATACCAAACCATAAACCTTGTTTTTAGTCCATATGTTCCTATGCTAAGTGCCCACAGGTGCCAGGTTGATCGTCATGCCCCCTTTTAAGAGGCCCCTAGATATTAACTAAATCTAATTTATCAATCTAACTCCCCTTATGTGGGTGACTTGAGTGGTTTCTGTGGCTATTCTCAGACTATAACATTTGGAGGTCCCACCTAGATTGAACTGTAACATTTGGAGGTTCCACCAAGATTGGACTTTACCATTTAGAGCTTCCACTGAGATTGAACTATAACTAACAATCTGGCCTTGAACTCGTTGAGCCAATTCATCATCAGGGAGCCTGCTGGTGGGAGACAAAAGTTTACAAAGCTTTTCTGTCAGGCTTTTGTCTTAGGACAAGAGGTTGAGAAAGAAGCAGGCCATCTCCCCCCCTCCCCCAAGGACAGTATCCCTGTATCCCTGGCTGTTCTGGACTCACTTTGTAGACCAGGCTAGCTTCGAACTCACAGAAATCTGTCTGTCTCTGCCTCTGCCTCCCGAGTGCTGGGATTAAAGGTGTGTGCCACCAGGCCCAGACCCTCAGAAGAATTTATTACATCACTGTGGGTCTGAATAATTGCATATGGGTTTCTGTTTTTTTTTTTTGTTTTGTTTTGTTTTTTTTTGGGGGGGGGTTTCGAGACAGGGTTTCTCTGTATAACAGCTCGGGCTGTCCTGGACTCGCTTTTGTAGACCAGGCTGGCCTCGAACTCACAGAGATCCGCCTGCCTCTGCCTCCCAAGTGCTGGGATTAAAGGCGTGCGCCACCACCGCCCGGCGCATATGGGTTTCTACAACACTTATTGTTATAGCAGTATTGCTAAACCATCTTCACTGCTGGCTTAAACTACTAACTGCCAATAAAGGGTCAATGTAAGTTTATGAAAGGAAATCTCTGTGGTCGGTCAGTCAAGTCCTTTTCAGAATCAGATACTGGTGCCATGATTAGAGCATTCTCCTTCGGAAGGACAATTGTAGGTGGCTGCTTTGGCCAGATAACCAATTTACCATTTCTCGGGAGAGTTTTTACAGGTAGCCCCCCCCCCTTTTGTTTTTTGTTTTTCAAGACAGGGTTTCCCTGTGTATCCTTGGCTGTCCCTGACTCACTTTGTAGACCAGGTTGGCCTTGAACTCACAGAGATCCACCTGCCTCTGCTTCCCAAGTGCTGGGATTAAAGGCATGTGCCACCACGCCCGGCAGATTTCCCCCCCCCCCTTTTTTTTTATTCTTGCCTTAAAATTTTCTTCAAAGCCGGGCAGTGGTGACGCCTTTAATCCCAGCACTTGGGAGGCAGAGGCAGGCGGATCTTTGCGAGTTCGAGGCCAGCCTGGTCTACAAATTGAGTCCAGGACAGCCAGGGCTACACAGAGAAACTCTGTCTCGAAAAACCAAAAAAAAAAAATTTTTTTTTCTTCAAAACAGAGCATACTCCAATAGAAATAATAATATCCAAGACATCCAGTTACAAAATTACATATTCTAGATTATTCTATACAAACACCCAGCAAGAAGGAGAAGCACACAGGCAACATTCACAGAAATCCAGCTACTACTGCACACAAGACCCATTTACCCAAAGTAACTAATTGAGGCGGAAGGGCAGGTAGGCTGGGCTGAGCTCACCAGGCTCACCACTAGTGGCCCACCTTTCTCTCCTCCCGCATCCTATTGGTCGATTTCTCAAGGTCTGGCCTCCAGGCTTCCTTACTGAATTTGGGATCCCGCCCCTCAGGCCCTTAGCAACTGGCTAACTAGGAGTGGGCGGAGCAGGAAGTTAGCCAATTGGGCTCCCACATTCGGTTTCCTCCCCTTCCTGGGTCTGCTGCTTAAAGGAGATAACATACCTGGGTTGGGGAAGAATCTGCTTGTAAAGCTAGGCTGCTGCTTTGGCCCTTTTAAAACGGAGAGCCACGGAGGAGGGGTTGTTCTGGGAGGAACCAATGAACAACTTCTATTAGGCCGAGGTCAAGTGTGCTAGTCCGGTGCACAGTCTGCACGCACCAGGTAAGAAGGGTATAGGGTGGGTGAAGGCTGGGTCCCCCTGACGCCCGGCTCTTCCAGGTTGTAGTCGCTACGACGCCCGCCGGCTACATGTCCCTGAGAGGAGTCTCCGCGCGGCTGCTGAACCGCAAGCTCGGCCTACGCTGCCTGCGTGTCGCGCGTACGTGGAGCTCCGCGGCGGTGCACACCGGTCAGTGTGGGGGCCCGGGATAGGTGGGCAGGGGGACACAAGGACACTTTCTCAGTGTGACTTTCTCGTCCTGTGTTTGCAGAGAAGACACAGAGCCGATCGACCAAAGGTAAGAACCACCTACCCACCTACTTCCGATCCAGCTATTGCCCTGACCCGTGGTGGTCCGAGGATGCAAAGGCTGCTGGAAAGGGAGGCTGGGCTGTGCCTAGGGTCAGAAGCGCTAAGTGGATATTTGTTTCTACTGCGTTGGAGACGGGTTGCATTAGTTACACTGTTTTCAAGCGAGATGGGGAGAATGGGTACAGCTTAGAGGCGGTGTCTGGCTGACTCGACCCCCATTCCATACCCAGCCTCTCGTCCTGCGTTTGACTGGAGGGACCCACTGGTACTGGAGGAGCAGCTGACTGCCGATGAGAAACTCATCAGGGATACCTTCCGCAACTACTGCCAAGAGCGGCTTATGCCTCGAATTCTGCTGGCCAATCGAAATGAAGGTGCCTTGGTGGGAGGGTAGGCACCCTGGGCTCCTCAACCACACGTGATTGTGGGGATTTACACCTGCTGCTGTGCACACACACCAGCTCTGTCCCTGAGGTCAGCAACTCCGTCAAGCTGAGACAGGGCCTGACTGACATTCGTCTCTGCAGTTTTTCACCGGGACATCGTGTATGAGATGGGGGAGCTGGGCATCTTGGGACCCACTATCAAAGGTAAGGACAGTTCTGTGTATCTGCAGCCCTTACCCACAACATCCTGAAGAGCCATCCCCTTTCCTTAGCCATAGGCTTCCATCTGTAAAACAGGCAGTGGTTGTCCGCCTTGCAAGCAGCCCCCTGCCCACTTCTAGAAGGGCCCCATTACAGCCCCTACTCAGTCTCAGGTTCCAGCCGGGTTAATCTTTGGTCTGCCTGATTCTCTACACCAGGGTATGGCTGTGCTGGAGTGTCATCGGTGGCCTATGGGCTCCTGACCCGAGAGCTGGAGAGGGTGGACAGTGGCTACAGGTCAATGATGAGTGTTCAGTCCTCCCTTGTCATGCACCCCATCTATACCTACGGGACTGAGGAGCAACGACAGAAGTATCTGCCCCGTCTTGGTGAGCAGCTGCTGCCAGGTGGAGGGAAGTCAGACTGTGGTCTGAATGTAGATCCCAGTGTCCCCACAACCTGCCTTCTCTCTACAGACCACCTATGCCCATTTGAGGCCTTGATCCCAGCATGGATCCCAGGCCAGCTCTCCGTCAGCTCCTGCTCCCCCCCTTTGACTTTACCTCTGGCCACCATCGTCACCCCTTGGATTTGTTTTCTGGGCCTTTCATCCCAGTCCAAAGTTTAAAGTCTTAACTGCCAATCGGATCCATGAGGCCCACAAGCAGGCCACTGGGACCTTTCCTCTACTTCTCTGGTCTCTCAGATTTTATTTGTAGATAGGGTCTCACTATGTAACCCTTTTGGCCTGGAGCTTTGTGGCCTCAAACTCAGAGGTCTACCTGCCTTGGCCTCCTGAAGGAGAGATAGAAGCTGATTAAAGGCATGTACTACCATGCTTATCCCTCTGGCCACTATCGGCCACTATTTTGATTTTTTTGTTTGTTTTGGTTTTTTCAAGACAGGGTTTCTCTGTGTAACAGCCCTGGCTGTCCTGGACTCGCTTTGTAGATCATGCTGCCTCAAACTGAACTCACAGAGATCCACCTGCCTCTGCCTCCCAAGTGCTGGGATCAAAGTCCTGCGCCACCAGCACCTAGTTTTGATTGCTCAACTACTAGGGATTCTCCAAACAACCACCTTAGTGACTACTCTTTCTCATCCCCTACTTCAAGCTGGGTGTGGTAGCACATGCCTCTAATCCCAGCATAACAGAGGCCAGCTTGGTCTCCATAGTGAGTTCCAGGATTGGGCTACATAGTGAGGCCGTCTCAAAACAAAGAAACAAATGGTGTGGTGGCACCCACATTTAATCCTAGCACTTGGGAGGCAGAGGCAGATGAATCTGATTTTGGTGCCAGCCTGGTCTACAGAGGGAGTTCCAGGACAGCCAGGGCTACAGAGAGAAACCCTGTCTCAAAAAAACAAAAACAAAACAAAAAATCAAGAAACAAAAACTCCCAAACTTAATACCCCCCTTCATCTAAACCTCTTAGAGCCCTTCAAGATACTCTTGCCAACAACCCCTTCTTTACTTTCTGGCTTCCTTCACATTAATGCATTGTGATTATGGCCTGGACCATTTCCTCAGGTCAGAGTGCCATGGTGGCTGGATGTTATGGGCCTTGGCTATAGGCCTGGCTCTGCAGAGAAGATAATTTATCAGGAGAGGATGGAGTCTGGTAGCCTTATGGTTCTGTCTTGTGTTTGCAGCCAAGGGTGAACTTCTGGGTTGCTTCGGGCTTACAGAGCCCAACCATGGGAGTGACCCAGGCGGCATGGAGACCAGAGCTCGCCATAATCCCTCAAACCACAGCTATACTCTCAGTGGGACCAAGACCTGGTGAGGGGCCCAGGTGGTGGTGGGTGATAAGGTGTATATGAGGGGACAGCATTCAGATCCCTCCATAACTTTCTGGCCCCCAGGATCACCAACTCTCCTGTGGCTGACCTATTCGTAGTGTGGGCTCGGTGTGAGGATAACTGTATTCGGGGCTTCCTGCTGGAGAAGGGGATGCGGGGCCTCTCAGCCCCTAGGATTGAGGGAAAGTTCTCCTTGCGGGCCTCAGCTACTGGTATGATCATCATGGACAGCGTCGAGGTGCCTGAGGAGAATGTGCTGCCTAATGTGTCCAGCCTGGCGGTAGGTGGTACACACCTTGGGAACTGATGGTGGGTCACCTGCTGGCTCATCTTTCTCACCTTTTCAAGTGGAGAGCAAGCATACATGGTCCTTGTGGAGCACTGTGGAATTTATGCTGCTCTCTGTCCATGGGTGTGTTAATTACATCTTTTGGGTTACCACTCTGCTCATTAGCTCTGCCCAGGATGCATATGGGCCCTGGACTACTTTCTACTCTACACATAGCAGCTTCCTATCTCCCGCCAGTCTCTTGGATGTAAGCACTGAGGTCAGGCCCCATGCTGTATAGGACTGCTTGTACAGAGTGAGTGGAAAGGCACTGAACAAGGCTTGCTGCACCCAAGTTTTTGGTGCCCACACTGTGATTTAAATGGCTGCAGATCCCTTTGTCTGGGACATTTGAGAGATGGATTTTCCTGCTTCACAGTTGATTCTTCCCAGGCCTTCAGCTGAGACCTCTTGTCAATCTTATAGGGCCCTTTTGGCTGCCTCAACACTGCCCGGTATGGCATCACATGGGGTGTGTTAGGAGCTGCTGAGTTCTGTTTGCACACAGCCCGGCAGTATGCCCTGGACAGGTATGTGGGGCTGCTGTAACCCCTGGGGTGGATGGAGGGTGTTGGGGCTCACCTTGTTCCCCAACAATGACTTCCCCAGGACCCACCAAGTTTAAGTTTCTGCTCTATGAGATGGCCCAGGACATTTTGAGCAGTTACAATGTTCAGCTAACGTACAGGGCCAACATGACCTGGGAAGCCTCGTGTACTACGGGTCTTCACTTGACCTTGTGTGTTCTAGGATCCAGTTTGGCGTCCCCTTGGCCAGGAACCAGCTGATTCAGAAGAAGTTGGCAGACATGCTCACCGAGATCACACTGGGCCTCCATGCTTGTTTGCAACTTGGCCGTTTAAAGGATCAGGACAAGTAAGGATTATATACTATGGTTGAATTGTAGGCCTTTTCTGAGATCCTTCCCATCTGGTGGCCCCAGGGATACGAGTTCTCCTCCCACCCCACCCCTTTTTCTTTGGTTTTTGGAGAGGGTTTCTCTGTGTAGCCCTTGGCTGCCTTGGAACTTGCTCTGTAGATCAGATTGCCCTTGAACTCACAGAAATCCACTTGCCTCAGACTCCCAAGTACTAGGATTAAAGGCATGCGCCACCACTGCTCAGTGTACACCTTGGTTTTGATGGGCTGGATCAGGGACAGCCCATCAGGTGGGCATGTCCTCCATCTGCTGGGTGTAGTCAGTGCATGAGACCCAGTGTTTGTAACATATGTGGTACTCCCAGGGCTACCCCAGAAATGGTCTCCCTGCTGAAGAGAAATAACTGTGGGAAAGCCCTGGACATTGCCCGCCAGGCACGAGACATCCTGGGAGGAAATGGGATTTCTGATGAGTACCATGTGATCCGGCATGCTATGAATCTGGAGGCGGTGAACACTTATGAAGGTCAGGGTTGTACCCTGGGCTCGTGGGTTGGGGAGGAGGGTGTCATAGTGGCCTGAGGGAGGGAAACAGCAGTAAGGAGCCCAGACAGCACAACTGAGCCCACCAGCTGTCACCAAGTGGCTATTAAGCCCTATTCTGTCCCTTACCTGGAGTTAGTTGTTCACAGAGGTTGTGGGAATAAATACATAAGAGAATGACTACATGACTTCAGAGGTCCCAATGAGCAGATTTTATAAGATGCTCCTGTTCTCATTGTGGGATGGGACATGGAGTCCCAAGACCAAAGTGCTGAGGGGGGAGGGGGGTACAGTTCCTGTTGGACAGGTAGGTGTGAAGAAGAAAAGAGCACACAGTAATTGTATCCCTACTTCATGTTCAGAGGAAAAACCCATTTGTAGACTATGGAACTCACAAGGGCTTGTACCCATGGCTTAGGACAAACTTGGAGAAAGACATGAAAAAAAGGAGGGCTATGGGAATGGCTCAGTGGGCACAACAGTTGCCATAAAAGCCTGAGAACCTGAGTTTAAGTCCCCACAGCCTACGTAAAGTCAGCACAGTAGCATGCAACTGTAATCCAGTGCTTCTAAGTAAAATGGGAAACTCAGGCATGAGTTCTTAGATGCTCAGAACAGCTAGCCTGAGGACACATTAGTCAACAACAAAAGTCCCCTGGTCTCAAGGACCAAGACCTGAGGTTGTCCCCTGGCCTTCACATGTATGCCATGTCATGTGGACCGTACTTTCATGTATCTTTGACCAATATTAAAAATGGGGGAAATAAAATCTGGTGTGAGATCCATGCAAAATGGGGACACTAGCTTCATGGGCAGAGAACCTTCTGGACAGAAAAAGCAGAATGTACAGGATATCTTCCCTACCTGCCTCCATGACTGAGGATTTGAATGAAGAGAAAGTCCCACAGCCTTTAGTGTTTATCTTAGGCTACTGGATGAAACACTCCAGAACAGTGAGAGGGAGAGTTGGGGTGAGATTCTACAATGTGAGCATGATTTGAGATGGGTCAAACTTGGGCTTTTGGAAGTAATGGAATCATTTGACTGTGTAAAAAGCAAATCATGGTTTCTGGTGCTATCCCTGATGGTAGGAAGAAGCAAAGGACCATCCATGTTTTTGCGTAGATGATTTGTCCATCCAATTCTGGAATAAATTATGACCAAGGTGGAAATCAAAACATTTAATCAACTATAGGTGTGGGCTGAGTGAATTTGCTAAGGTTATGGCAGGGGCTAGCCTTGTCACACTTTGGTAGTTAGTACAAAGATTATTGGTGGCTTTTATGTTGGGGTACAGAACACAATCTCAGCATGGCTCATACAGCAGCCTCTGTGCCTTCTTTTGGTGACTGTTAAGAGAGGAGCCTCTTAGCAGAAGTCAGTATTCACCATCTTTGTAATTCTGTTCTTCTGAAATGAGAACCTAGGGCAGCACGAGGGATGACTTTAAAGGTAAGTTATGAGCTGAACACTCCAAACCAACTCTAACATTCATCTCACGCAGGTACACATGACATTCATGCTCTGATCCTTGGGAGAGCAATTACTGGGATTCAGGCATTCACAGTTGGCAAGTGAACTCACTTCAACCGCGGGTACTTCAACAGAAAAAGGCTTGGCTCTGAGTGCTCAAGAAGGGAAGGCTGGACCCGGCTTTTATGGTGGAAAGTGAGGCACTGATTTGAGACTATGGAAATTTCTCGATAGAAAGAAGATGCACCTAATTATTTGTATGGCCCTCAGCCCTTTTCAACTGAAGATGAGATCAGACTCCATCTACCTTGTTTTAAGCTTTTTCTAATGGGGAGGAAAGTGACACAGAAGCCACTGAGATGGAACAGACCTTGTAAGAAGGTACACTGGAGTTTACAATGTGCCTTCTTGCCTCCATCCCAGGGGCAGTACCTTCTGTGTTCAACACTGAGCAGATAAAAGTGAGAAATAAAGAACCTGTGCCTTACTCCTTGGGGTTGAGCTAAGTTTGGGAAGTTTCTCATAGGAGGGATGAACATGCCTGGGGGTAGTGCCACTCTGGAATAGTGCATAGACTTTGAGATAGTCTTTGACTGGCAGGGGACACAGCTACCTACACAATAACATGAATAACAGTTTGACTTCTCAGTCCAGACCACATGACTAGAAACCCAAGGGGTTTTACAGGGACTGTAACCCTGTCTGATGGGACTGGCAGTGAAGGGCTTAGTAAAAGTCTTGTTTCCTAAGGTTGGGGTGGGTATCAGTGGCAGAGCACTTGTCTGTCATGTGCTAATCCATGTGCTCTGGATTTCATTCCCTGAATTGCAGGGGGAAAAAGAAAGTCTAAGTTCCTGTTCATATTTATTCTCAGCTGAGACATTCTAGGTCTCTATCCTCACAGGATACACCTACAAATTCTTTCTTTTGGGCAGGGGGGTTGAGACAGGGTTTCTCTGTATAGCTCTGACTGTCCTGGACTCTCTTTGTAGACCAGGGTGGGCTTGAACTCACAGATAGCCACCTGCCTCTGCCTCCCAAATGCTGGGATTAAAGGCATGTGCCACTAGCCCAACGCACCCCCAAATTCTTACCTCAGACTGGACACACAGGTCCTTGTATACAGTTTCCACAGTGTGGCAGACTTGTTTGAGCTCCATTTCTAGATGGCTGATCTTTGCCATCTTCTGGGTGAACTCCTGGAGTCTCTCCTGAATGATCTTGCTATGGTGGCTGTAGACCTGGTACATCCTCTCCTCCAACTTCTCCGTCAGATCTGAGACCTTGCAAAAAGTAACCAAGAGTTGCACTGAATACAGGTAAAGTTTTGTTTACATGTTATGTTCTGTGAGATATGGTCCTGCCATGTAGCCCAAGCTAGTCGTGAACTCTTCCATCTTTCTGTCTCAGTCTCTTTAGTGTTGGGATTATATGCACACAGATGTACACCATAATTTCCAGTTCTTGGGGTTCTAATGGTCATTCTCACCTAGTTGGGACTGGCCTTGAATATGCTATGTAGCTGATGCTAATTTTGAACTCCTGACTCTAGTACTACCTCCTAAGTGCTAGGAATTATAGGGATGTGGCACAATGCCCAGCTTCTTTTCTTTATTTTCTTGTTTTTGTTTTTTGAGACAAGGTTTCTCTGTGTAACAGCCCTGGCTGTCCTGGACTTGCTTTGTAGACCACACTGGCCTCAAACTCACAAGAGATCCACCTGCCTCTGCCTCCCGAGTGCTGAGTTTAAAGGCGTGCGCCACCACGACCGGCCATTATAGACAGCTGTGAACTGCCATGTAGTGCTAGGATTTGAACCTTCGTTCTTTGGAAGAACAGCCAGTGCTCTTAACTGCTGACCCATCTCTCCAGCCCTGCCTTTTCTTTCTTAAAACAAAATACAAATGTATGTTCAGTTGGTTCTTCATATTAAATCTAGGCATTATTAGAAATCAACAGGAAGCCGGGCGTGGTGGCGCACGCCTTTAATCCCAGCACTTGGGAGGCAGAGGTAGGCGGATCTCTGTGAGTTCGAGGCCAGCCTGGTCTACAAAGCAAGTCCAGGACAGCCAGACAGCCAGGGCTGTTACACAGAGAAACCCTGTCTCGAAAAACCAAAAAAAAAAAAAAAAAAGAAAACAGGAAAAGTAAAATCTGTAGGAAACTAGGTGTAACCCCTAGCAAGGAGGGAGAGTTTCCTCGGCTACACATTGAGTTCCAAGCTATCTAAAGTTACATAGCAAGATCCTGCCTCAAAAACCCAAAAATAAATAAAATATTCAGAAAGGCATGCATTGGTTTTGTGCAAATACTACCTCATTTGATAAGACAGAACTAAGCACCAACTGACAGTAAAAACTGGTATCCATGGGGTTCTGAAATTGATCCCTTTATTGGATACCAAGGAAAGACTGTTACTGGTCCTTGCTACCTTGTAGGTTCTTTTCTCCACCTTTTATTCCCCCAGTTTAGAGATTAAAAAGGATAGAAGAGAGAGAAGAATTAGGAAAATTCTTTTTCTTTTCTGAATCTAATTTCTTTCCTTTTGTTTCTTCCTTAACCATGGGTACTAATAAACTGAAACCAACCTCCCTAAAAGACCAACAACCACTGACCCTGCCTATTGGGGCACTAGCATTTATAGGCCCTCTGAAAAGTTCCCAGAGTTCTTTTTTTTCCCCTTTGGTTTTTTGAGACAAGGTTTCTCAAGTCTAGCCCTGGCTGTCCTGGAACTCATTCTGTAGACCAGGCTGGCCTCGAACGCAGAGATCTGCCTGCCTCTGCCTACCTAGTGCTGGGATTAAAGGTGTGCACCACCACACCCAGCAATTACAGACAGTTGTGACTGCCATGTGGGTGCTGGGATTTTAACTCAGATCCTTTGGAAGAGCAGCCATCTTAACCGCTAAGCCATCTCTCCAACCCCAGTTCCCAGAATTCTAAACATCACACAATCACTGAAATTATCTGCAGCTGGCAAAACTACGCCTCTGCTAGAGCATGAGGCAAATTAGGGTCAGCTGCTGCAGACAATCCAAAGCAGCCCCATATTCTCACACCTGGTATTAAAACAAAAGCATATTATGTTTATGTGGTTTTTAAAAAAGATTTATTGGGGGCTGGAGAAATGGTTCAGCGGTTGGGAGCACTGGCTGCTCTTCCAGAGGACCTGGGTTCAATTCCCAGCACCCATATGGGGCTCACAACTGTCTGTTAACTCCTGTTCCTGGAGCTCTGGCTCACTCACACAGACACACATGCAGTCAAAGCACCAATATACATAAAAATTAAGAAAATAAGATTTAAGAAAAGATTTATTTACTTATTATGTATATAGTATTTGGCCTGCATATATGCTTACAGGCCAGAAGAGGGCATCAGATCTCAGATGATTATGAGCCACCATGTGGTTGCTTGGAATTGAACTCAGGACCTCTGGAAGAGCAGCCAGTGCTCTTAACCTCTGAGCCATCTCTCCAGCCCATTGATGTGTTTTTAAAGAAACCAAAATTGCAGGATTCTTAAAAATGTCACTACAAAAGACTGCACATAGTTAGAAATAGAGAAGGTCTGACTAAAGGCCCAGGACCAATGCAGTTCATAGCTCTGCTGGCTGTGCATTTCAAGGAGCACCAGGCACATCCACACTCCAACAATCCACAGAAGCTGCATTCCAGCAAGCATACCATCAGGCTTTGTGAGGCATGAGCCTCACATATGTTGTAGGACCAACTATCCCATCCCAGACCTGTAGAGAGAATATCTTGTGTATTGTATGGATGCATCTACCTATCGTCTATAGGAAAGGTAGAATAGAAGGTAGGACATGTGGTAGGCAGAAAGGATTCTGGTATAGTGCCAGGTTCAGGAGATTCACCAGGTAATGGAGGACACATACATGGTAACTGAGCAGAAGTAACATGGCTGAACTTAGAATACAATAAATGGGTTAATTGCAAGCTGATCAGGGAATGAGCCTATCTGTATGGCCTAGGTATTTGTAAATATATTTCAGGTCTTAATAGTCTTTATTCCAGGAGCCTGGGGCCAGGAGGAAACCCCCCCACAACACAGACCACAGCTACCTTCTAAGGACACATGGGTAAGATAAGGCAAACCACAGCCAGGCCCTTAACCCTAGCTACTCAGAATGCTGAGGCAGAAGCATTACAAGTTTAAGACATGGACTACAGAGTGAGTTCAAGGCCAACTGGGCAAGTGAGCCCTTGCTTCAAAATAAAAAGTAAGAAGGCTAGGGTATAAATATAGCCCAGTATTAGGATACTGATCTAGCATACTTAAGATTCTTGAATTGGATGGATCTGTGTTCCTGAGCCTGGCTCCCTTCTATCATTTACCACTTTTTTGTTTTAAGATATGGGCATTTTGCCTGCTTGCCTATATGTGTAATGTGCATGCCTAGTGACCAGAGGTCAAAGAGGATGACATCTGATGTTCTGGAGCTGGAGTTATAGGCAGGTGTGAGTTATCTAACATGGGTGCTAGGAGTCAAACCAGGTCCTCTGGAAGAGTACTAAGTGTTCTTAACTGCTGAGCCATCTCAAGTCTCTCTTTTTTTTCTTTTTTGAGAAAGACTCTTCACTATGTAGCATAGCTTGAAACTCATTATGTATATCAGGCCTGCCTCTACTTCCTAAGTACTGGGATTAAAGGCAGAGCTATCATACCTGGTTTACCACTTAAAAACTGTGTGTATGCCAGGCATGGTGGCACACACCTATAATCCCAGCACTCCAGAGTCAGAGGAGGTGGATCTCTATAAGTATGAAGCCAGCTTGGTGTACAAAGCAAGTCCAGGACAGCCAGGGCTATTACACAGAAACTTTGTCTTGAAAAACAAAAACAAGAAAAGAAACAGGGAGCTAGAAAGATGGCTCAGTGGTTAAGAATACTGGCTGTTCTTCCAAAGGTTCTGAGTTCAATTCCCAGCAACCACATGGTGGCTCACAAACATCCACAGTGAGATCTGGTGCCCTCTTCTGGAGTGAATGTGTACATGCAGGCAGAACACTGAATACACAATAAATAAATCTTTAAAAAAAAAAAAAAGCTGGACATTGTGGCACATCCCTATAATTCCCTTTAATCTCAGCACTCAGGAGGCAGAGGCAGGCATATCTCTGTGAGTTCAAGGCCAGTCTGGTCTACAGAGTGAGTCCAGGACAGCCAAGGATACACAGAGAAATCCTGTCTCTAAATAAACCAAAAAAAAAAAAACCCAAAAAACAAACTGTGTGTGTGTGTGTATGTATGTATGTATGTAAATAGTATCAAACCAATAGCAGTTTTCAAGTTAGGCAAATGCTCTACTACTAAGCAACATATTAATCCAAAATCATTCATTTCTGAACCTTAGTTTTCTCACTTATGATATGGGCCAATCAATAAATTGTCCTTATTTAGTAAATTTCTAAAATAAATTTAGAGGGAAATGACAACCATGTGCAAAGTGCCTGCCTAGAAACCTGGAATGTCAGACCATAGGCCCTTCCTTCCCTCTTACAGCTTCCCTTCCCTGAGGGATCCCATCACCTTCATCTTGAGGCTGTCCCTGAAGTTAGTCATAAGTGCATGATCCTTCTGTCTGCTCTCATTAATGTTTTCAATCAGATCCTGGGCTTTCTTCTTCAGGATTTCAATGCTGGAGTCCAGAGAGGAGAAGGGTCCTGGCAGCTGGCAGTTGGCACTGAGGTAGAGATACAAGGGTTAAACTTTGACTTCTGAAAGTACTGAAATAATCAATCGTGTTCTCCAAAAAATGATCTGAGCTGAAGCTCAGTGGTAGAATATGTGCTTACCACAAGCTTGTACACTCACATGGGGACAGAGAGAACGTGATCTAAATAAGTTGTATGGTATGAGTGAAGATGTGTATCGCTGCCTTTATGAGTGACACTCAACAACTGTCCTATTTCATTCATACCTTAAGACATAGGGCAGGTTCCCAACCCACGTATAACCTGGAGCTGAACCGGGGTGTAAGCCTAACATGCCTGCAGTTTCAGAACAAGATCTATGCAGCCCAAAGCCACTGTTACACACACGAATACACCACTGGCTTCTCTGAAATGAGCACTATGGTAGTTTGAACAAGAATGTCGTCCCATCATCTTTCCCACCCCACTCCCCCTCATATGTTGAATACTTGCTCCCAGTTGGTAGAACTGTCTGGGAATGATCAGGAGGCATTGTAGGGAACCTCGCAGTCAGCTCAAGACACCCCAAGACCAAGTTTTCAGCACAAAGGAGATTTGCCCCAAAGGGACAAAGGGCAGGGATAAGGGACAAAGACAGGAGGTAGAGGACAAGGGAGAGATGAAGGGAACAAAGAGGGAGAAAAGGAGCAAGGGAGGATGGGATGTTCCTCAGTGGGACAAAGGCCTGCCTCTAGACAGAGAGGAGAAGGTGGTTTATAAAGGTAAAATGGGAAACCCTGTGTTAGAATGAGGTCATTTCTGTTTTTTGAGACAGGATTTCTCTGAGTAACAGTCCTGGCTGTCCTAGACTCGCTTTGTAAACCAGGCTGGCCTCAAACTCAGAGAGCTCCGCCTGCCTCTGCCTCCCAAATGCTGGGATTGAAGGTGTGCAACACCACCTCTGGCCCAGATCATGGTTTTATCACAGCAACAGAAAGCAAACTAAGACTGGATGTCCTTTGGATGCAAGAATGGCCCTGGGAATGAATGCTGCAGCCGTCAGGGCCACTTGCCATTATACGTATGCTTAACTCATCTTTTCATTCTTCCACTAGCCATCCTAGAGCATCAGAATTCTTATAGCCAGAGCTATAAAGAGAAACCTGTTTCAAAAGACCAAAAGAAAACACCCCCCCAAAACCACCAATAACAAAAACTGTCACCAAGTAGGGCATATGAGATGTCCTGCCTATTGATTCCCTTCCCCATTCCCAGTATTAGAAATTGAACCTAGGGACTCACACATCCTGGGCAGATATTTTGAGACAGGGTTTCACCTAGGTAGGCAGGCACTGGATGCTGGCTTTGAACTTTTGCTCTTTCCTGGCTCAGACTCTACAGAAACTGGGATTACGGCCTGTACCACTAGGCCTGGCTCCTTATATACCTTTAAAAGCAATTATTTTCCCATTTTATTGAAAATGGATTTTCTCATAAAATATACCCTAATTACAGTTTCTCCTCCCTCTACTCCTTCAGTTTCTTCCCACCTCCCCTACCATCCAGATGCACTCCCTTTCTGTCTCTCATTAGATGAGAACAGGCTTCTAAGAGAAAATAAAACATAACAAAATAAAGTTTAAGGAGATAAAACAAAGGTCATTGCATCGAAGTTGGAAAAGACAAACGGCCAAGAGAAGGCACAAGTGGGTCTCTACCCACTCATTCAGAGTCAGGGTCTGTATGGAATATTTTTATTTAAGACTTAACTTCTACCACAGGGGTCCCATAAAAACACTAAACTGAAAATTATAATATATACACAGAGGACCTGGTGCAGCAGCAGCCTACAGAATGAGAAAAGATATTCACCAACAACACATCTCATAGAGGACTAATATTCAATATATATAAAGAACTCAAACTATCAAGAAAGCAAATAGCCAGATGTGGTGGTACGTGCTTTTAATCCCAGCACTTGGAAGGCAGAGGCAGTTGGACCTCTGAGTTCTTGAGGCCAGCTTGATCTATAAAGTGAGTTCCAGGACAGCCAGATTTCGGAGAAACCTTGTCTCGAACCAAAAAAAGAAAAAAGAAAGCAATCTAATTTAAAAATGAGGTACAGCTCTAAACAGCATTCTCTATAGAGGAAACTTAACTGGCTGAGAAAGAAATGCTCAACATCCTTAACCATGAGGGAAATATAAATCAAAACTTTGAGATTTCATCTTAAACCTGACAGAATGGCTAAGATCAATAACACACAGGTAACAGCTCATGCTATCGAAGATGTGGAATAAGGGAAACACTCATCCATTGCTGTTGCCAGTAGGTCACTAGGGAAATCAGTGTGGCCAATTCTCTCAGAAAGATAAAACTCAACCTACCTCAAGATCCCCCTATATCACCCTTAGCATACCCAAAGGATGCTTCACCCTACCATAAGGACAGTTGCTCAACCATGCTCCTTGCTGCTCTGTTAACAACAGCCAGAAATTAGAAACAGCCTAGATGTCCCTCAACAGAATAGATAAACTGGGCGGTGGTGGCGCACACCTTTAATCCCAGCACTTGGGAGGTAGAGGCAGGAGGATCTCTGTGAGTTCAAGGCTAGCCTGGTCTACAAAGTAAGTCCAGGACAGCCAGAGCTTGTTACACAGAGAAACCCTGTCTCGGAAAAAAAAAAAAAGAAAGAAAGTACTCCTGGCTGGCCTGGCCTTAGTGCACACATCATTTACACTATCACTTTGTCTATGTCCCAGCCAACTCTATACTCCAGGAGGGCTGGGGACTTTTAGAAGTTATCTTCTCTATCTCCATGTGGGAGAAGCAATAAATGAATGATTATTTTTTCTGTTTGTTTGAGACAGGGTTTCAGTGTATAGCTCTCGCTGTCCTGGAACTCACAGATTCTTCTGTGAGTCCTGAGTGCTGAGATCAAAGACATGTGCCTCCACTGCCTGGCTAAATTAGTGACTCTTTTTTTTTTTTTTTTTTTTGAGACAGGGTTTCTCTGTATAATAGCCCTGGGTGTCCTGGACTTGCTTGGTAGACCAGGCTGGCCTCAAACTTGAACACACAGATATCCACCTGCCTCTGCCTCCCAAGGGCTAGGATTAAAGATATGCGCCACCATGCCTGACGAAATTAGTGACTTTTTTTTTTTTTTTTTGGTTTTTCGAGACAGGGTTTCTCTGAATATCTCTGGCTGTCCTGGACTCGCTTTGTAGACCAGGCTGGCCTCGAACTCACAAAGATCCGCCTGCCTCTGCCTCCCAAGTGCTGGGATTAAAGGCGTGCGCCACCACCGCCCGGCAAATTAGTGACTCTTAAATTGGGTATGATGGCACATATAATTTCAGCACTTGGGAGAAAGAGGCAAGTGGATCTCTCCAAGTTCAAGGAAGGCTGGTCTACATAGAGAATCTGTCTCAAAACAAACACAAAATTAATGATTATTAAGGGCTTTCATTACTACTCATACTTTGGTTACCCCAGAATTTATTCCCAGGCCATGACCCTCTTCAGATCTCCTAACAAGGTGTCTTCTTCCAGACTTCTCATCAAGGCTATCCCAAAAGGTTTCAAGCTCCATCTTTGGCCACCAATTAGCATCTTCCTTCCTCCCTCTACACAAGATCCCATCCTGCCTCAGCCTTACTGTTTTGTTTTCAATGCAGGAGTGGGCCCCAGGCTCTGAACATGCTAGGTAAGTGCTCCAGAGCCATAGCACTACCACTGAGCCATACCTTCTGCCTCAGCAATCTGGCCCTTCAACAAAAAAAATTCCCCAAACTCATTTTAGCCTTTACACAGAAACACTTTTCCTTTCTGCATCTGCCAAAGCAAGACTTAAGCTTCCCCTCCTGTTCTTGGTCATGACTCTGCTTTAGTTGGTGTTTTTAGTGTGCATATGCTCAGGGTGGAGACGGCAATTCTCTTGTTTTCCAGCACCTTAAAGGCTTCACTTTATGTTGTCAGTATTCTCCTGACAAAGCCACTCTAGGATCCCTGCTCTCATGCCTTCTTGTACCCTACTTGCCTTGTCTCAACCTTCCTGGACCAACTCAAGTTTAAGGACTTTAAAATTAGACTCAGTTTTGCCAGGTGTTTTTCTGCGTAATTCTCTGCAACCTGACTGACCAATGGCTCCAAGATGCTCTCCTCCAATGCTCAAGAGATGAGGGGATGTAACCGAACTTTTAAATTATTATTTAACACTTATTTGTTACTAAATTCACTTATAACAAACACCAGCAATTTCTTAA
>CAJQZJ010033435.1:1565626-1613303 GCA_907164525.1 Lophiomys imhausi
TATTCACTAAATCTAACTTATATTAACCTATCAGCCCCTACAAGGGGACAAGTTTTTTTTTTTTTTTTTTTTTTTTTTGAGACAGAGTTTCTCTGTGTAGCCTTGGCTATTCTGGAACTCTGTAGACTAGATTGGTCTTGAACTGCCATGTGGGTATTGGGATTTGAACCTAGATCCTTTGAAAGAGCAGCCAGTGCTCTTAACGGCTGAGCCCAAGGGGACAGGTTTTTAATAGCAGCTACAGGAATTGTGAAAAATCACTTGAATTCAACTAATTCAAATTTTGTGGTAGGACAAAGGCCGGGATCAGATGTTGAGAGCTTATTTTTCCAAACCCATCTTTTGTGGACTTCAGCTTTTCCATTTCATTTTTCTTAATACTCAGCAGCTGCATATTAATCAAGATGCTAATGAATCATTGGCTTCCCTGGGTCTGCACTCACCAATTAGCTTTAAAAAACAAAATGTGCCGGGCGGTGGTGGCGCACGCCTTTAATCCCAGCACTTGGGAGGCAGAGGCAGGCGGATCTTTGTGAGTTCGAGGCCAGCCTGGTCTACAAAGTGAGTCCAGGACAGCCAAGGATACACAGAGAAACCCTGTCTCGAAAAACCAAAAAAAAAAAAAAAAAAAAAAAAAAAAAAAAAAAAAAAAAAAAAAACAAAACAAAATGTATGGTGTCCTCTCTGCAGGCTTCTTCAGTTCCTGGGCTGACTTCTGTGGCAGAACCCTGGACTGAAGCCAGGGAATGGAAGAGGGCCCATTACAGTTGCCTGGTGTGCTTGGCCTGCATGGGGCTTAGGATGGGGGGCCTGTAAGCATATCAATGAACCTATCTATTATGTCTGTCCTTCTACAAAGCCCCTAATCAGTTCCAAGAATTAGAAGATTTCCCAATCAGGGCCCAAGCTGGCAGGGGGCCCAGGAAATGGGTCTAAGCGAAGAGACCATCTGTTCACTCCAGGTAAAGCAATGATTGGCAGGTGTATGAATGAGCCAGAGTTACTCACTGATGAGGCCTTCCTTCCATGACCTCTCACAGATAGCACAAGTAAATAAGCCACCAGCCACTTATGACCATCCTTGTGGGGGTGGGGGGAGCGTCCCAGGAGAGGAACCCACAGAATCTGGCACTGGGGCAAAGTGATGTTTTGCTGAAGTTCTGCCAGGAAAGGAGAAGGTTTGAGTGGATGCTGATGAGCCAGTTCTTCATCCACCTCCCCTCCAGAAATGTGTTAATATTTCAATCATGTTGCCAAGTGTTGGCTGCTGGAGCCATTAACTAGTCCCTGAGGTGATTTTCATCCATCTGGTTTTTGGCTCCAGTAGAAGTCCTTCAAGTCTGTAAATGATTTCTTTGCCTGTGTCTCTTCACCACAGAGATTCTGGTCTAAGTGTGCTACTTGCAGAACATTTATCCAATGAATGCTTCATTCATATCTTCCTATTTTCTTGTATCTGACCAATAGCACAGGTTTAGAAAGCATTCCACCCTGGGACCTGTTTTTGTACTGAGAAATGGAAGAGAAAAGGGGAAGCTGGCTTTGTCTGGAGCCTCTTACTTTGGTCTCAAGTGAGCTCATTCAGTCCACAACTGTCATCATAACAGCCACTCCCACAGCATCCCAGCAGTCCCAACAGAGAGCAAATATCAAGCTTCTAATTCTGAGTTCTAGCTCAGAAATCCCAGCTATGATTTCTCACCTTGTGTAGAGAGCTGCGAAGTGCCGCGCCCTAAAGATGGCGCTGGTCTCCGCCTTCCACCAGCCCGACGGTGAGCGCTCTCTATGATAATAAGTTCATATTTGGCATAGACCGCTGATCTGGCTTGCTTCCACATACGTAGGCCTCTAAGATAGCACCACTTGGCTTTACTTGACTGGCTGTTCATTTAGTATTTAGCCTGTGGGTTGGGTCTGCCCCATTATTCGGAAGACTGTTTTCAAGGGACCTGAATAAACTGCTGGAGAAGAGTTTTGTTGAGTTGCGTCATTCCTTGCTGGACAAGGGGGGACGCGACAAACTGGTGGCCCGTACGGGGAACCAGAAAAGACTCAGAACTCCTGCTGTCAGGGGCAACGCGTTGGTAAGTTCCTGGGATAAATCAGGACAATAAAGTTTCACGGAGATAGTGAACACAAAGTAAAGATTCGCAGATGATAGCGAACAAAAGGTAAAGTTTCGCGGAGATAGCGAACAAAAGGTAAAATTTCGCGTTTCGCGGGAAGTTGCGAACTATAAGGTCTCCGGGAGGGAGCAATAAGGACCTCGGTAAAGAGGCAATAAGGTCTCCGGAGGGAGCAATAAGGACCTCGGTAAAGAGGCAATAAGGTCTCCGGGAGGGAGCAATAAAGTTCCGTGATTCGGACGAGTAGAAGACACAACTGGCAGAGCAAGGTGAGGAAAGCAGAGAGTGCCTCACAGAAATGGAGCGAATGCTGGCCTTGCCTTTATCAGTTGCTGGGAGAAGCTTGGGAGAGATCTTGGATTTTGCCTGGGGGCAAAGTACATTGCAGGGAGGAGCACGGCCTATTTGGAGACTTGTTCGGAGTTGTTTAGGAGATCAGAGATATTGCAAGGCAGTGGAAAAAGGACAAAAGGCATTAGAACAGTTAAAAGAGGAGCGCTTGGTCAAATCTGGGAAAGATACTTTGGAAGAAGATAGCTCAGAGTCTAAAGAGGAACTTAAAAGGTTAACAAAGAAAATGGAGAAGTCATCTTTGAGGAAGAGTTCTGACTGCACCCGGATAGAGCCCTCAGGTCCGGGGCCGCCTGTGCTGGCCCCGCCTTCATATAATGAGACTTCCCCTCTGAGTGATCCTAGTGGGCGGTCATTCTGTCCAAATGTCTGGAGGGAAGTGAGACATGAGCTGTACTATCCTGTCTTTCAGGATGGAGGGGAAAGATCTGAGCAAGTAGACAGTGAAAAGGAAAGTAACAAAGGCGAAAGATTTGAGCAGGCAGACAGTGAAAAGGGAGGCAAAAAGAAAGTTCCTCTCTATCCCGATCTTACAGATTTTAGAGATTTTAGAGATTTTGAGGACTCAGAGAGCACAGATTCTGAAGGAGAGCTACACGCTCTAATAGAACAGTTGGAGAGGACTGTTATTAGAAAAAAGGAAGCCGGGCGGTGGTGGCACACGCCTTTAATCCCAGCACTTGGGAGGCAGAGGCAGGTGGATCTTTGTGAGTTCAAGGCCAGCCTGGTCTACAAAGCGAGTCCAGGACAGCCAGAGATATTCAGAGAAACCCTGTCTCGAAAAACCAAAAAAAAAAAAAAAAGAAAAAAGGAAAAGAAAAAAGTAAAAGAGAAGGGCATATCGGCGGCAGTCGGTGTGGGAGGAGCTGTTGCCATGGCGCCTGACACGTCAGCGGCAGTCGGAATGGGTGGAGTCATTGTTACAGCGCCTTCAGCCACGCTGGCGGCAGCTGGTGTAAACAAAGCCGTTGCCATGGCGCCTTCAACTCCTCCCCCATATCCAGAAGCCACTCAGACAGAGCAGCCAGTTCAGTCCCTGAAAGTAGGGAGATCTTTCTGCCCGGGGATGTGGACACAAGTAAGAACAGAATAGAACATTATCCCACTGCACTTGCTGCTTTAGCCTTGAATGGTATCCAACAATGCTTGCAGTCTTTTGGAGTTGCTCCTGCCAGTATAATAGTGCCTTATTCCAGTTATCAAATTAAGATTTTGTGTGGCACTGTAGATGACTGGGCAATATTGCAATGTAGCTTTGAAGGAGTGATTGATAATCACTATCCTAAACATCCATTGCTATTATTTTTTAAGGAGCACCCAGTGATATTCCCTAAGGTTACTTCAGCAGTACCACTTCAAGGGTCACCAAATGTGTTTACTGATGGCTCAAAGACAGGCTGTGGAGCCTATTTGATAGAAAGACAAGAGCCCGTGTTATGTCAATTTCAACCGGGCTCCCCCCAAATAGTAGAGTTAAAAATAGTAATTGAGGTGTTTAAAAAATGTCAATTTGCATTCAATTTGATTTCAGATTCAGTTTATGTGGTCAACGCAGTGAAAGTATTAGAATTAGCAGGTCCTATTAAGAATAGTAGTACTGTATGTGCCTTATTACAAGAGTTACAAGTTTTAATTTGGCAGAGAAAAAGATGTTTTTATATTCAACAACATATCAGAGCACATACAGGATTACCTGGACCATTAAGTGAAGGTAATGATAAAGTTGATCAATGGACCAGGATGGAATGCATTTTTTGGAGCTCATTCCTGGATCAAGCCAGACAGTTTCACCAATTATTTCATGTAAATGCAAAAACTCTACAGCAGAAATTCCATTTGTCTAGAGCAGATGCTAGACAAGTGGTTTTGGACTGTCCTCAGTGTGTGATTCATCATCATCCTCCCAGTGTGGGAGTGAACCCTAGAGGGTTGTTGCCACTCAAAATCTGGCAAATGGACGTTACCCACATTTCAGAATCTGGAACCTTAAAATATATTCATGTATCTGTGGATACCTGCTCAGGTATCATACATGCTACACCTATGAGTGGAGAAAAGACTTGCAATGTCATAGGACATTGCTTAGAAGCCTGGGCTGCATGGGAAAAACCACAACAGCTAAAAACGGACAATGGACCAGCCTATACGGCTCAGTCCTTTGTCTCCTTCTGTAACCAGATGGAGGTACAGCTTAATCACGGATTACCATACAATCCTCAAGGACAAGGAATTGTGGAGCGTGCTCATCGCACCTTGAAAGAATGCTTACAAAAACAAAAAGGGGGAATAGGCCAAGGCCGTACCCCCAAGGAGAGAATGTCTTTAGCCTTATTTACTTTAAATTTTTTCAATTTGGATGCTCAAGGCCGCTCAGCAGCGGACAGACATCAGGATTCCCATGGTTCACCTAAAAGCATGGTGAAGTGGAAGGACATTCTGACAGGCTCTTGGCGGGGGCCTGACCCCGTGCTAACATGGGCGAGAGGGTCTGTTTGTGTTTTTCCTCAGAATCAACAAGATCCAGTGTGGGTGCCTGAACGCCTTGTGAGGAAGATTCGTCATGAAGACCTTCCTAAGGATCCTGGTGATAGTAGCAGTGAGTATGTCAGGAGCGCAGAGCAGTTTGGGTTCAATAAGATTATTTTTCCTTTAGCCCCATGATTAGTAATATAGTGAATAAGTCTTGTACAGGAATGCTTGATATATCTACTAGGGATCCTCAGCAGACTGCCACCAATCCTTTTGATTTGTGGCTTTTGTGTGGAGTAAATGGAAGTTGCATGGACTTGGGACCTGTCATTATGCTAGGAGGAGGAATTTATCAAAGAGGTAATTTTTCCCTAGGGTCTGCTACCAGATTGGATTTCTCTAGCGGTAGTGGCTCTGGTACTTGGAATTCTTTATTTCATTCTTACCACAACAAGAACTTTTCAGCTTCGCCAGTATGTCTCTGGGCTCCTTTTCTGTGGATTGTAAGTAATGGGAGTGCATCCTTGGGTGAAGAAAAGTTAGTATGCACTCCAGGCACATGTTTTTATGCCCTATGCTGGAATGCCACAGCCTTTCCTGTGGCTGTGGTGACTAGAATGCCTCGATATGTACCAGTTCCTGTAGAGGCTCCTAATACCATGATGCTATTCAGGTTTAAAAGAGATTTTGGCATCACTGCAACTATTGTTACTGCTATCACTGTTGCTGCTGTGGGAGCTACTGCCTCAGCTATTGCCTTGTCTAGTTCTATACAGACTGCCAATGCCGTGAATAACATCTCAGCCACTGTGGCACAGGCATTGGATACTCAGACCTCTATGAATTCTCATCTCAAAGGAGGTCTTATGATAGTTAATCAATGCATAGATTTAATACAAGAACAGATTGATTCTCTTTGGCAACTAGCACAATTGGGGTGTGAGTGGAAATTGCAAGGTTTGTGTGTTACTTCCGTACAATATCAAAATTATACAAAGGCTGCTAATTTGTCTAGACAATTGTCAAAGTTCCTCTTACAGGATTGGCTGGCTGAATTTGAAAATTTGATGAGAGAGCTGAGAGCGACAATCATCCACATCAACTCCACTCGGGTGGATCTGAGCCTGGCTACTGGCTTGAATTCCTGGATACAGACGGCTATGGATCATCTTAAGGAGTGGGCGGGCGTAGGCTCTTTGGCAATACTAATGATATTAGCCTCTCTGGTTTGCCTATGGTGCATCTACAAAATGAGAACCACACAAAAGCGTAATGCAGCCATGATTATACAAGCCCTTGTCGCCATTGAGGCGAGCCAGTCCCCTCAGGCATGGCTTGCTGCCGTGAAGTAAATCTTCACTGAGCATAGTCCCTGCCCACTGAGGTATTCGTTCCACGGATATCAGGGTCTGGCAAGTCAGTGACGGAGTTGACGGGTAAGTCTCGGCCACCTAAGACAGGGCAGTCCCGAGTGGGGAGGCTGACCCAGAGACGGGTAAGAGTTTGAGCACTGCCCTCCTACAGGCTCAGGCCCACCGTGAGATCCCCAGATAGAGGGATTACGAAGCCTTTCCAGGGACTTTTACCAACTTTAGAAAAAATAAAAAAGGAGGAACTGTAGAGAGCTGCGAAGTGCCGCGCCCTAAAGATGGCACTGGTCTCCGCCTTCCACCAGCCCGACGGTGAGCGCTCTCTATGATAATAAGTTCATATTTGGCATAGACCGCTGATCTGGCTTGCTTCCACATACGTAGGCCTCTAAGATAGCACCATTTGGCTTTACTTGACTGGCTGTTCATTTAGTATTTAGCCTGTGGGTTGGGTCTGCCCCATTATTCGGAAGACTGTTTTCAAGGGACCTGAATAAACTGCTGGAGAAGAGTTTTGTGAGTTGCGTCATTCCTTGCTGGACAAGGGGGGACGTGACAACCTTGGACACACATAATCACTCAAATGTCCCATTACCCAACACACATCTCCCAAAAAATAAAAAGAAAAAAGAAATAAAAAGAAAAAGAAAAAAAAGGAGGGGGGCTATAAAATGGAACTTAAACTCTTACCTTTGCTCTAGAAGCCAGCATTATGGAAAAACATGCCAGGCAGAAAGCAGGGGTGTCCTGGTAAGCACTGAGCATTATACTAGTGGCTCTCTGAGGGACGGGGAAAGCACTAATTTTTAGTTTGCCAAGTGTCACTGTGCAAATAGTCCCAACAGATAGCAAACATCAAGCTTCTAATACAAACTTGCCAACGTGGAAGGGATATATAGAATTAGCTCTTGAGTCAAGCACTGGTGACGCATGCCTTTAACCTCAGCGCTTGGGTGGCAGAGACAGACAAATCTCTAAGTTCCAGGGTAGCCTGGTCTACAGAGGGAGTTCCAGGACAGCCAGGGCTACACATAGAAACCCTGTCTTGAAAAACAAAACAAACAAAAGAATCAACTCTTGCAAACTAGTAGGAGCCAGCTCCAGTACACTATAGATGGGGACAATCTCCTTCTTCCTGCCTCTTCCCCAAGGGCCCCAATCTGTCCTACTAAATGGCACCCTAGACAGAACCCCCAACCTGATCCATCTCCACTCACACTCCCTTCAAATTATTCTCTACATAGTAGCCAGAGCCTTTATGTTTTACTTTTTGGGTTTTTTTGAGACACTATGTATCTCCAACTGTCCTAAAACTTAGCATGTAGACCAATCTTGAACTCACAGAGATCTGCCTGCTTCTGCCTCTCAAGTGTTGGGATTAAAGCTGTGCACCACACTCAGCCAGCAACTTTTTTTTTTTAAATAAAAGGAACCTGAAGCTGGGCATGGTGGTGCACACCTTTAATCCCAGTACCAGGGAGGCAGGGGCAGGTGGATCTCTGTGAGTTCAAGGTTAGTCTGGTCTACAAAGTAAGTCCAGGACAGCCTGGGATACACAGAGAAATCTTGTCCAAAACAGACAAACAAACAAAACAAAAGACAACAAAAAAGGAACCTGAGTATGTCAAGTCTCTCACCCAGCAGTTCCCACTAAGTATAATTACCTTTCTTTCTAGAGCCTATTAAGATACCTAAATTTGTAAATTTTTATACATATACCTCTGTAAAATGGTGTAACGTTTGCACAGAACCTACATATATGTGATGGGGTGATCTAAAACTCTATGTAATTAAATGTTATTTACTGTCTCTCCATAAAGTCTGGTAACACACCCTAGATGAGGACACTTTCACACCAAATAATGCTATGTAACTTTGGTTGCTATCAATTTCCCTGATTGGTTGAATAAAATGGCCTATACTCTGAGCTAGAGGAAAGAGAGGGGCATAGGGCTTTTGGGAGTCAGAGAAGTCATGAGGGTGAGGGAGGAGAAGGAGCAGAAGCCATGGGACAGGTGGAAGAAAAGAAGCATACTTAGCCAGGAGCAGCCTGTCCTGAGGACCAGATCATATGATGCACCAAGTAATCATGGGGGTTTTAGCTGGAGAGTTAGCTTGGAGAGATAGATCTGTCTAGGCCCAGTGCTTTAGGCCATATTATAATTCTAAAGTTCTCTTTGTGTTTATTTATAAGTGCCAGGTTAAGAAATAGCTCCGCCAACCAAGTAACCTATGTATCAATTATAATTTATACTACTTATATTCTTCTGTAGACTCTAATTATATCTGGATGACTTATAATACCTGATGCAAGCCAGGAGTGGTGGTGCACACTGCAATCCCAGAAGCTGGGAGGTAGAAGCAGCAGCTAAAAGCAGCAGCATCAGTTTAGGACAATTTCAGCTATGTATCAAGTTCAAGGCTAGCCTGGACTATATGAGAGACTATTTCAAAAGAACAAACAAATTCTAACACTGGGCCAACGACATAGTCCCATAGGCAAAGGCCATTACTATGCAAGGCTGGAGACCTGAGTTCAACCCCAAGAACCCAGATAAAGATGGAAGGAGAGAAACCTACTACTAAATCTGTCATGTGGACCTGGCAATTTGGAACCTGAGTACACAGGAGAGTACATATACTACATCCCCCACAAAAACTTGTATATAAATATTTATAGCACTGTTACATATAATAGTCAAATGCCTATTTGTCAATTGATAACAGACAAATAAAATATGGTAGATTCATAATATGGAATTTTATTTAGCTACAAGGAAGACTGAAGTTCTGATAAAGGCTATGGTATAAAAAACATGCCAAGTGAACAAAGCTAGACACAGAAGAGTGCATGGCATATGACTCCATCACATGAAATGTCCAGAATAGACAAATGTATGGAGACAGAAAGATTAATGGTTATAGGGAATGGGGAAGTGGCAGGGACTGGGAGTTATGGTTAGGAGGTATGAGGTTTCTTTTCAGAATGATGGAAAAAATTTGAAGTTGACTAGTGATGGTTGTATGGCACTGTGAATATACTAAATTTGAAGTTGACTAGTGATGATTGTACGGTGCTGTGAATATACTAAAAGTTATTAATCACATACTTCTACAGGTGAATTGCATGTCATGTCATAGGATGAGCATCCTTAATTCTAAATTCCAAATCCAGGGCAGGCATGGTAGTGCACACCTTTAATCCCAGCAACTGAGGAGGAAGAGGCAGGCTGATCTTTGAGTTCAAGATCAGTCTGGTCCGAATAGTGAATTCTAGGATGCCAGGGTTACATACTGATACTTTGCCTTAACAAAATAAACAAACAACCTCCAAATCCAATACTACATGATGCTCAGAAAACTCCAGATGCAGGATGGCATATGTCCATAATCCTAGCAGTTGGGAGGCTGATGCAGAAGGGCCTTGAGTTTTAGGACAGTCTGAGCTGAACTATACAGTAATACCCTGCTGAAATAACAAGTTCTGAGTGAATGTGATTATTGACATGAATACAGCCATATTAAGAACTTCAATGCCTCAGATTCCTGGAAATGGCAAAGTCTTCACCTGGTCTGTATTCAGATGTAAACAGTGTGTGTGTAAAAAGTGTGGACCAGTTTTTTTCCTCCTGAATGTTTACAGCCTGAGATTGCTTCCCTACAGAGACTTCCTACTGAGAACAGCTAAACCTGCCTCCTCATTCCACTGTATACAATAAACCTGTTGCCTCAGTTGGTTAAAAAAAATTATAAAAGCACTGCTGCTGTGTCTCCATCAGAGTACAGAGCCCACCTTTTTGTACCTGTCCTTTAATCGTCAGACCAGTCAGGGTCAAGTCCAAAGCCATGTAAGATTCAGCAACTGGGAATGTACATTCAGTGATAGCAGATCTACCATGCATAAGACACTGGGTTCTATGCCCAATTCAGCAAAAAGCAAGCAAAAAGCTCAAAATGGATCACATATCTAAACAGTAAGTGCAAAATCACAAAATTAGAATGTAGGAGAAAATCTAAATGACTAAGGTTTTGGGTTTTTTTTTTTTTCGAGACAGGGTTTCTCTGAATATCTCTGGCTGTCCTGGACTCGCTTTGTAGACCAGGGTGGCCTCGAACTCACAAAGATCCGCCTGCCTCTGCCTCCCAAGTGCTGGGATTAAAGGCATGCGCCACCACCGCCCGGCTGTTTTGGGGTTTTTTGACAGTCTCCCTATATAGACTAATGCTGGGATTAAAGGCTTGTGCCTGGCTGTTGATGTTTTTTGTTTTGTTTTTAAGATTTTTATTTATTTATTATGTACACAGTGTTCTGTCTGCAGGTATATCTGCAGACCAGAAGAGGGCACCAGATTTCATTATGGATGGTTGTGAGCCACCATGTGGTTGCTGGGAATTGAACTCAGAACCTCTGGAAGAGCAGTCAGTGCTTTTACCCTCTGAGCCATCTCTCCAGCCCTGGTTTTGCTTTTTTGAGATAGGGTGATAGGGTTTCTCTGTGTAACCCTGGCTGTCCTGGACTCACTCTGTACACCCGGCTGACCTTGAACTCACAGAGATCCACCTGCCTCTGCCTCTCCAGTGCTGGGATTAAAGGCATGCATGTGCCACCACTCCCAGGAGTAAATTTTTTTTTTTGAGACAGATGTAGCCCTGGTTGACTTAGAACTCAAAGAGATCCATCGGATTCAGCCTCCCCAAAACTTTTTAATATAAAGTAGTCAAATGGTGTCATTCCTTTTTTTTTTTTTTTAATGAAGCCACCATAGCCAATTTACCCAGACAGGGTTTCTCTATGTAACATCCTGGTTGTCCCGGACTTGATTTGTAGACCAGGCTAGCTTCAAACTCACAGAGATCATCCTGCCTCTGCCTCCCCAGTGCTGGGATTAAAGGCGTGGCCACCATGCCCAGGCCATTCCTCCTATTCTTAAACCTCTGAGAGGTGTGCAAAACTAGAGATGTCGCACAGTTGTTAGAGTGCTTGCTTAGCATGCTCAAAGCCCGGAGTTCAACTGCAAGCACTGTATAAACCAGTTGTGATAGTATAAGCTATGGTCCTAGTTGTTGGGAGGTGAGAGCAGGAAATTCAGAAATTCAGATCAAGTTCATCCCAGATACATGGCCAGTTTGAGGCCAGCCTGGGATATGTAAGACCCCACTGAAGATAGAAGAGGAAAAAGAGGGAAGAGAGAGAAAAGTTCTAATTGAATTGTGTGTCTCTTTCTCCACATCCCCCCCCACCCATAAGGGGAGTTAGATTAATATAAATTAGATTTAGTAAATATCTAGGGGTTTCTGATACAGTCTCTTAATCTGGGGCATGAAGATCAACTTGGCTGTGGGCAACTAGCTTATCAGTTTATGGACTAAAAACAAGGATGAAGTCAGGTGAAAACAAGGGGAGTCTCTATGGACTAAACAAGGAGGAAGCCAGGTGAACCAAGGAGACTCTATGACTAAAAACAAGGTTTGTGGCCTGGCATTGTTTTCAGCTGCTAAGTGGGCAAAGCCCAGATTAAGCGGAAGCAGGTGGAACAAGGAGAGATCCTATTTAAGGACAAGTGGATGGTAGGGGTGGGGTGGGGTGGACCTATGCTAGAGAGTCCTCATGCTAGAAAGGACGAGTAGTATGTATGTCTGATGGAGAAAGTGCTGGTGGACTTATGGCCACATCTCCTTGAGGCAGAAAGAAGCTGGTGAGCAGAGAAAGCCACAGCAAAAGGCCAAGGACTAAATCCTGTGGCTCAGCTTTTGCCTAGAGGGGTTTGACCTATCCGAACAGTGGCCTGAACGGAACTGAGGCCGGCTTTAAAGACTGAGGTACAGCAGCAGAGCTGCTGATACAAAGAAAATAAGTTGGCTTACAGACAGCTGAGGTCTCCCAGAGAGAAGAAAGCCTCAAGCTTTATTTAAGGTGAGGCCACCATAGCCAATTTACCATGACGAATCTACGTCTGAGATATTCCAGAAGGAAGACTGCTAAAATGCATTAAAGAGTCTACACCAGTGCTGGAGAGATGGCTCAGCGTTTAAGAGCACTGGCTGTTCTTCCAAAAGGCTCGAGTTCAAATTCCAACAACTACATGGCAGTTCACAGTTATCTAATGCCGGGCATGGTGACGCATGCCTTTAATCCCAGCACTCGGGAGGCACAGGCAGGTGAATCTGTGAGTTCAAGGCCACCTTGGTCTACAAAGTGAGTACAGAACGGCCAAGAATATACAGAGAAACCCTGTCTCAAAAAAAAAGGGTCTACCTCAGAGACTGTATCCTTATAAAAGGTTATGAAAATAGTTGTAATAGTTTTCAATAGGTTTAGTAGTTATGAATAAATAAAATGGTTCAGCTTCACACACACCCACTTTTTTTTTTTTGGTTTTTCAAGACCAGGTTTTTCTGTGTAGCTTTGGCTGTCCTGTCCAGTTCTATAAACCAAGCTGGCCTTGAACTCATAGAGACCACCTGCCTCTGCCTCCTGAATACTGGGATAAAGGCGTGCACCACCACTGCCCAGCCTAATTGTGTCTCTTACCATTTCCCTCTTAACCTGCACTGTTCGATGATCCCTGCATGTCTGTACAGCAGCTGTTCCTCCCTGGAGCAGGCTCTCCCTTATCAAGTGATTACTCTTCACCTTCTCCAGGAAATCTGCTATGACCTTGAGGGTAAAGAGGTCACCATTAGTCTCCTCATAGCTTTTCTCATATCATGTAGCATCCAAACTGCTACCCAGTGGGCTCTCCATATTCATATCTGAATGGATACAAATCACAAGCTAAATTTAGAAGAGGTCTTAGGGACATGGTACTCGCTTGTATTTTGGAGTAAGATTTAATTTTTATTGAGAATAGAATACGTAACCAGTGTGTGGTGATACACACCTTTAATTCCAGCAGTTGGGAGGCAGAGGCAGGCAGATTTTTGTGAGTTCGAGGCCAGCCAAGCCTATATACTGAGACTGGGCTTTGAGAGAGCTGGAGAGATTAAGAGCACTTATTGCTCTAGCAGAGAACTTTGAGTAACAGCACTTGCATGGTGGTTAACAACTTCAGTTCAGAGATGATCTGACATCCTCTTCCAACCTCCATAGGACTAGGCATGCACATGGTATACAAACACACATTCAGGTAATACACTTACACACATAAAATAAGTCTAAAAAACAAACACCCCTACATCTACACAAGCAGGCCCATGACGTGGTTCAGGGAACAGGGCATTTTGGTGCTAACCCTGAAAACCAGAGTTCCAAAGCACAGGGTCCATCCAACAGGCTGTCGTCTGACTTCTACATGCTCACCATCTCACACACATTTACGAAATGTGAAGAAAAAAAGAAGGGTGCAAGAGAACATGAACATGAGGGTGCTATGCATTGTTACAGAAGGGACTTGAGCTTCGGGCAGGGATGGAATCCTGAAACTACACCTCGTGGATATCGAAAGGACGGCACCGCGTCGCCAGCACCTAGAACTGTCCTGGGCACCCGGGAGGTGTTAAAATCGCCTGTGGAACAAAGCCAAGGGCAGACCTCGTAGAATGAACCGCGGGAACAAAGAGGGCCCCCAGGGTCCCGGAAGACAATTTGTGGCTGTCCCTCCTCACCTGGTGGTCGCTGGGCTGGCCACCTCCTCGTGGATCTCAATCGGATGATGTACTTCGCCCTCCACAATCGCCTGGGGTTCCTGGTCCTTTAACTCCACGGGAGGCACGCCCACCTGCGAGCACAGCCAGCTATTGAGAGGCGGCGTGGGAGGGCGCCTCCGCCGGCCGGAGTGTTGGGTGCCCTCGGGAGGGACGCGCCAGCTGGGTGGTGAGGACTAGAGGGGCTAGGGGCTAGGGTCAGGGCAGCGTGGCACAACCTCTTGTCCCCTCCCTCCCCGGCCCTCGAAAGGCTGCGGCAGGCGGCCAGGCCGGCCCGGTCTACATGGTGACTTGTCTTCGCCCGGCTCCTGTGGCGCACCGCAGCCCTCACGGCCTCGTCCACCAGGCCCAGAGCTTCCGTTAGTCAGGTTACCTCGCCTCGCCTGGCAGGAGGCGGTCCCAACCGCAGGGAACGGTCCCCGGGCTCGGGTCTGCCTGCCGAGAAGCCTCGGATCCAGGCGGCCCTATGCCCCACCTGCCGCCCAGACAAGGGAAACCAGCCCCTCACGTACTCCCTGGCGCTCCATGTCTTCTGTTCGCGCCCTCTGCCCACGCCCCGCCCCGCGCACGTGCTGAGGCGCGCCCCGCCCCCGCCCACAGAGCAACGCGCCCGAGGCCGAACGAGGCCGTTGGGCGACGCCGTTGAGGGGAGGGGGGGAGGCGCTCCGGTGCGCGCGCACGCGCGCGACCTATCAGTCTTGTGTGTCCTGGGGAGGAGAGGGGTGTGTCTGAGCTCGTAGTGCGCATGGGCAGGACTCGGGGCTCGAGGCACTCAGAATTGAGGGAGTTTGAGGAGTTCGTATTGTGCATCAGAGTTCCTTCCCTACAATTTTTTTTCCAGATTCCTTTTTTTGGTTGTTTGTTTTGGTGTTTCCAGACAGAGTTTCTCTGAGTGGCCCTGGCTGTCCTGGACTCACTTTGTAGACCCGGCTGGCTTTTGATTTAGAGATCTGCCCGCCTCAGCCTCCACAGAGTGCTGGGATTAAAGGTGTGACATGTGCCAGGCCACGGTGGCCTGGAAACTCTCAAGAGATCAGCCAGTTTCTGCCTCGGAATTAAAGGCAGGCACCGCAACGACTAGTGGTAACCCGCATTTTAAGTTTTTATTTATGCGCTGTGTATGATTGTAAACTACTGTTGGGCACCTGTCAACTAAGGCCTGAAGAGGGCATCAGATTCCCTGGTTATAAGCTTCCTGACATGAGTGTTGGGAACTAAATTCCTGTTCTGTTCCCTGATGTTCTTTTTTTTTTTTTTTTTTTTGGTTTTTCGAGACAGGGTTTCTCTGTGTATCCTTGGCTGTCCTGGACTCACTTTGTAGACCAGGCTGGCCTCGAACTCACAAAGATCCGCCTGCCTCTGCCTCCCAAGTGCTGGGATTAAAGGCGTGCGCCACCACCGCCCGGCTCCCTGATGTTCTTAATCGATGAGCCAGCAGCGCTGTTAGTGCCCTGTGTTCGGGTTCCTGTTTCCCACACAAGCAGTAAAAATGGCGGCTCCTGTGGCTACTCTGTCTAAATGGCAGCCTACTAGGGAGCTGTCCTGCCTCAGCCTGCTGCTGACTAGGAAGCTGTCCACATCTTTCCTGCCTCAGCCTACAGCTGGCAGGGAGCTGTCCACAAAGGCAGCCCCTCATCTCCAGTCTCTGTCAGCTATTCATGCTTCAGGTTAAGACTTCCCTGCTACGGACTCCCTTTGTAATCTTGACAACTTTGTAAACCCTCAAGGTGGGAAAGTGACCAGATCCCTGTTTCAAGAACTCTAGCAGCCCAGTCCTTCCCCCAGACCTCTCTTCATAACATCTCCAGCCTCTGTAACTGTCACAAAGGTGATCTCCAGCCCCTCAGTAGGACCCATCCCAGATTATGCTAATTTAAGGTAAGAAGTCTGAACAAAAAGGCTACCAATCCCTGAGCAGGAAACCCACCAATCCCTGAGCTCTCCAAGCTCAGGACTTGAAATTCCACCAATCCTCACTCTAGAAATCCCTGCCTTAGAAAGCTCCGCCTTCAAGAAATCGTATATAAGCCCTGCACTTTGTACAATTCCCTGCTGTCTTCTCCCAGGAATGGGCAACCACACCCTGGATTCATTCCCTCCTTATCCTGGACCCTCCAATAAATCTCTTTGATGAGATTTGCTGTTTGCTGAGACTCATCAGAAGAAGCCAAGAAGCAAAGGAGGAGCAAGTCTCAGGCCCCAATGCTCCACAGCTCAGGATTGGGGAAACTCCCCCGTGAGCTGCAGTGTCTCTGCTGAGGAAACCTCTCAGAGCTGTATGGTTCCTGGGCTCACGAGTCTGAGGATACCTTCCAGTCTGTGCACTAACAAGCCGTGCATTTAATTTTTTTATATTTAACCTATTTTTTGCGTGTGCATGCGCCATCCACTCAGAGTGTGGGAGTCAGAGGACAGCTTAGAGGAATCCCCCTCTCTCCTTCCACCTTGTGGGTTTCTGGGATGGAACTCATGTCATCAGACTAGGCAAGTGCCTTCACACACTGAGCCATCTGGAGGGGACCTCTTGTATTTAAATATGCTTTTTATGTGTATGAGAGTTATGCCTGCATGTATTTCTGTATCAAATGGGTGCCTCATGCCCAAAGAACATCCAGTGCTTTCTTAACCTCTGAGCCATCTCTTTAGCCCCTATTTCTTTTTTTGATGCCACATCCCCAGCAGCTTGGGTACTGGAGTCCTGGCTGTGTGAGGGACTTTAGATAAAGGACAGACAGAAATTGGGATCAGGTGGAGTTCTCTAATGCTATGGCTGCAACCTGAACTTCAGCTATTTATTGGGTACAGACATACTTCTGGGTGAGCAATCTTAACCTGTAAACATTGGGAAAGGAAGCTGAAGTTACTAGTCTTTGCACACACTAATTACCCATAAACAATTATACTTTGGAGGACAGCTTTGCCATTCCTCTTGAGCCTGGCCCATATAGATAATTGCTTTGACAGTTTCCCATGGGTCAGTTGGTGTTGGACTCCTCTGTACCCATGTCAAAATACATTCAGGCAGGACTTTACTCCATGTTTTTTGGGCACGGGGGTGGGGTGGGGTGAGGTGGGGTAGGGTGGGGGGAGACAGAGTTTCTCTATTTAGCTCCGGCTGTCCTGGAACTTTCTCTGTAAACTAAGCTGACCTCAAACTCAAATCAGCCTGCTTCTGCTGGGATTAAAAGTGTGCACCATCATTGCCCAGCTCCCTATATTTTCAAAGAAGGTACTGTGTAGCTCAGGCTGACCTGGAACTCAATATGCATCTAGGCATGACTATAATAACCCCACTATCTGGGGGGCTGACGTAGGAGGATCTCCAGTCTTAGGCCAACTTGAACAAAATGGGCCCAGTTTCAAGAAAAACTCCAATTTAAAACACTGAGGCTAGGAATAGTTAACATATGCATGTAGTCCCTGTTTTTGGATAATTGAAGCGAAACTGCTTAAGCCCAGGAGTTGCAGCCAGTCTGGCAACATAGAAGCCCTGTCTCAAAAAGAGGGGCCTAAATCTGAGGATAATACTTCATAGTATTGGTTGATACACACCCTGGGTTTGATCACCAACACAACGCACACAAATGGGTAATATACTGGAATACATGTGTGAAAGACCCTGCGACCAGCTCAGGATCAGCAGTATTAAAGAGGCTCTCTGGTAGGAGATGCATGGACAGGACCTCAACAGGAACAAAGGCCCTAGGGACATCTGTCACATTGTCCACATAAGGGAGGCATGCAGGAAGGTCCCAGTCACATTGCATAACTCCTATGAGCCAAGCTGTCATCAACTACACACTAATCTAGCACATATCTTGACACCTACATTCTGCGGAAAATGACTGTAAGGGGATGGTTTTGTGTACTGTATATTCAAATACTGATTTCTGCACCCAGAGATCTGGTTACAGTCCAGATGTTGGCATTGTCATTACTATTGAAGCATCTCCTATCACAAAGTTGTGTAAAAATTGTTCTCCATCACCTCTAATTAGCTAATAAAGAGCTGAACAGCTTATAGCGTGGTGGGAGAGTTAAGGCAGGACTTCCCATCCCAGTGAGGGGGGCTCCCAGGTGGAGTAGAGAGAGTAGTAGGTCACAATGAGGGAGTCTCCATAACAAGGATGGAGCAGGAGCAGCCAGGGCCAGACTAAGATGGCAGGTAATGGGGCACATGGCTAGGAAGTAGGCCAGGCTAGCATAATCAGGTTAGAATAGATGAGTATCTACCCAGTTACAGTGCTTGAAGGTTATTAATAAATATAATAGGTCTCCTTGTCATTACTTGGGAGTTAGAATGGGTGCAGAAAAGCTCATACTTGGAATTTTACAAATGACTATGAATCTGGATTTTTACCACCTAGGCAAGGAAAAAACTGATACTCTCTTTTATGTATTTTTGGTTTTTTGAGGCAAGGTTTCTCTATGTAGCCCTGACTCTGCTGGAACTGGCTCTGTATACCAGGCTGGCTGTGAACTCAAGAATATCCACCTGCCTTTGCTGGGAATAAAGACATTCACCATCATGCCCAGTTTGTGTTTTGTTTTGTTTTCTTGAGACAGGGTTGTTCTGTGTAACAGTGCTGTCCTGGAACTCACTTTGTAGACCAGGCTGGCCTGTCTCTGCCTCCTGAGTGCTGGAATCAAAGGTGTGTTCCACCACACCCAGCATCATGCCCAGTTTTAGTATTTCTTTTTGGTTTTTTTTGGGGGGGGTGGGTTTTTGTTTTTTGGTTTTTTTGAGATAGGGTTTCTCTGTGGAATAGCCCTGGCTGTCCTGGACTTGCTTTGTAGACCAGGCTGGCCTCAAACTTGAACACACAGAGATCCACCTGCCTCTGACTCCCAAGTGCTAGAATTAAAGGTGTGTGCCACCATGCCCGGCCCTAGTATTTCTTAAAATTTATTCATTTATAGTTTTTTTTTTTAATGAGTGCTCTGACTGCATGTACACCTGCATGCCAGAAGAGGGCATCAGATGGTCTTGAGTTACCATGTAGTTCTCTTGAACTCAGGACCTCTGGAAGAGGAGCCAGTCCTGATGTAACAGAATATTTTTATTTAACACACTTATATTTGCCGGGCGGTGGTGGCGCACGCCTTTAATCCCAGCACTTGGGAGGCAGAGGCAGGCGGATCTCTGTGAGTTCGAGGCCAGCCTGGTCTACAAAGCGAGTCCAGGACAGCCAGAGATACACAGAGAAACCCTGTCTCGAAAAAAAAAAAAAAGAAAAGAAAAACAAAACACACTTATATTTATTAATGCTTATCATCCATCTATAAAATACCTAAATCCTATAACCTAAAATCTAAAATCTATAATCTAATTTTTAAAAAGGATATTAATACTCTTAGCGTAGGTCTGTGTAGGATGGCTTGGCTTACAGCGGTCCCATCTGGTCTTTCAAGCTTAAAGTCTGTTGGGCCTTATTTTGCCAGTTCATAAGGCCAGTTTATTTCCAGCATGAAGTTGTGGCCAGTTTATAAAGTCAGTCAGTCTGTTCTGACCGCCAACTGAGGGTGGCTTTTTCAATCAGTTAAGATTCGCCTCCAAGGTCTCTTTGGTCCAGGTCAGTCCCCAGCTTCTCCAAGCAGCTTTGTAACTCCTCTTGTTTCACTCACTTTTCTGGCATTCTGGGGCCTCAAGACAAATGCCTTTATTTATTTTTTTAAGATTTATTTATTTATTACGTATACAGTGTTCTGTCTGCATGTACACCCACAGGCCAGAAGAGGGAACCAGATCTCATTGTAGATGGTTATGAGCCACCACCATGTGGTTACTGGGAATTGAACTCAGGACCTTTGGAAGAGCAGCTAGCGCTCTTAACTGCTGAGCCATCTCTCCAGCTCAACAAACGCCTTTAAAAGGGCCTCTCTCAGCAGGTTTTGTTTCTGTTTCTTTTGTTTTGTTTTGTTTTAGGTTTTTCGAGACAGGGTTTCCCTGTGTATCCTTGACTGTGCTAGACTCTCTTTGTAGACCAGGCTGGCCTTAAACTCACAGAGCTCTGCCTGCCTCTGCCTCCCAAGTGCTGGGATTAAAGGCATGCGCCATCACGCCCAGCTTTCTCAGCAGGTTTTGCCTTGGGGCCATAGCAGTCTAAATTCTAAACAATGGCATACCTTGTGTTGCTCTTCTTCAATGTGACCTCTCAGTCAGTGAGGGCAGGAGGAAGAAGGTGAGACCATATGGATCTCTGGCTTATGTGGAGTCTCTGTGGCATTCTCTCAAGATCCTTAGTGGTCTCGAGGGTCCACAAGACTTCCTGTGATGCTCAGCAGCCCCATTGCTTCTCATGGCAAATAATGTTATCTGCGTGGCTTGCAAGGTTTCTTAGCAACACTCCTTCAACAGGGCATATCATTGGGCCACAAGTGGCTTTGTCCTGATCAACAAGTAAAGGGACGCCAAGCTCCTCCCTAGTGCTGCCATGTGTTAACCTGAACTGCCTACTAATTTCACTAAGGAGACCTGACTTCTACCACATCCTGACATTATTTTTTTGTTTGTTTTGGTTTTTTGGTTTTTTAAGACAGGGTCTCTCTGTGTAGCCCTGGCTGTCCTGGAACTCACTCTGTAGACCAGCCTGGCCTTGAACTCAGACATCCACCTCCCTCTGCCTCCTGAGTGCTGGGATTAAAAGTGTGCACCACCATGCCCAGCTAACATTAGTATTTTTTTTAACAAAGTCCAAATTAAATAATTTTTAAAATGTGCTGCTGGGTGGTGGTGGTGCTCTCCTTTAATCTCAGCACTTGGGAGGCCAGCCTGGTCTACAGAGTGAATTCCAGGACACCCAGGACTACACAAAGAAACCCTGTCTTGAAAAACCAAAAAAAAAAAAAAAAAGAAACAAAACTGTAACAGTAAATTTTTACTTAAAGCACTTATATTTATTAATACTTAACAAACACCTATAAAATACCTATATTCTATAACCTAATACCTATAAACAATATCTAAGAACACCTAACCAACCTTATTTTAATTTTCCTGAAAGGATATTAATATTCTTAGGGCAGGTACAGCAGGCAGACCTATCCAGGACTACTGTCCGCTGTCCACCAATCTGTATGGCCTAAGGGCCTCATCACTCATGAGGCCTGTCAGCTTCCCTCAGCTGAGACTCACTTTCACAATCTCCTCAGCCCCTACAGAAGTCTCCAAACTCCACCCGCCTCACTACTGTCCCAGCACTCTAGGGCCCCTGGACGGATGTCTTTAGTGTCCGGATTTTAAGAACTTTCCCTCAGCAGGTTCTATGCCATGTCTTTTCTGCCAGCATTCTTAGGCTGGCTTGTGGCAAAAGTCTCTCTCTCAGACTCTGCTTCTCAGTTTCTCAGCAATATTCAGTTTACTTGCCAAGGTTTCTGACCATCGATTTGCCTCAGGCTATTGCAGCCTAAAGGCTGGCAAATGGTACAGCTTGCTTCACTTCTCCAGTGTCTTCTCTGTCCATGGGAGCAAGAGAGATCTATGTGGAGCTCCCCCAGCTTATATAGGGCGTCATCTCGAAATCCTTGGTGCGCTCCTGGGCCTACAAGATCTCTGGGGATATCCAGCAGTCCCTGTGGCTTCTCACAGCAACTGACCTCATACGGGGCTTGTGCAGTTTCTTAGCCACGCCCCTTCAACAAGGCATGTCCCTGTTTCTCACCAAAATGTGGCCTCAACTGGTGTCCACCCATCTCAGCCCCAAATCCTCTAGTGTCCAAGCAACGCCAAGCTCCTCCTTATGTACCGCCAGGTGCCAGGCTGATCTTCATACTAATACACTAAAGAGAACTAATTCCCAATAAATTTTCAGCACCAGGGCATTTTCAGAGGCAGAATTAGGGAGAGCAAGGTGGTTCAGTGGATAAAAAGTACTGGGTTCCAGCCCTAGAACCCATGGTGTGTAACAGAATATTTTTATTTATAAACACTTATATTAGTATTTAAAAAACACCTATAAAATACCTAAATCCTATAACCTAAAACCTATAATATAAAATCTATAATCTAAAAACACCCTAATCCCTAAGAACACTCTAAAACCTATCTAAAAACACTTAACACTATTTTAACTTTCTTAAAAGGATATTAATATTCTTAGTGTAGGGCGTGCAGGGTGACTTGGTTTACAACAGTCCCATCGGGTAATCTCTTTCAAGCTTAAAGTCCATTGGGCCTTACTTTGCCAGTTCGCAAGGTCAATTTATTTCAACCACCAAATTGTGGCCGGTTTATAAAGCCAGTGTTATTAGCACTGTGGCCTGTTTCCTCTATTCCCGTAAGGGGGACCCACCAAATGTTAGTAATTTGGCCTGCAGGGGGATGGGTAGGTATCCTGGGGCTCGGGAGCCAGGAACCACACAGCTCTGAGAGGAGGCTTCCTCAACCCAGAGATGTTGCTGCTCACAGGAACAAGATGCCTCAGCCCCAGCTGAGCTGAGGAGAGGGGGAGGGGCTAGGCCCCAGTCTGTGTCTCTGCTTCTTGGCTCCTTGGCTTCTTCCCAGGACAAATGATGGAGTCTCAGCAAGCAGTAAATCTCATAAAAGAGATTTTATGAGGGTAGGGAACAAGTCCAAGGTATGACTACCTTCTGTTCCGGGAGAGGACAGCAGGGAATGGAGAAATCTCAGGCCTTATATAGGATTGGGGGGGGAGGGGTGCATGCCTGTCTAGGACAGGAATTTCCAAAATGAGGGTTGGTGGGCCTTCAAGTCCTGAGCTTGGGGAAGCTAAGGGATTGGTGAGATTTTATTCACCTGAAATTAGCATACATCTGGGAGGGTACCAACCGCGGAACTGGGACTGTTAAGAGACTGAAACTGCCATTCTGACAGGTGTGGGGGAAGGGCCTATTAACTTAAACCTAGGGGATTAACACAAATTTGAACTTCCTTAGCTAAACTGTGAATTAGTACTAAAGGGTCAGTCAGACTCCTAGTCCTGGTTAAATGGCCAGGCATGGTGGCGCACGCCTTTAATCCCAGCACTCGGAAGGCAGAGGCAGGTGGATCTCTGTGAGTTCGAGGCCAGCCTGGTCTACAAAGTCAGTCCAAGACAGCCAGGGTTACACAGAGAAACCCTGTCTCGAAAAACCAAAAAAAAAAAAAAAAAACTCCTTGCTTCCCCGCGAGTGTGGTTATATTATACACAATGTTGCCACAGAGATGGCCACGGAGCACGGGCCTCTTTGTCAGCTGAGGCCCTAATTGAAGACTCCTGTGCGGCTGGCTTCAGCTAAACACCCCTGGAGTTCCGAGATGTAACTGTATTGTATTACCCAGGGTAGTTGTAGGGCTGGAGGAGACACCCAGGGAAAGGAGCAGGGGGAGCCCAGAGGCAAAACTTGAAACTGTAGGGCCTGGCTCCTTGGGCTCCTCAGGCGGAGACCTGGACACTTCCTTCAAGTGTATACAAAGTTAGCAAAGTCTGTGGCAGGAAAGATGTTGTCTTGGTGGACCGCTGCCCTAGTCAGCAGCAGGCTGAGAGGCAGGACTACTGCTGAGGCAGGACAGCTCCCTTGTCAGCAGCCTGCCAGTAAACTTTTGTGGCATGCTGCTCAGGGCCCTTACTGACACGTGGGGAAGAGGAGAGGTGGACCACCCTGATGAATTGCTGCCACAGCCACTTTGACTTCAGCAGCAGTGGTGGCAGTACTAGGACTACAGTCAATCTGTTCCAACTGCCAAACTGAGGCAGGCTTTCTCCATAGGCTTCAAGCCCTAAAGCTACTCTGGAGTGGACTTCTCAGTTGGTGAGGGCAGAAGGAATTGAGCACCTCATAGAGGTTTCTGGCTTATATATTGCATTATTTCATGATCCTTGGCGGAGGGTCCACAAAGTCCAGCAGTCCCGTTGCCATGGCAACCGGCGTCATCTGTGCGGTCTGAGGTTTCCTAGCCATGATGCCCCTTCAACAGGGCAGTTGATGTTTCCATCTTGGCAACCTCAAAGGATGCCAGGCCAGTACCCTATGTGCTATCAGATGCTAAGATGGACTGCATATTAATTTTACTAAGGAAGCCTAACTTCTACCACAATGGTGGAAAGAGAAAACTGACTCCTGGAAGTTGTATCCTAACCACCACTCAAATGCTATGACACTATATATATTTAAATTTGGGGACTGAAGAAATGGCTCAGCAGTTGCAAGTATATACTGCTTTTCCAGTGGACCTAGGCTTGGTTCTTGGCACCTACACGTTGGCTCACAACACTCCCTAACTCCAGTTCTAGGAGATCCAAAACCTTCTTTCTGTCAGCAACAGGTCCTCATCCATACAAAGACATACATGCAGGGCTGGAGAGTTGGCTCAGAGGTTAAGAGCACTTGTTCTTACAAAGGGCCCATGTTTGATTTCCAGCACCCACAAAGAACCCCACCACCTCCTTGGGCAACAGGCATGCATGTGGTACAAAACACTCATACACACAAAATAACAAACCTAAAAATTATTTTTTAAAAAGGCCAGTCTTTAATCCCAGTACTTGGGAGGCAGAGGCAAGTGGATGTCTGTGAGTTCGAGGCCAGCATGGTCTACAAAGTGAGTCCAGGACAGCCAGGGCTCTGTTATACAGAGAAACCCTGTCTCAAAAAACCAAAACAAAAAACAAAACAAAAATACAGACAAAACAACCATGCATATAAAAAACAAAGAAATATATATATATATATATATATAAAGCAAAAAGCCACCTAAACATCCAAGAGCCAAAGGTCATCTGAAATCAGCCCCAGAAAAGCAACTTAAAGTGTAGGTACTGTAGGGAGATAGATTAATATAAATTAGATTTAGTAAATATCTAGGGGTTTCTGACACAGTCTCTTAATCCAGGGCATGAAGATCAACTTGGCTGTGGGCAATTAGCTTATCAGTTTATGGACTAAAAACAAGGATGAATTCAGGTGAAACGAGAGAAGTCTCTATGGACTAAACAAGGAGGAAGCCAGGTGAAACAAGGAGACTCTATGACTAAAAACAAGGTTTGTGGCCTGGCATTGTTTTCAGCTGCTAAGTGGGCAAAGCCCAGATTAAGCGGAAACAGGTGGAACAAGGAGAGATCCTATTTAAGGTCAAGAGGATGGAGCCAAGAGGGCCACATGCTAGAGAGCCCCATGCTAGAGAGCTCCGATGCTAGTAAGTCCTCACGCTAGAAAGGACAACGAGTAGTTTGAATCCTCTGATGGAGAAAGTGCTGGTGAACTGATGGCCAGATCTCCCTGAGGCAGAAAGAAGCTGGTGAGCAGAGAAAGGCTCAGCAAGACAGCAAAAGACCAAGGACTAAACCCTGTGGCTCAGCTTTTGCCTAGAGGGGTTTGACCTGTCGGAACAGTGGCCTGCTTTAAAGACTGAGGCAGAGTGGCAGAGTTGCTGATACAAAGGAAATAAGTTGGCTTACAGATGGCTGAGGTCTCCCAGAGAGAAGAAAGCCTCAAGCCTTAAGGTGAAACCGCCATAGCCAATTTACCCTGACGAACCTGCGTCTGATATTCCGGAATAAAGACTGCTAAGTGCATTAAAGGGTCTACCCCAGAGACTGTGTTCCTGACAACTGAGGACCTGCCCCAGAGACTGTATCCTTCCAAAAGGTTATGAAAATAGTTGTAATAGTTATCAATAGGTTTAGTGGTTAGGTCATAGGGGTTGTAGGAATTTGTAGGGTTGGTAGTTAAATGTTTATATTTGTTATAAGTAAATATAGTTACTAATAAATGTTTAATAATTTTAAAAAGTTGGGTTTCAAGGTACACAAAGCTTTATGCAACTTATTCCTCAAAGTTCATATGAAATTTTTTTTGACACAGTCCAAGTATCTGGCCCAAGGTGGCCTCAAACTCATGACTGCCCCTGCGTCAGCTGCTAGAATGCTGGGAGATTTCCTTTCACCAAGAATAATTTCTGTTCTATTCATTCAGAAGAGGGTTTAGCACCAATGAGTGATTAATAAATGCTAGGGGCTCAGTTAGTAACATGCTTGCTGCATGAGTTCAATCCAGAGAATCGATATTAAAGATACAGGATGTGCATTTACAATCCTAGAGTTGGAGTGATGGGAAGCAGGAAGGTCCCTGAACAAGTAAGTCAGGTAGCCTGGCCTAACTGTGAGTCTCCAAGCCAATGAGAGTCCCTGTCTCAAAGGACATGGACAGTGCTCCTAAGGATGACTCTCAAGACTGTTTCCACACACACCTGGACAGACACCCATACCACCATTAAAAATTAATGCTGAGCCGGGCGTGGTGGCACAGGCCTTTGACCCCAGCACTCGGTAGGCAGAGACAGGAGGATCTCTGTGAGTTCAAAGCCAGCCTAGTCTACGGAGTGAGTCCAGAACAGCCAAGGAATAAACACAGAGAAACCCCATCTCAAAAAAAAAACCAAACAAGCCGGGCGTGGTGGCTCACGCCTTTAATCCCAGCACTTGGGAGGCAGAGGCAGGCGGATCTCTGTGAGTTCGAGGACAGCCTGGTCTACAAAGCGAGTCCAGGACAGCCAGGGCTGTTACACAGAGAAACCCTGTCTCGAAAAACCAAAAACCAAAAACAAAAAAAACAAAAAAAAAAAACCAAACAAACAAATAAATGCTGAATGGAGCCGTGGACCTATCTCAGGCTGGCTGGGACCTCTTAAGATGACAGACCACAGAGGATCAATGCCCTGACTCCCAAACCAGCACACCAGGAACCATCATCCAGTTTTCTCCCCACCAAGCACTACATGGCACTCAGAATGAGGCAAGGCCCACAAAGTCACCTAATGAAATGAATGACAACAACGAATCCTAATGAAAGGCACCACATGAGGAAATGCCCACTTTATTAGACAACAGCCGACTTGCACAGCTCAAACCCACCCTAATAAGAACACTACACACACCACTGAAGGCCGCATAAGATACCTGCTCCCTCTAGGACCCTGGGAGAGGGTCCTAGATGGGAGAGACACAGGGAGTGAGCTGACCTCACAGAGGCCTCATAGACAGTGGAGAGGTCACTGCTGGGGATGCACAGGGACTGGACGGGGTGTCTGGAGCAGCCCATATCATGCAGCCTCCTGTGTCTTTGAAGACCTGGGTTCAATATCCAGGCGGCACACAGGGCTATCGTACACCATCTGCAAGTTCACCTTGTGGCCCACCAGCTCTCGGATGTTGTTGATGCCATATTTGATCATTGTTGGGCTGAGAGAGGAAGGAACAGAGTTTAACACTAAGTCAGATCGGCTATCTTCTGCTTCTCAGAGGCTCTCATCTTTCTGAGAATGAATGCCAAAGTCTTCCCCATGGTGAACAAGATGTACCATTGGCCCAGTCACCTCCAAGACCATCTTCCCTCCCATTCTCCACTATGTTCACGCCTAGCCTATCCTCAGAGCCTTTGTACTGGCTGTGCCTTGTGCACCCTCCCAGATGTTTTCACTGTGTCCTCAGCCTCCATGAAGCCTTCCTTGATCACCTGGTCTCCTAAGTCCTGCTTTGTCCTCCCTATATCACTTCCAGCCCATCAGTACTCTGGCCTTGTGAGTTTCCTTACTGGTCATGTTAGTTCCTTCTCCACTAGGATCCAGGTTGAACAGTATTGGGGAAATATGCCAGAGTGTTCACAGTTCAAGGCCAGGCACAGAACTTGGCATTCTTACTAAAGAATCATCAGAGGAATTAACAAGTGAGCGAAGGAACTGATAGCATCATCAATTTCCAGCCTGGGCACTCACCGCTCCAGGGAGAGACCCCAAGCAATAACAGACACATTCTCGGGAAGCCCCATAGGCAGGAGCATCTCAGGCCGGAAGACCCCAGAGTTCCCAACTTCTACCCACTTCTTTAGACCTGTGGGGACAAAGGGGAGGCTAGAGCATGCATGTGGGTGATACTGAACACAGAGAATGGGAAAACAGGGTGGAAGCTTGGCAAAAGGGTGACCCAGGCCAAGCGTGAAGTCCCCCAGACCTCCCTCTGCACCCAGTTTCCCATCCCTGACCTTGGTGGTAGCTGAACACTTCCATGCTGGGCTCTGTGTAGGGGTTGTACGCTGGCTTGAAGCGCAACTGGGTGATTCCTGTAGAGGTTGACCAAGGCAGGCTAATGACCCCAGAGGTACCCTCCCATGGCCCCCAAACCCTGCCTGCCTGTACTGGCTTGCATGCTCACCCAGCTTGGTGAAGAACTCCCTCAGCACACCCATGAGGTGGCCCAGGGTGAGTCCATGGTCAGCTATCACACCCTCAATCTGGTGGAACTCAGCCAGGTGTGTGGCGTCCAGCGTCTCATTCCGAAACACACGATCAATAGAGAAGTACTTGGCTGGTGTAAATGGCTTCTGGGGAGGAGAAATGATAGCCAGGCCACCAGGCCATGCCCAGCCCCGGCATGGGTCAGAAGGCCTATAGGATAGTACCAACCACCCACCCTGCCCACGCCAAGCTGCACCTTCTGAGCTAAACAGTAGAGGGTTCGGGCGCTGGCTGCTGTGGTGTGTGTGCGAAGTAGGTTTTTCCGGGCTTCTTCTAGCTTCCAGACGTACTTGTAGCTTCAGAAGAAAAAGCAGGAAGTCTGCCCTGTGGTCCTGGAACCCCAGGCTCCTGCTCCTCCCCAGCCCAAGTCCTGCTTCTGCCTCACCCCTGTGAGCCATAGCCGCCCTGGGAGTGGGTCCTTTTCACCCGCTGGACATAGTCCATTGGGAGCTGCAGAGCCTCGGCTGGATCTAGACAAGACAGTCATGTTATCAGACAATGAGCATCTCTCAGAAGGCACTGCATGTCAGGCATGGCTCCACTGAAGCTTCTGTGCTCCAGCAGGGGAACCTGGCACTCCTCAGTTGATGACATGTCCTTCATCCAGAAACACCCCCCCCCCGCCCCATGCTTTCCTCTTCACTGCGTGAAAGCCCAAGTTTCCCTCTGGCTCTGACCCATTGCCTCCTGCTCTGGTCTCTTCTCACTTCCCTCACTTCCTACCTGACCATACCCTGCAGTCCCAGGACAACCAACTGACATTTCAGCCTCAGGGCCATGATGTCCAGCTAGAGTTTTCATATAGTTCTCTCCCTTACTTTCTTGTCTTTGGTTTTGTTTTGTTTTTGATACCAGATCTAACTACAGCTCTGGTGGGCCTGAAACTCACTATGCAGACCTGGCCGGCCTTGAACTCAGAGACCACAGAGCCTCTGCCTCCAGAATGCTGGAATTAAAGGTGTGCTACCACATCCAGCCTTGATTAAAACTAAAGTGACAAATACCTGGAACCCTCCCTAGCCCTGCAGGCACACACTAGTGTCTCCAGTGGTTTTTAACCCCTTGTCCCACCACACGGATTCCTTAAGAACTATCTGGTCAGGAAGTAGAAGGGACTTCTGTCCTACTCAAGGATGCGAGTCAGTCTTGGCACTCAGGAGGGTCTTCAGGGAGGCCTTACTCAAGAAATATGTGACTTTTCCCCAATGCTACCTGGAACTCAGGGCCTCTCTCAGGTTTAGCAAGTGTTCTATGATGCACTCCCAGTAGCAAATGAGCAATCATTTTTTTTGGTCCTCCTTTTTGGAACTTACAATTTCCCTTCAGCCCCTGAGTGCTGGTGACAGGCAGGAGCTACCACGCCCACTTCAAGCATATGAATCCTTGGGGAATGCTAACAACATAGTTTTGGTGCTTGCATAAGTCTTCAGCATGTACCAGCTGTGTAGTCCTAGGCAAGTGATGTTCTTTCTGAGCCTCAGTTTCCTCAACTGTAAATGAGGGGCTAACAGTACCACTTCCTGTAGTTAGAAGATTCACTGCAATGGAGTAGATGATGAGTTTTGGGTAACCATGACAACAGCAACATCGTTGCTACTAAATTGGCAATGGGCACCTAGGGAGCTCACCTGCTCACTGCACAGGGGAGAGAACAACCACTGTTGTGGGAAGTCATTCATTTCAGGGGGAATAGAACCCTGAAGATGCTGGCCTGTGACAAGGGGCAGAGAACTTGCCAGCATGCAGGAGACCCTGAGTTCCATCCCCAGCAGCAGCAGCAACATACACACACAAAACAAATAACCAGTCATGGTGGCTCATGCCTGTAATGCCATCATGCTGGAGGCTGAGCCAGGAGGAGACTTAGATAAGTCATGGCTACACAGTGATTTGCAGGCCAATCTGGGCTACAGAGTGGGACCCTGTCTTAAAACAATCCAAAGAAGTAAGGCAAGATGGTCTTAGCACTTCAGAAGCTAAGATAGGACTAACATGAGTTCAAGGCCAGCTTAGGGTACAGTGGAGGACTAGCTGTCTTTGCTACCTTGTAGGTTCTTCTTTTTCCCACCTTTCCCCCTATCACTAGATAGAAGAGAAAGAAGGACGGGGGGGGGGGGGGGGGGGAGCCTGGAATCTACCCTCTTTCCGTTTGTTTCTGCTGGAGCATGGCTACTAGCAAACTACATCCAACGCCCTGCAGCCCATGAGCACCAACCCCCACCCCCCGGGGGGGCCTCTGGCATTTATACACCCTCTGAAAGTTTCCAGAATTGTAAACAATCGAAGAGACTATCTGCAACTGGCAAAGCCACGCCTCTGCTAGAGGATGAGGAAAAGCACAGTCAGCTGCTTTTCTCTAAAGAAAGTCTAAAGAAGCCCCACATCTCCACAATTGGGATCAAAACAAAAACATATTCTTATAATATTTCTGTGTTTTTAAAGAAACCAAAATTCTACAATTCTCACTACAGAGGACTCTAAGAAAAACAATAAGAACCAAGAAGAAACAGAAAAAGTAGAAATGATGGACATTCTAGAACTACAAACAACATACTTCTATTTAAAGATGAATTTTTATTTTTCAGTTATGTGTATGCCTGTGTCTCTGTGTGTGAACATGCACATGAGTTTGGGTGCCTGAGGAGCCCAGAAGGCATCAGATTCCTTGGAGCTGGAGTTAGAGGCTGTGGTCAGTACCAAACATGGGTGCTTGGAACTAAACTAGGGTCCTCTGCAAAAGCAGCAAGCACTCTTAACTGCTAAGCTTTTTCTCCAGCCCACAAACATGCCTCAGTTTAGTGAAAAGGATTCTGACCCCAAATAAACCCTTGAGAATTTACATCATGGTAAGAGAGGGGAAGGGACAGAGTCAGGGTGGCTTTCGGACAGATAGAACCCAGGTTCCCATATGTGCTAATAAATGCCAAACAGATGAGCCACACTCCAGCCCTTAGGTGGCATTAAAAATCTGGCACATGAGGCTGGTCGTGGTGGCACATGCCTTTAATTCCAACACATACAGGCATATGTCTGTGAGTTCCAGGCCAGACTGGGTACAAAGAGAGTCCAGGACAGCCAGGGATACAAAGAGAAACCCTGACTCGAAAAACCAAAAAAATAAATAAAAATTAAAAAAAAAAATCTGGGTCAGGAGGCCGAGGCAGGAGGAGCTCTGTGAGTTCAAGGCCAGCCTGGTCTACAGACTGAGTTCCAGCAGAGCCACGGGTACAAAGAGAAGCCTTGTCTTGAAAAACCAAAAAACAAAAAACTCTGGGACATGTGTGGTGGGTGACATATGCCTTTAGTACAAGCAAGCACTTGGGAGGCAGAAGCAGCAGGTGGATCACTATGAGTCTGAGGCCAGACTAGTCTACATAGTGAGTGTCAGGACAGTCAATGAAGTTCTGAATAAAATAAAGATCTCGGGCTGGAGAGGTGGCTCAGAGGTTAAGAGCACTGGCTGTTCTTCCAAAGGTCCTGAGTTCAATTCCCAGCAACCACATGGTGGCTCACAGCCATCTACATTGAGATCTGCTGCCCAGACATATATGTAGAGCAAATACTGTATACATAATAAATAAATAAATAAATGTAAAAAAAATTAAAATAAAGATCTCCATGTGCCAGGCGGTGGTGGCACACGCCTTTAATCCCAGCACTTGGGAGGCAGAGGCAGGTGGATCTCTGTGAGTTCAAGGACATCCTGGTCTACAAAGAGAGTCCAGGACAGCCAAGCTGTTATACAGAGAAACCCTGTCTTAAAAAGACCAAAAAAACACGCCTTTAATCCCAGCACTTGGGAGGCAGAGGCAGGCGGATCTTTGTGAGATCGAGGCCCGCCTGGTCTACAAAGCGAGTCCAGGACAGCCAGAGATATTCAGAGAAACCCTGTCTTGAAAAAACCAAAAAAAAAAAAAAAAAAAAAAAGACCAAAAAAAAAAAGATCTCCATGTATTGTTGCATATGCCTTTAAGCCTTAGCAAGGCAGAGGCAGGGGAATCTTTGTGAGTCCAAGGCCAGCCTGGTCTATATGAATTCTAGGCCAGTCACAGCTACACAGTGAAACCCTCTCTCCTTAAAAAAAAAGCCATGGTGGCGCACACCTTTAATCCCAGCACTCAGGAGGCAGAGGCAGGTGGATCTCTGTGAGTCAAGGCCAGCTTAGTCTACAAATCAAGTTCCAAGACAACCAGGACTACACACAAAGAGACCCTGTCTTGAAAAACCTCAAAAAAAAAAAAGACCTGAGATAAAACAACTCTGGCGGCTGGCACAAGCTGACAAAGGCCCAAGGTCCCAAGGCAAGCACTAGCCTGGCATGTTCAGAAAACAAAGACTAGGCACAGTGGAGGACAGGACCAGCTGCCAGTGACTTGCTGGCCACACTGAGGTCAGATCTCATTTTATGAAATGAGACACCTCTTCCCTAAAGCTTTACCCAGACCTCAGACCTCTGCTACCATGCTGGCCAGGCTCCCAGGCTACCCACCTCGCAGGAAAAAAGTGTCATGCTGGTCACGCGCTGGGTGCTGCTGAGGCTGGAAGAGCGCATCGAAGTTCCAGAAGGAGCTCTCAATGAAATTGTCTGTAGGCATCTCAGTGAACCTGCAGGAGACATGACTGACTGCCCTGCCTACCTGTGCCCTGTGGCTGCTACACCCCATCCAGGCCCTGTGCTCACCCCATCTCCAGGAAGATCTGTCGGAATTGGGATCGGACCTTGAGCAAGGGGTGCAGGTGGCCACTGTCTGGGAGCACACCGTGGGCAGAGAAGTTGTAGGGTTTGAAGGGTCGGTCCCTCCAGGAGCCACTGTAGGGGAGATTGAGGTGCAAAGACATGAGGAGGGCTGCCCATCTCTCTCCCACAACCTCTAGCCTTCCCTTACCCTACCTGGAGATCATCTCTGGACTCAGCTCTGCCTCCTGCTTAGACACACTTGTGCTGAAGGCCCTGCCCTTGCTCACCCAGTAGGTTTTCAGGATCCTATGAGCAGAGGAAGAGAAAGGACACTGCTGTCACCTGGAGAGCCTGCCCTTGTTCTTCCATTGGGTGCTAATCCCAGAACCAACCATCAAGTCTCTTTGGTTTTAGGTTGTTTGTTGCTGATGTTGTAACGGATTTCATGTATCCCAGACTGACTGACCTGGAATTTGATATATAGTCAAGCATGACCTTGAACTGACCCCTGCTTCTGCCTTCACTGTGCTAGAGCTACAGGCCTATGTCACACCAGGGTTATGTGGGTTGCTATGGGTCAAACTCAGGGCTCAGGTCATACTAATCAACTAAGCCATAACTCCAAGAACCTACTTTATTTTTATTTATTTTTTTTTCTAGAGGTCAGGTTATATAATAAATCTGAGATTACAGGCTTCAGTCACTGTATCCCACAAGTGTTTTTATGGGTTTTGTTGTTTTTTGACAAAGGGTTGCCATGGAGCCCTGGCTGAATTGGAACTTCAATGAAGACCAGGCTGACTTTAAACTCACTGATCCTGTTTCTGCTTCCTGTGCTGGGATTAAATGTACACACAATTACCGGACATGGTGCCACAAGCCTTTAATCCCAGCACTCAGGAAGCAGAGGCAGGCAGATCTCTGAGTCCAAGGCCAGCCTGGCCTACAGAGTGAATTCCAGGATAGACAGGGCTACACAGAGAAACCCTGTCTCAAAAAAAAAAAAGTACACACATTCATATCCAGCTGCTTTTTTTCTCTTTGTGGTGGTAGAGATCAACCCAAAGGCCTTGGGTGTGCCAGGCAAGTATAACTGAGCTACATCATCAGTTTTGTTTTTATTTAAAGTATTGTATATGTCTGTGTGAATGTGTGGGTGCCTCTGGAGGCCAGAAGAAGGGATCCAATCCCCTAGAGCTGTTCCTAACACAGATCCTGGCGCTAGAGTGGCAAGCAGTTGTGAGCTGTCCACCATGGCCACTAGGAACCTAACTCAGGTCAGCTGGAAGAACTGCTGAGTCATCTCTCCAGCCCCTCCAGCTTTTTAAGGTTTTTATAATCATTATTCCATTCATTTATCTGTGGGTGTGCTTGTGTTGTGCAGATGTGCACATACCAGGGCTCACATGTGGAGGTCAGAAGACAACTTCAAGACTCAGTCCTTTCCACAGGGGTCCCAGGGATGGAACTCAAATTATCAGGTGTGGCGACAAATATCTTTAGCCAGAACTATTCTGCTGATCCTCATTTTTTTTTTTTTTTTTTTGATTAGGTGTTTTATGTAGCCCAGGCTGGCCTGGAACTCCTTCCTGATCTTCCTTTGTTCATTCTTTGTTATCTCTTGTCTTCCTGATACTGTCATTTGAAATTTCCTTATGGGGCCACTACCCTTCTGCCTGTCCATACATTCATTCATTGTATAAACCCTGTGGTCCATTCAAGTAGTAATGCGCACAGAGGGGCATGATATCAGGAACGAATTGACGGTTTGTTTTGGGCCGGGATCTGTTACTCCACAACCCCATAAGAACAAATTTTTTTTGGTTTTTCGAGACAGGGTTTCTCTGTGTAACAGCTCTGGCTGTCCTGGACTCGCTTTGTAGACCAGGCTGGCCTTGAACTCACAGAGATCCACCTGCCTCTGCCTCCCGAGTGCTGGGATTAAAGGCGTGCGCCACCACTGCCCGGCTTAAGAACAAATTTTATAAGTAAGGAAACTGAGGTTGGGAATGGCCAGGTGAGTCGGTCAAGTTTACATAACTAGCAAGTCGCAGGGCCTAGACTTCCATCAATCAGGTAGCCCCACAACCCTAGGCTTTGAATGGTTTTATGAGATAGGTTTCACTCTGTAGTCCATGCTGGCCTGGAACTCACAATCATCTTGTCTCAGCTACACAAGCAAGCAGCATCAAATCTGGCTCAGTGTGGCCTCACTTGAATGACATATGAGCAGGACTTTAATTGGCTGACTGCCTGGAAGGTGTACAGAAAGCCATTTCTCAGCCAGAACAAAGGTAGGAAGGCTGCCTGAACCCCAGCACACACACTTGAAAACCCTGTACAGGTCTGGGTGTGGTGGTGCACACCTCTAATCCCAGCACTAGGGAGACAGAGGCAGGTAGATCTCTGCAAATTTGAGGCTAGCTTGAACTACATAGTGGGCACCAGGCTAGCCAGGGCTACACAGAACCACAAGGAACCAAACAAGACCACAGTAACAACACCCTGTGTAAAGGGGGTCTGGTGAATACTGACAACAGCAGAGACTGGAGATGGGCTGGGTGGCTCCTCCCCTCCGCCCTCACAGCAGCACACGGATAAAGGGCCTAGACGGTAGCCACTCACACTTCAGTCAGCAGCTTCCTCTTCCGGAGCTCATTCCTTTCCTTTTCAGCCAGCTTCTCAGCCTGGCCTGCCTGGACCAGCTGCAAACGCCTCTGTACTTCATCCTCTATACTGTCCACCTGCCACAAGACAAAAGGATTGAAGCCTGGTGTCTGCCCCACTCGCCCTTCTAGCTGCCTCCAGTTTGCCTCCAGGACTCACCACTTGGAACACTCGGGGCCCGTCGGCTGCACTCTTGTCCACCCGGATCCACTTGTTGGACATGGCCTTGCTGAAGCCCACCTTGCCGCTGGGAAGTCTCTAAGGAAGTTGGATTATGATGAGTGCTGTATTCCAGGGCCACCTGTCATCCCATCCCCTCCCTGGACCCCAGCCCTGGGCCCTACCATGAGCTCACTTTGCACCAGGCCCTCGAGAGGGATGCTTCTAAACACACGGGCCTCATGGCTGCCTTCCCGGGCAATCTCTTCACCCTCAGAGGTCAGCTCCCAGCACTTGGTAGACCGTAGCTCAGCCTCAATGACCTGCAGGGAAATGAGTAGTATTTAAACACGTGCCCAACACATACAGCATTGGGCCAAGATTCAAAGACAGCCCCAGAGCTGAAGACATGCCTCAGCACTCAAGAGCATGTATTGCTCTTGTAACACATAGGGTGGCCCACAGCCCCTTCTAACTCTAGTTTCAGGAGTTCAAACCTCTGGACCTGTGCAATCTTCCTGCCTCATTTCTCCAGTGTTGGGAACTATCAGCACATAATAATGTCCCTAGCTGAAACAATTCTTTTCTTGTTTCAGATTTATTCATGTCTTTAAATTTATGTCTATGTATGTGTGCCTGCAGAGGCCAGAGGGCTTCAGATCCATTGGAGCTATAATTAAAGATGGTTTTGAGTTACTGTGGGTACTAGGACCATACCCAGGTACTCTGGAAGAACAGCCAGTGCTCTTAACCACTGAGCCATCTTTCCAAACCTGTAGACAAATTTTTGTTTTTTTTTTGGAGACCAAGTTTCTCTGTGTAGTCATGGCTGTCCTGGAACTTGCTCTGTCAACTAGGCTGGCTTCAAACTCAGAGATCTACCTGTCTCTACCTCCCAAGTGCTGGAATTGAAGGTATATATCACCACCAACTTGGCCCAAATTCTTCTTCTTCTTTTTTTTTTTTTTTTTTTTTTTTTTTGAGAAAGGGTTTTTCTATATAGTCCTGGCTGTGCTGGAATTCACCCTATAGACCAGGCTAGCCTTGAACTCGAGATCCATCTGCCCCTGCCTCCCGGTTGCTGAGACTTAAGGCATGCATGACCATCCATGGAGATAAATTCTTTTTTAAGTGCTAGGAATCAGACACCTACATTAGTATTCTGCCACTAAGACACATGTTTGGTCTTTGTATTTTCTCTTTTGTGTGTACCATGTATAAGCACATGTGTATACACAGGCGTGCATGTGTTTGGTGGCCAGGAAGCCATTCATGTGTCTTGCTTTGTCACCCTCTGACTTACCTTCTTGAGAGGGTCTGTGCTGGTTCCAAGCACATCCCAATGACCCTTCTGTCTCCATGGCAACACTGGGTTAACAGGTCTCTAGTGGCCACACTCAGCCCTTACTGTGGGTCTGAATTCAGGTCATGCCAAGTGCTCTTTCTCACTGAGCCACTTCTCACAATCCTTTATCTTTTTTTTTTTTTTTTTTTATATGAGTGCTGTATTTGCACGTATGCCTGCATGACCAAAGAGGGCATCAGATCCCATTACAGATGGTCGAGAGCTACCACGTGGGTGCTGGGAATTGAACTCAGGACCTCTGGAAGAGCAGTCAGTGCTCTTAACCACTATGCCATCTCTCCAGCCCCTACTCATTTATCTTGACCGCAAACATATTTCATCATTTTTACACAGACTAGTAAGAGCACTTTTCTTTATATTTTACAGAAAGGCTTGAAACAAAGGCCTTTTTAAAAATAAAAACAAGCCGGGCGGTGGTGGCGCACGCCTTTAATCCCAGCACTTGGGAGGCAGAGGCAGGCGGATCTCTGTGAGTTCGAGGCCAGCCTGGTCTACAAAAGTGAGACCAGGACAGCCAGAGCTGTTACACAGAGAAACCCTGTCTCGAAAAACCAAATAAATAAATAAATAAACAAACAAACAAACAAACAAATAAATAAATAATAAAAATAAAAATAAAAACAAAGAAAGGTCTTTCTATAATATATCCAAAGTATACCCAACTCTAATTCCCAAAGGGATGCATTAACTTGTTTAGATTTTAAAGGCTTAATGGCAAGGATCAGGAATATCTAAGTTTATTTTACATAACTGGCTGAAAAATAAAATCAAGGAAGCTAATAGAATTTAGTCTGGTTTCATCTGCCCTGATTAAGGAGGTGCTGAGTTTGGAGGGGTGGACCTTCTGTGACTGTAGGGTTGTGGAGCCACCACTGTCCTTCTGCCAGACATGGCGCTGCCACTCTCATTAGATAGCTAGGTCTTTTAAGAGTCATAAAAACAACTGCAAAAGTGAAGCCTGCCCTTTTTTCCTAGCTTCTGAGTAGTCAGTTCTTTCAAGGTTGCATCAGTGCAAATGTAAGTCTGTAGCTTGTGTGAGGTCACATTTTCCCGGGCAGAACTCATCTACTCAGTGGTGGTGGCTGTTATTTGTAACAGAATATTTTTATTTATAAATATTTATATTTATTAACACTTAACAAACATCTATAAAATACCTAAATCCTATAATCAAAAATATAAGAATGCAAGCCGGGCGTGGTGGCGCACGCCTTTAATCCCAGCACTTGGGAGGCAGAGGCAGGCGGATCTCTGTGAGTTCGAGGCCAGCCTGGTCTACAAATCAAGTCCAGGACAGCCAGGGCTGTTACACAGAGAAACCCTGTCTCGAAAAACAAAACAAAACAAAAAAAATATAAGAATGCCCTAATACCTAAGAACACTCTAATACCTATCTAAAAACACTTAACACTATTTTAACTTTCTTAAAAAGATATTAATATTCTTAGCGTAGGTCCATGCAGGGTGACTTGGTTTACGGGAGTCCCATCAGGTAATCTCTTTCAAGCTTAAAGTCTGTTGGGCCTTACTTTGCCAGTACGCAAGGCCAATTTATTTCAACCACCAAATTGTGGCCAGTTTATAAAGTCAGCCTGTTTCAACCGCCAAACTGAGACTCACCTCCACGGTCTCTTTGGCCCAGGCAAGCCTCACAGCCATTAGCCTCTCCAAGCGGCTTCCAAACTTCGCTTGCCTCACTCATTTTTCTTGGCGCTCTGGGGCTCCAAGACAGATGCCTTCAAAGAACTCTCTCTCTCAGCAGGTTTTATGTCATGCCTTTGCCTTGGGCTATAGCAGTCTAAATTCTGTTAATGGCATACCTTGCCGTGCACTTCTTCAGTGTGACTTCTTAAGTCGTTGAGGGCAGGAGGAAGAGGGAGACCACATGGAATTCTCTGGCTTATATATCGCCTTATCTCGTGATCCTTGGTAATCTGGAGGGTCTACGAGATTTTTCTCAATGTTCAACATTGAGAGAATGCCGTGCTTCTCACGGCAACTGACGTCATCTGCTCAACTTGTGCAGTTTCTTAGCCACATCCCTTCAACAGGGCATAGGGTTCAGCCACAACTTGGCTTTGTTTATTTCATGAAAAGGCACCAAGCTTTCCTTAATCGCTACCAAATGCTAATCTGAATTCACTATTAATTTCACTAAAGAGACTAACTTCTAAAGTTATTGGTGGTGAATGTTTGCCACTGCCAATACCTCTGCTGCCACCTCAGGAACAACAGGCATGTCTTTTTTAGGCTAATTAGCTTCTCTGGCTCCTTAATTTTCTTCTGTGTGACTTGTACAATTCCACTGCTGTCTCCCTCCTTCAGTCCCTTGAGACACTCACCTTGACCTCTAACCCCTGCATCAAGCATGAGCAGATCTTTCTCATGTGTTCCCCCCCCACACACACCCCTTTCCCTTCTACTTTTTATGAGTTTTCATTTACTTACTTATTCTTGAGGTAGGTTTCACTATGTGGCCCTGGAATAGCCTAAGTAGAACTCACCATGTAAACCTGGTCCTAAACTCATAGAGACTCACCTGCCTCTGCAGAATACCAGGGATAAAGGCATAAGCCACCCTGCCCACCTAACACCTTAACTTTCTTTTAGATGTTACGTGTGTTACCTTTGCTGAAATAGCTCAGTTGGGAGAGCGTTAGACTGAAGATGTTACGTGTGTGTGTGTGTGTGTGTGTGTGTGTGTGTGTGTGTGTGTGTGTGTGTGTGTGTACAGTCAGGACAGCTTTTGGGAGTTACTTCTTGCCTTCCACCTTATTAAGGGAGGGTCTCTTTTTCTTTGCCGTGCTGCCTGCACACTCCAGGGGCAAGAGTTTCCTGGCAATTCTCCTGTCTCCACCTTGTTTCTCACTAAGGGGTGATGGGATTACAGGGGTGCAAGGATTGAACTCAGGCTGTCAGGCTAGTGTGGCAAGGGTCTTTATATGATTAGCTATATCCCTGGCCCCTATACCATATCAATACTGAGGACTCTGCAACTGTAGTATGTATAAGCAGTAAAACCGACAAGTCACTTATCCACACTGAACATCATTTATCTTATATGCTAGACCTAAAAAATAATGCCATCATCCTAAAATTATGACAAGGACTATAAAACAAAGCTAAAACCAGAGTACAGAACTTGGCTCAACAAATAAACAGCCCAGATCCTAGCCTCATGGAACTTGCTTGCTTCCTGACTGGTCCACAAACCCTTCATCATCTTTCATTTCATCACAGTTCATTTGCCAGTGTTGGAAGGATGGGCTTCCTCTCTGCTCTTCTCCCTTGTCCCGAATCTTGGGTCACCTGCCTCCCCACACCAGACACCATACCCTCCAGCTTAGGGATGTACCAACCTCAGTCCTCAGGACACCCCCCCCCCTACCCTCAGCTCTCAGTTTTGCCTGGCAGTCCTTCTGAAAAACAATACAGAGAATACAATCTGGCTGGTTACAATTCCTAGTATGATTTTGTGAGATAGATATACAAAACAGGCTGTGCATGGTGGTTGTGCCTGTTTCAAAATAAAAATTTAATCCCAATACCTGGGAAGCAGTGGCAGTCGGATCTCTTTGAGTTTGAGGCTAGCCTGGCCTACACAATGGTTACAGCATACCAGGGCTATTTAAAGAGACTTTGTCTAAAAAACAAAACAAAAACAATAAAAACTCACAAAAAATAAAAAAAGTAAAGAGTGGACTGGAGAGGTGCTCCAGCGGTTAAGAGCAATAGCTCCTGCAGAGGAACCAGGTTCAATTCCTAGCACCTACACAGAGGCTCACAACTATCTGCAACTTAAATTTCCCCCCTCTTCTGACCTCCTCCAGCACATAAACAGGCAGGCACACACACATATACATATAAAACTAATAAACAATTCAGAGAGAGAGAAATATTAACGATGTGAGCCTTTTATCTCAGCCCTCTGAATGCAAGTGGATGTCTTTAAATTGGAGGATAGCCTGGTCCAGAGAGCAGTTTTCGGGACAACCTGGAACTATATCTCAGTGGTATAGCTTTTGCCTAGCACGCTGGAAGCCCTAACATGAAAGGAGATGAGGGAACATACAGAACCATGTCATTCTGCCCTGATGGTCTCTGCGGCCTGTAATTCCGATACCAATACCCTGTCACTGACGTCTTAAGTGACATCGTTTTCCTCCACCAATCCAGGCTCTCTGTCCCCCAACACGAAGTCAACGGTCACAGCTGGCGCTCTGAGCCCACACATCACTCTGGTTATTTGCGCCTCCCCATTAGATTGCAACCCCTTTGGGGGCAGCGACTTCATCTTGCCACACCCCTACATACACCATGCTTTTGCCTTAATAGACATCAGTCGCTTGAGAAACATAAACTGTTCCAGACTTCCCACCGAGCACTCCATGGTGCACCTATCTGTAATGTTCCCTAACCAGCAATAATGGGGGTACAGGTGTAAAAGTGAGCAGGGCGAGCAGCACGCGCCGGACTCACCTCACCCAGAGCCTGGAGGCTCTTCACCGCGCCCACCACCGCCTGGTGCTCCACGCCCAGCTGCGTAGCCAACTCTGCACTGTCCAGGCCGCCGTCAGCTGTCTCCAGCCGCCGCAGCAACAACTCCATCACAGGATTATCGGCCATGGCGGCTCCCAGTGTGCTTGGCGTGTGCAGGCCGGCGGACAGACTAGGGAACCGGAACCGGAACCACCAATAGAGAGCGCGTCGCCATTTCTAATGTGGCGCATAGTGTGAATTGGGAGCTGTCTGTCGCCATCTTAGGTGTGTCAATGAAGCCACAAATGAATCCGGGGGAATTCTAGACGCTTGCTGTATGCAGTTTGGCTCCAGAGGCCTTTAGTTAACTAGTAAGGTGAATTTGATGACTTGAAGGTCAAAAGTAGTTTTCTTTTCTTTTTTTTTTTGTTTTATATCTTGAGACAGGTCTTACCTAGTCCATGGTAGTCTTGAACTCTTCATCTCCTGCCTACATCTTCCAAGTGCTAGGATTACAGACAATCACTATAAGACCCGACAAGTTAATTCTATCGGTTTCTCCACACCCCTCCCCCAATTTTCATACAGCCACCACCAGCAGGGTAAGAGCACTGCCACCCTTCAAGAATTCTCTCTTACCCAGAAAGAAGGAACTGAGTAGTGGGGTTCTATTGATGTTTTTGTTTTTAGATTTATTCACTTTATGTTGTGAGTGTTTTGCCTGTATATACTTCTGTGCACCACACCACTGTGCATGGTGGCCTCAGAAGCCAGAAGATGGCATAAGATCACATGGAACTTATGAATGGTTGTGAACCACCATGTGGATTCTGGGAATTGAACCATGGTCCTCTGCAAGAAGTATTAATACCTAATACTTAAAAAGTGCTATTAATAAGCAGAGCCATCTCTAAGCTCCACCCTGCTGATATTAACTTCTTCTTTTTGGGGGGGGGGTTGGGTTTGAGACAGGGTTTCTCTGTATGTATTCCTGGCTGTCCCGGACTCACTTTGTAGACCAGGCTAGCCTCGAACTCACAGAGATCCACCTGCCTCTGCCTCCCAAGTGCTGGGATTAAAGGCATGTGCCACCACACCCTGCTTTGATGTTAACTTCTTTTACATCTTCAAAGGGTATCTGGATAGGGACCATACCTGCTTAAGGAAGAGGGATTCACTTAGCAATACTTGCACTCTGCTGACCTGCAAGGAACTTCAGGTTAAGTTCTCCCTAAAATTCACAGATACTATATAAATCTTTCAATTCACAAGAGGAAAAATGAGGCAAAGATGGCAACTTACAGGGAGTTGATGGATATAGCCAGAAAAATTATAAACCCTCCAGCTGCCACAGTTTCCTGTGCTCTCAGGAAATCAAGGCAATAATATCACATTGATGCTTCTTAAAAATTGTGGGTCTTGCCAGGTGTGGTGGTGCATGCCTTTAATCTCAGCACTTGGGAGGCAGAGGGAGGTGGATCTCTGAGTTCAAGGCTAGCCTGATCTACACAGTGAGTTCCAGGATAGCCAGTACTGTTACACATAAAAACCTTGTCTCAAAAAAAAAAACAAAAAAACAAAAAAACGTGGGTCTTGGAGGGCAGGGGGTGGCGGGGGAGGAAAAGGCACATGACTTTAATCCCAGCACTCAGGTGGCAGAGATAGGCAGATCTCCGAGCTTGAGGCCAGCCTGGTTCACAGAGTGAGTTCCAAGACAACCAGGACTACAGAGAAACCCTGTCTGGAAAAAAACAAACAAACAAAAATCCCCACCCCAACCCAAACCAAACCAAAACTTGGGACTCATCCATATGGGGTCTTGTGACTCAATGTGGAGGTTACCAAAAAAATTGGCAATAGTGAAAGGTTTCTGAATATTCAATGATCAAATTAATTCAAAATCAAATGCAGTGAATCCAAGATGTCTTAGGCAGCACTTAGCCGTGTTGGGCTGTGTGACCATGGGAGCCTTTTTTCCCCCTTGCTTTTGTTTTTTGACCGGGACTCAATAATTATGTGTTTGTGTGTGAATGTAGGCATTTGCATACCATGACACACAAATGGAGGTCAGAGGACAACTTTTGGGGACTCAATTATCTCCTTCAATTAGTTCCTCAGGCTTTCACAACAATCACTTCACAAGCCATCTTACCAGCCCTAGCCTTGGTTCTGACCACAAAACACAAACACTGTGGTGTGAGTCCTTAATGTCACTCCACACAGTGCTCAATAAATACTGCTTGAAATACCAAAACTTGCCAGGCGGTGGTGGCGCACACCTTTAATCCCAGCACTCGGGAGACAGAGGCAGGCAGATCTCTGTGAGTTCGAGGCCAGCCTGGTCGGTCTACAAAGTGAGTCCAGGACAGCCAGAGCTGTTATATAGAGAAATAAAAAAGAAAGAAATACTAAAACTTTCTCAAGTTTGAGACTATCCTGTATGTTGTGTTTTCACTATATGTACTGAGTTTTCTGCTCTGGTAGAAACATAATGTTTTGACATGTTAAATAGAGACCTTTAAAATATTTTAAAATTGGGCTGGAGAGATGGCTCAGAGGTTAAGAGCACTGGCTGTTCTTCCAAAGGTACTGAGTTCAATTCCCAGCAACCACATGGTGGCTCACAACCATCTACATTGAGATCTGCTGCCCGGGCATATATGTAGACAAATAAATGTTTAAAAATATTTTAAAATACTTATTTTTATTATTTTAAATTAATGACATGTGTCTGCGTGTGCATGAGAGTGAAAGTGCCCAAGGAAGTCAGAGGCATCAGATCCCTGGAGCTCCAGTTACATTTTGTTATGAGTCACCTAATATGGGTGCTGTGAACAGAACAGTGGTCCTCTGGAAGAGAAGCAAGTGCTCTTAACCACTGTGCCTTCTCTCCAGTCCAGTTGATTTATTATTTAGAGACAGGGTCTCATTATGTAGACCAGGCTGGCCTGGAACTCACCAAGATCCACCCTCCTCTACCAAGTGCTATTACTAAAGGCATGCACTGTGTCATTTATTTTATTTCTCTGTGTATGTGCGTGTCTATGTGGAGATATGTGCACATGAATGCAGGTGCCTGCCAAGACCAGAGGCATCATGCCCCTGGAGCTGGAGTTCTAGGTGGTTATGAGCTTCTCAATATGGAAGCTAGGTTCTGAACTTGAGTACTCTGCAAGAGCAACAAGCTCTCTCTGTGTGTTTTAATTTTTATGTATATGAGAGTTTTGCCTGCATGTATGCAAACCACTTGCATGCAGTGCCAGCAAATGCCAGACAAGGGCATCAGATCTTCTGGAACTGGCATTAAAGACAGTTAGCCACCATGTGGATCCTAGGAAACAAACCCAGGTCCTTTGCAAAAGCAACAAACACTCTTAACTACTATGCCATCTCTTTTCAGCTCCAGAAAACAACTTTTAACACGTTCCTATCATTCTTCAGTGATAGCAAACAAGTGTACCTTTGTATTGTGTTAGAAGTCTTGATTTTTAAAAGTGTTCTTTGGGCTAGGTGGTGGGTTATGCCTTTAATCTCAGTACTTGGGAGGCAGAAGCAGGTGACTCACTAAGAGTTCAAGGCCAGCCTGGTTAAGAGATCAACTTCTGGGACAACTAGGGCTACACAAAGAGAAAGCCTCCCTGTCTTGAAAAACAAACAAACAAACAAATAAACAAAATTGCTCCTTGGGGCCTGGGCTGAAGAGATGGCTGAGAGAGTAAGACAACTGGATGTTCTTCCAGAGGGCCCAGGTTCAGTTCACTGCACCTACACAGTGACTCACACCCATATGTAACTCCAGTTTTTGGGGATCTGAGGCCCTCAAAAGTCAGAAAAAAGTACTGGATCCTATATAACCAGGAATATATAATGAGTGTTAAGAGGTTAAAGGTACTTTTTCCTTTACAAGAGCTGTGGGAACTTCATTCATGATTACCTAGCATATAGTATCCACAAAGCTGTCATAGTCTTAAATACGCACCATACCCATTGTTGAGTGCTTATACCAAACCCTGATAGAGGCACTTTATGCTAAGCACAAAATCAACCTAAATGAAGTTGATGACAACAAGCAACTAGGTAAAGGGGTAATGTAGATGTTAAATTATTACCAGTGTTTATATTATAGTTAATTGGTTGGTGGTGTTAATACTTAACCCACTATTATAAATGAATACACAGAGACTCCTAATGCATTTTAACAAGCTTTAGCCTTGATTGTGTAATCTATGCCCATCTAAGCTAACTTTTAATTCTATTCCCCAAATAAAACCCCAATATATACATATGTCCTCTCGGGCTATTATTCTCTACACTATGCTGATGTTCCAGGCCACATGAAATGGTCTTTTCCCATCTAATCACTTGCTTCTTCTTCTTCCTTCTTCTCTTGATCCTCTCTTCAAAAAAAAAAAAAAAATGGTGCCAACCCCACCCCCATCTCCACCCCTCCTACTTCTCTTCTACCCAATCTAGGCTGCAGGCATTTTATCCAACCAATCAGAGAAGTTTTGGGGAGGCAAGAGTTACAAATGTCATTTTGGGTGGTACATGTCTGCCAAATTGTAGTAAGGGTGGCAGTGTACAACCTATTAACAATTGAATACAAACAGATCACCCAAAACTGATGGAGAGGGGAAAACCCTATAAAGTTAGCTGTTTGCTGTTGTGTAGTCAAGGACTATGGAGAAGAATCTCAGCCCAAAGACGTTATCAAAGAGTACTTCAGTGGGAGGAATGATGAACAAAATATCAGGGTTGCTGTGGCTTGGGGCAAAGCTTGAGAATCTAAGTTCCATCCCTTGGACCCACAAGGTGGAAGGAGAGAACTGAGTCCTGAGTCTTGCAAAATTTCCTGACCGCCACAAACATATTCTGATGCATATGCATATGTACAGACACATATGTATAACTAAATATAAAGAAAAAGTCAAAAATTTAGGTTCATTTAAAAGACATGCTTGGGGGACTGGACAAATGGCTCAGTGGTTTAAGAGCACTGGCTGCTCTTCCAAAGGACCTGGATTCAATTCCCAGAAACTGTATGGCAGCTCACAACGGTCTGTAACTCCAGTTCCAGGGGTTCTGACACCTTCATACACACATAGAAGCAGGCAGAATACCAATGTACATAAAATAAGAAAAATAGATAAATCATTTTAAAATATGCTTGGGGCTAGAGAAATGGATTAGTGGTTAAGAGTACTTGGTAGCCGGGCGGTGGTGGCGCACGCCTTTAATCCCAGCACTTGGGAGGTAGAGGCAGGCGGATCTTTGTGAGTGCGAGGCCAGCCTGGTCTACAAAGCGAGTCCAGGACAGCCAGAGATATTCAGAGAAACCCTGTCTCGAAAAACCAAAAAAAAAAAAAAAAAGAGTACTTGGTCATGGGCTGGAGGGATGGCTCAGCGGTTAAGAGCACTGGCTGCTCTTCCAGAGGTCATGAGTTCAATTCCTAGCAACCACATGGTGGCTCACAACCATCTATAATGAAATCTGGTGCCCTCTTCTGGCCTGCAGATATACCTGCAGACAGAACACTGTATACATAATAAATAAATCTTAAAAAAAAAAAAAAAAGAGTACTTGGTCTTTCAGAGGACTTAGGTTTGGTTCTCAGCACCCATATGGTGGATCACAACTACCTGTAACTCTGGTTCCAGAGGATCTGATGCCCTCTTCTGGTTTTGTGGGCACCAGGCACCAGACATGCATATGGTGCACATACATACATGCAAGCATTCATATATGTAAAATAACAATGCATATTTAAAAAGAAGTCAAGAAGAAGAAAAAAAGCTGAGCCTAATGGTGTACATCTTTACTCCCAGCAGAAGCAGGCAGATCTCAGTGAGTTTCAGGTCATCTTGGGCTACATATATATCAAAGACCCTGTCTCGAAGTGGGAAGCCGGCTGGGTAGTAGTAGGAACATTAGTTTAACATTTAGAAAAAAACCAAACAAGTCAGGCATGGTGGCCCATGCCTTTAATCCCAGCACTTGGGAGGCAGAGGGAGGCAGATCTCTGTGAGTTCAAGGCCAGCCTGGTCTACAGAGTGAGTTCCAGGACAGCCAGGGCTATTACACAGAGAAAAATACATACATACATACATACATACATACATACATACATACATACATAC
>CAJQZJ010033435.1:1613313-1643578 GCA_907164525.1 Lophiomys imhausi
TACATACATACATACATACATACATACATACATACATACATACATACTAGAAAAAAACCAAACCAGAGTAACACTTGAAGGAGCAAGACATTAGCCCAGGAGCTCAAAGCCAGTCCTGGCAACTTAGGAAGACCCACATCTCAAAAATGAAAAAGTAATACATATAAATTTTGCAGGGTGCCCATGCTTGAACACATATTATACCATGCTGCTAGGTCCCAGCCTTGTAATAGGTTGTTTCTAGGCTTGAGGTCTGCCATTCATGTCTCTCTTAACGTATTAAATTGGTTAAATATTAAACAACCTACCTAATATTTCTATCCCTCGGTTTTCCTGACTGGTGTAAATGAACCCAGTTTGTTGTGAGAAGCAAGACTGTGTCAACAGATCTACACAGTACTTGGTAACGATGTAATAATTTAAGTGTGGACCATGCCTTGGCCTTTTTTTTTTTTCTTTTTTTTTCCAGTGTAGGGATGGAACCCAGAACCTCATGCTTGCTAGGCAAGGGCTCTTATTGCCCCATCCTGTGACACACTCACAAACACTACTTTTTTACCCTGTTACATGTCATTTCTAGTACTCCAGTTCTGACCCTATAGTGAAGTCCTGTATTCAGGATTCATCAATTTAGAACCCCCTTTTCTCCTCAGCTTCAAAATATCATCTTCCCCCCCACCCCCAAGGCTTTTGTTTGTCTTTTCTTCTGTGACAGAGTCTTACTATGCAACCCTCGCTGACCTGGAGCATACTATGTAGGCCACCAGGCTGGCCTGGAACTCACAGAGCTCCAATAGAGCCCCTGTCCTCCTAGTGCTGGGATTAAAGGTAGGCTACCGCACCTAGTTTTCTTAATTAAAAAAAAGTGGGGGGCTGGAGAGATGACTTAGCAGTTAAAAGCACTGGCTGTTCTTCCAGAGGTTCTGAGTTTGATTCCCAGCAACCACATGGTGGCTCCCAACCATCCACAATGTGATCTGATGCCCTCTTCTGGCTGCAGGTGTACATGCAGATAGAGCACTCATATACATAAAAATAAATAAATCTTTAAAAATAAAATAAAGTAACTTAAAAAAAAAGTGAGCAAAGTGTGTGTACCACAGCACCTGTGTGGAGGTCAGAGATCAACTTTAAGAAATCGGTTCTCTTGGGGCTGGAGAGACACCTTAGTAGTTAAGAACACTGCTCTTCCAGAGGTCCTGAGTTCAGTTCCCAACAACCACATAGTGGCTCACAATCATCTATACTGGAATCTGATGCCCTCTTCTGGCATGCAAGGGTACATGCAGATAGCGCTCTCATACATGTAAAATAAATAAGAAATCGGTTTTTGCCTTCCACCTTATCTGAGGCAGGGTCTCTCTTGTTCCTTTTGCTGCTGGGTCACAAGATAGCTGGTCAAGAGCTTCTGGGTGATTCTCCTGCCCCTGCATCTAATCCTGCTGTCTGTGCAGTGCTGGGTTTACAGATGTGCATCACCACATTCAGCTTTTTTTTTTTTTTTTGGTTTTTCAAGACAGGGTTTCTCTGTGTGTCCTTGGCTGTCCTGGACTCACTTTGTAGACCAGGTTGGCCTTGAACTCACAGAGATCCACCTGCTTCTGCCTCCCGAGTGCTGGGATTAAAGGTGTGTGCCACCATGCCCAGTCATTACAGATAGTTGTGAACTGCCATATGGTGCTGGGATTTGAACCCGGGTCCTTTGAAGGAACAGCCAGTGCTCTTAACCGCTGAGCCATCTCTCCAGCCCCACATTCAGCTTTTTAAAAAGTTTTCAAATTTCATTTGCATAGGTCTTTCACCTGCATGTATGTCTCTGTACCATTTGTGTATCTGGTGCCCACAGAGGAGGGCTTCAGATACCCCTGGGACTGGAGTTACAGATGGTTCTGAAGCTTCACGTGGGTGCTGGGAATAGAACTGGGGTCATTTGGAAGAGCAGCCCATGCTTTTAGCCACGAGGCCATCTCTTGAGTCACTATATCCAGTCTCTTAGGTGGCTTCGGCGATTGAACTGGGGTCCTCAGGCTTTCCTGGTTTGCACTTTTACTTACTGAGCCACATCCCTGCTCTCTCTCTTACTTTTAAAAATATTTTCTTGTTTCACTATGTAGTCTTGGCTGGCGTTGAACTCATTGTGTAGACTAGGCTGGCCACAAAGTCGTAGAGATCTACCTGCCTCTGTCTCTGGAAATATTTGTGTGTGCGTGTGTGCGTGCGTGCGTGTGTGTGTGTGTGTGTGTGTGTGTGTGTGTGTCTCCGTCCGTCCCGTGTGTGGATGTCTACAAAGGCCACAGAGGCCTTGGATCCAGTGGAGCTGAGGTTGCACACCATCCGACATGGTTGCTGAGGACTGAACTTGGGTCGTCTGGAAAGCTGCAAGTGCTCCTAAACAATCTCTCTAGTCCCTTACTTCACTGTGTTGAGGCAGGGTCTTCTGTAACCCAGGCTGGCCTCAGACTCACTACATAGCTGAGCGGGATCTTAAACTTCTGACCCTTGCTTCATTCAGCCTCTAGAGTGCTGGACAACCATAAAGCAGGAAGCGTTAAGTCCATGTGTCAGTGGCACAGGACAGGAGGGAGGGTCAATCACAGGTCTGTCAAGATCATTCAGGACTTGGGTGTCCTCCAGAGGGCCTACACCAGCAATGCTTAGTTCTGTATGCTGCCTGGGGGATGGGGAGGAGCCCCAAGTTCTTGATCTCAAGTGTCATTACTCACCTCTGAGTTCCTCTGAGAAGGAAGCACTCCATTTTTGGAAGGATTCCATAGTCTGTCCCAGTGTCTCAATTTGGAAATACCTCCCATCCCCCATCCCCTACAGGTGCTGTCCTTCCTTCTCCTAGCAGCAGGCAGGGAGCTGGCCACAGTCACATGACTTGAGTCGGAAGACTCCAGATCCGAGGGCCCTGCTTATCTCCCTAGAACTCTATCACCATAGCCATCTGTGTCCTTTTTCCTCTTCAAACGGCACCCCTTTGCCTTCTGCCTATAGCCGTTTAATTGCAAAAGCCAAGTCGTTTGTGGGAGACCACAAAGAAGTGACCCCTTTCACTTCCCAGCTGAGAGTGAAAAAAAACGATAACCCTACCTCTCACCCAAGGAAACAGGCTTAGGGTCACACCTTGGAGACCTCTGTATTTCCTGCCCTCAAACCGTGCATAGTCCTGAAAGCATTTTTGCCATATAGCTCAGGGTCACCCCTGTTGGCCTCTGTGATTTCAGAGACGAAGCGACTTGTATCATTCAACACAGTAGTCTGACAGGCTGCCAGGGCACTACGGGACAGAAGGGGGAGAAAATCGGTACTTTCTCTGCTGGCCTGAACAGCTATGGCACCAGAATGCAGCGAACTCGCAGGATCCTGGCCCTTGACCTTATCCCGAAAAGCTCGCCATCGGGTGGGCGTTCCCTAAGTGCAGGATAGATGGAAAGTGAAAGTGGCATAGAAGACTGGCTTCGTCCCTCTGCCCGGAGAGGATAGGAAAAGGAGGAAGCTGAGGCCTGGGTCTCTGTCCCGCAAGGTTAACATCTCGCCCCGCTCGCGCCGATTCTTTAAACTCCGCGAAGACAGCCAGGGGCTCTTAACAGCAAGGGCGGGGTTGGGCTGAGGCCCGATCACGTGACCACGCCTGAGGGGGCTCGCGGCCCCCACCCCACCAGGGGGCGTCCCCCACAACGCGTGGTCGACCCTCATTGGCCCGCGACGCGACCAATAGAAATCGGCCATCTGGGATCCCAGCGTTCTGAGCCACAGCCTAACCTGCTGCGCCGGCTAGGGCGCAATGAGAAGGGACAGCTGTGGGTCTAAGCCAGTCAAAAGGGCCGGGGGGCGGGTTCAGCGGTCGTGTCAGGTTGGGGTGAGAGGTGCGTGGATATAAATTGGAGCAGCGGCGGCCGCGTCCGTCAATACCGCAGAGCCGCTACCTGACGTTCGTTTTAAAGGGCCCGTGCGCCGCCGCCCCCTCGGCCCGCCATGCTCCTCTCGGTGCCGCTCCTGCTCGGCCTCCTCGGCCTGGCCGCCGCAGAGCCTGCCGTCTATTTCAAAGAGCAGTTCTTGGACGGAGGTAAGGTCTGGGCCCGCCTCGAAGCCGCCTCAGCGACGGCTGGGCCCCGAGCCCATGGCTGCCTCGTCGAGTGTAATGTAATTACCGTTCAGAGGGCCAACACCGTGGCCCCGGGGGACTAGAGCCGCGGGCGGTTCCAGTTGTGCGTCCTTGGGGGACGTGGAAGGCGCAGCGGTTTCCCGCGCCCGGACTTAGGGTTCGTTCAAGGACCTGAAGCCGCTCGAGGTGTCAAGTTCGAGGTTGGGATGGGAATCCCCTTCCCCGCCCCCACCTGCTTGTGGCTCCTGACAGACGTTGGGTATGGGGGCGGGGGTCAGCCGGGCCCGCCGATCTGACTCTGTGCCGCCCCCCTCAGATGACTGGACCAACCGCTGGGTCGAATCCAAACATAAGTCCGATTTTGGCAAATTTGTCCTCAGTTCTGGCAAATTCTACGGGGACCAGGAGAAGGATAAAGGTAAGAGAAAGGGAGGGAGTGGGTGCTCGGATTCGGGACGACTTCCTGGAGGAAGCTGTAGTCAGCATACACGCAGCTTGGGCTTTCCCCAGGAACACGGGGGCCAAGGACAGGTGGAGGAAGGAAAGGGAGGTTGAGGTTGGTCAGCCGTGCCCCTCGAGGTCCACCTGACGACACTCCCATTCGTCACAGGGCTGCAGACAAGCCAAGATGCTCGTTTCTACGCACTGTCAGCCAGATTCGAACCCTTCAGCAACAAGGGCCAGACACTGGTGGTGCAGTTCACTGTGAAGCATGAGCAGAATATCGACTGTGGGGGCGGCTATGTGAAGCTGTTTCCGGGTAGTTTGGATCAGAAGGACATGCACGGAGACTCAGAATACAACATCATGTTTGGTGAGGAGCCCCCGGCCAGTGCTGATCTCTGCCTTTTGGGACAGCAGGCACAGACTGAAATGAAACCCTTTATAATCAGAAAGCTTATCTTCTCACCATGGGAAGCACTTGAATGAGGGCTTTTGTCCTGAAGGGTTTACTGTATTAGCTGTGTATGTAATAAGGTGTACTATATTTAGTTGTAGGCTTATATTATTCATTTGTGTGGTGATTTCTAGATATTTCCTAATTTTAGAAATGAAGCTAGTGACAGGATCTAAATCACTGGGAAAACTGGAGTGTGTGCATATTTTATGTATGTAGGGGTGTGCTAGTGTGGAGGTCAGAGGACAACTTTGGAAATCTTTTGTCATTTGGGTTCCAGGATGGAATTCAGATTGTCAGGCATGGTGGCAAGCACCTAATTTACCACTGAGCCACTGGCAGACCCCAGAATTGTAATCTTTTCAGATTTGTCCAGAGTTTAAGAATCAGATCTTTGAACCTGGAGTAATAGTAAGTAGAACGTGCCTTTAGTTCCAGTACTGGGTGCATTGGAGTCAGGTGGATCTCGAGTTCCCAGACAGGACTATGTAGAGAACCTGTCTCAAAAAAAAAAAAAAAAAACAGAGCCGAGTGGTGGTGGTACACGGCTTTAATCCCAGCACTTGGGAGGCAGAGGCAGGTGGATCTCTGTGAGTTCAAGACCAGCCTGGTCTACAAAGTGAGTCCAGGACAGCCAGAGCTGTTATACAGAGAAACCCTGTCTCGAAAAAACAAAAAAAAAAAAACAAACAGGTCCTTGATTTTGGGTAGGTTTAGCAGTACATGTAGCATTCAGGCCACTGAAGTAGATCAGTATTTTAAAACCGGCCTCAGCCGGGCGTAGTGGCGCACGCCTTTAATCCCAGCACTCGGGAGGCAGAGGCAGGCGGATCTCTGTGAGTTCGAGGCCAGCCTGGTCTACAAAGTGAGTCCAGGACAGCCAGGGCTACACAGAGAAACCCTGTCTCGAAAAAACCAAAAAAAAAAAAAAAAAAAAAAAAACCGGCCTCAGTTAAATGTATTAGTATCCTCTGTCAAAAAACAAAATAGTGGCGGATTGATGATGATTCAGTGGTTTCAAAGAACTCAGGTGCAGTTCCTAGCACTCAAATGGAAGCTCGGAAGGAACTCCAGTGCCCACTTAAGGCCTCTGCAGGCTCCTCTGTATGATGCATGGTGCACATACATACACATAAACAAATGAGGTTAGGTCTTCCTTTGACAAAGGGGGGTAGAGCCTGCCATGGTGGGCAGCCTACATATGCTTCTTGTATAGGTCCGGACATCTGCGGTCCTGGCACCAAGAAGGTTCACGTCATCTTCAACTACAAGGGCAAGAATGTGTTGATCAACAAGGATATCCGGTGCAAGGTGTGCCTGGGGTAGTCGTTTAAATGGCTGTCGTGGGAGGCCCAGGCACTAGCCTGGTAGGAGGGACTGCTCATCTCCTTCCCTCTTCAGGATGATGAATTCACACACCTATACACGCTGATTGTGCGGCCAGACAACACCTATGAGGTGAAGATTGACAACAGCCAGGTGGAGTCAGGCTCCTTGGAGGATGACTGGGACTTTCTGCCACCCAAGAAGATAAAGGATCCTGATGCTGCCAAGCCAGAAGACTGGGACGAACGTGCCAAGATTGATGACCCCACAGACTCCAAGCCTGAGGTTAGTGCTTGGACAACAGCTCTGTCATAGAGTAGAGGACACCTGTGTTCACTCTGACCTCCATGTGTACTCCTAGGACTGGGACAAGCCTGAGCACATCTCTGACCCTGATGCTAAGAAACCTGAGGACTGGGATGAAGAGATGGATGGAGAGTGGGAACCACCAGTGATTCAGAACCCTGAGTACAAAGTAAGCTTGGGTTTTGAGGTGTGGCTCACTATAGGATGCTTGCTTGGGCGCTATAATTAATATTGTACTGCAGAAACAAAACAACAAGATGGGCCTTGGGGTTCCAGGCAGTTGTTGTTTGTACTGTGGAATGTGTCCACTTCTCATCTGGTTCTCTTCTACAGGGCGAGTGGAAGCCACGTCAGATTGACAACCCAGATTACAAGGGTACATGGATACATCCGGAAATTGACAACCCTGAATACTCCCCTGATGCCAACATCTATGCCTATGATAATTTTGCTGTACTGGGCCTAGATCTCTGGCAGGTGAGACACAGGAAGGAAGGATTCCTGTAGACCTCATAGGTGGTTGTAGGTTTTCATATTGGTAGACCTGGAGGGAAGAACAGGTACAAACCCCAAGGTGTCCAGACTCTGAAATGGTCTGCTTTCCAAGAAAGTTGGTTTTATTATTAATACATTTTCTTTTTATGTGGGTGTACATGCTGAGGAAAGCTTACTAGAGATGTTTGTTCTCTTTATCATGTGCATCCTAGGAATCAACTCTGGTCATTGAGCTTGGGAGCAAGTGCCTTTATTGCTGATCTGTATCCCACTAAGCATTTTTCTGCAGGGCTGCTTGCCATGTGCTAGTCCTTTGCCAACGTACCTGTGCAGAATCATCTCAGATCACCCAGTTAGAGCTTCACTCACTGCCCTCCCTGGCTACATAATGACACAAGACTTAAAAAAAAATTGGTATTAAGTTTTTGTCATTGGCATATTTTATGTGCCTAGGACAGATCTTGGGTAGGTAACTGAAAAAAGAAAGTTGAGCCCCCAGAATTTTTACTGAGAAAAAACTGAAAAGTGAGGTTAGTACCCCAGGTCACTAGGGTTTGTGTTCTGGTAGCATGACTTTTGAACTGCTATATCCCCAATGTCAAGCGCCCCCCCCCCCTTTTAAGTTTTTTTTTTTTTTTTTTTTTTTTTGAGGCAGGGTAGTTTTAGTATGTATTCCTGGCTGGCCTGGAATTCTTCCCTCCCTGCTTTCCCAGTGCACCAACATACCTGTCCCCCCTCCCACACCCGCCTTTTTTTTTTTTTTTTAAACATGGTCTGACAATGTAACCCTGATTGGCTTGGGATTCCACTGGTAGTCTGGCCCTCTGCCTCTTGAGTGCTGGGATCAAAGGCGTGTCTTACCATACCCTGCTACCCACACCTTGTTGACAGATTCAGAGTAGCACAGGTGGAAATGGAGACGTGTCCAGAGTGAGGGCTGTCAGAATTCACTGCTGACCTCCTGTCTTTCCACTCTTTCCCAGGTCAAGTCTGGCACAATCTTTGACAACTTCCTCATCACCAATGATGAGGCCTATGCAGAGGAGTTTGGCAATGAGACATGGGGTGTCACCAAGGTGGGCCACGGTTCCTGTGTTACTCTTAGGTTAGCTGAGACTGGCAGGCATGTGAGAGTCATGTACTGAAATGTGTAGTCCATCCCCACAGGCTTCAGAGAAGCAGATGAAGGACAAGCAGGATGAGGAGCAGAGGCTTAAGGAGGAAGAAGAAGACAAGAAACGTAAGGAGGAAGAAGAGGCTGAGGACAAAGAGGATGAGGATGACAGAGATGAAGATGAAGAAGATGAGGACGAGAAGGAGGAAGATGAGGAGGATGCCACTGGCCAGGCCAAGGACGAGCTGTAGAGGCCATACCACCTGCCTCCGGGGCTGGACTGAGGCCTGAACACCCCGCCACAAGAGCTGGCTGCTCCCAATAATGTCTCTATGAGACTCAAGAACTTTTCATTTTTTCCAGGCAGGTTCAGATTTGGGGTGGATTCTGATTTTGTTTCCCTGCCTCCCCCCCCCCCCTTTTTGTTTGTTTGTTTTTTTTTTTACTGGTGTTTGTCTTTAATTCTCCTTCAGCCCTCCTGGCTTCTCATTTTGAATCAACATCTTTTCCTCTGTCCCTTTCTCCATCCCCTGGTCACAACCCTCCAACTCTACGAACAAGGGTTTGGAGGAGAAGCCCTAGGCTTGAGATTTCATCTGCTCTCCTTCCTGGATCTCAGAGGAGGGCAGGAGGGGGGGGTTGTTTCCTCTCCCCCCAGCACTGAGGAAGAATGGGGCTCTTCTCATCCCCTTTCTCCCTTGCCCCCAGGACTGGGGCAGCCAGTTCTAGCACAGCTCACACTGAGAGTGTAAGAACTACAAACAAAATTTCTATTAAATTAAGTTTTGTGTGTCTTCCCTACTGTGTCTCCTATTCTGGGAGGATGTACATCAGGGAATCAGAAGTGGCCTTTGCGTGCTGGTGGCTCATGTTTCAGGTATTAAGAGTTAGCAGAGTCCCACAAAATGGCATGGGTGCATTTGTATGTGTCCTGCAATCTCAAACTAAGTGGGAGAGTGGCCATCAGGTGTTGATGCCAAAACTCCTTAGAGTAATTCCCTTGTCCTGGCAATAAACATGTGAGTTTTGGTTCTAGTCTGACTATAGAGCTATTGGGATAGGTATTTGAGGCCCCCCCCCCCTTTTTTGTTTCTCACACAGGGTTTCTGTGTATCCCTGGCTGTCCTGGACTCACTTTGCAGTCCAAGCTGGCCTTGAACTCACAGAAATCCACCAGCCTCTGCCCCCCCCCCCCACCCCGCGATTAAAGGCCCGTGCCCCCCCCCCCCCCCCCCAAGCCCAAATCTTAATCATGTTTGGTTTAAGTGGGATAGATGTCTTGGCCTGCTTTGTAAGACTACATAGGATAGCTGAGCAATTTCAAATGTCACTGGTGGGTTGAATGCTGGTAGCTCTTTTTATAATCAAGGAACTAAGTTAAGAGATAGTGACTAACTTTCCCCAAGAGCCCATGTTTGTAGGACTGGGGTGATAGAAAAGGGATTGTCCCAAGGACTGGGTATGTAGTTCAGTTGGAAACATTGAGTATGCCCTGGGTTCCTTCCTACTAAAAAGCAAGGTGGTGGGGGGGACCTCAGAGGAGCTGGGTTTCCCCCTGTTGGGTCTCAAGGCTGCTGTTGAAACTCCAGTGATGGGCAGGAGGCCTGTGTTCTTAGAAGGAACTTGTGATCTTGAACTTTGCTGATTCTGAAGGAGTTTAGGGGGGAGGGAGGGAGGGAGGGAAGGAGGGCGGCTTGCATTGAGTAACGGTGTGGATAGGAACTCTGGGCAAAGCAAGCTCCATATTGAGTAGTGACTGGTCAGTTTGGCGCAAGAGAATGGTGATGCTTGTCATGCTCAGTTCACTGCGAGCTTAGCTTCTCCTAAGCCCCTTAAATCACCCTGCTGCTCCAGGTACATGGTACATGATCGTTGTCTAAGCCTTCTTGAAAATATACCTGAAAAGGGTTGGTGTGTAAGCAAGGGAAATTTATGGAGGAAAGAATTATATATTAAAAGAACCTTGGAAATAGAAATTTTTGGGGTGTTGTAAGAATAGTCATTGGAGGATCATGAAGAGGTAGGGGGTTCATGAACTAGAAGTTTACTCCAAAAATTAATATACTCCTTGAAAATGAGGTCATATAAGTTGCCCTGCTTGTACATTTAAAATTTTATGGTAACCACTACCATTAGGCTTGAGTAACTTAGCAGTGCTCTGCTGGATTTCTTTTGGCTGGATCTGAAATCCAGTCTTGTCATTTGGAACAGGCAGAATGTATGAAAAATTACTTAGGAACAAATACCTTTAAAAAAGTGCAAGTTGGCCTTAGAAACCATTTTGCGGCCATATGACGTCACTGTTAACAGACGTGACCTCACCAGGACAACGTGATTCCTGTGCCCACCGCAAAAGCTCACAAAGCTTTAGTCTGCGCATGTCTAAGGTAAGGAGGTGTCGCCAGGCATGCGCATGCTCTAGGAGAGTGTCACTGAAGCTGACGATCTTCGGGTGCTTCACACTTGCCCCGGAAGTGCTTGGGGCGCAGCACGACTGGGCGCTAAGATGGCGGCGGTGTGAGTTGCATGTTGTACGAGGATCCTGGGGCTACCGCATTGCTCCGGCCCCGCCATGGCCGTCACCATCACACTTAAAACGTTGCAGCAACAGACCTTCAAGATCCGCATGGAACCTGACGAGACGGTGCGGGCCGGAGCCCGGGGGCGGGAGCGACCGGGTGCCGGGGTGGGTGGGGGCAGGGAGGCCGGGATCCAACGGGAGGGGCGGGAAGGACGGCGCGGCCTGGTCCTGCCCTCCCCCAGCGGCCCGACCTCCTCGGATCCCCCCGATCGGCCCTGCCCTGCCCCGGCGGCTCGGGCGCCGGTCCCAGGGCGAGTCCTCAGGCCCGGCTCCAATGTCAGCTGCGGGCTCCGCGTTCCCAGCCTGCAAGCTGCTCAGGTGTGGCACAGTTTGGCATCAGCAGCCAAGAGGTGCCGACTGGTGACGACAATGATGATGATAATAAATGGTCTTAATCTTAAATAGTTTTGGTGGTCCGTGTTTGTTGGCCGTTTATTCTGTACCAGTTATTGAGCATTTTAGTGTCATCTTGCTGAATCTGCAAAACTGTTGTCATTTGGGGACTCCTGGCTTTCCCCGTTTGACAACCACGGAGTTAAGGAACTTTGCCATGGTCACAGCAAATAATGGCAGAGACAGGATTATTATTTTTTTTTTCTGTTTCATGTAACAGAGGAGCCTAAGCTTTTTGAGAGTGGGGTCTGGTCTTGTTAATCCAGTGTGGATCTGAACTTCTGGGCTCAAGTGATCCTTCTTGCCTTAAGCCTCCCAAGTAGCTAATGTTACTGTGTTGGACCACCTCCCCTGAATCTTCTCAAATATACAGTGAGGCCACTGGTATACCCTCGGTGAAGCCTAGGCATGATGGTCATGTCCATAATCCCTGAACAGGGGGATTGCCTTGAGTTCTAGGCCGGCCTGGAGTACAAAATAAAATCCTGTTCCAAAAATGGAGGGAAGAAAGATGTCCTCAATAAGTACAGAAAGTTACTGTTTGAGGCCAGTGATCGGTATACTCCTTCATTTCCTTCTGTTTCCTTTCACAACCACATGCTATCTGAAATACAAGTTTGCTTTTCTTCTCACATCAGTGTCTTCTCCATGAGAACAGTGACTGACTGAGTTTTGTTCTGTTCCACAGGCCTCTGTAAAACAGGGTTTGGTGATGGAGGTCTTGTAGAGCACTTGGGACCCTGGGGTCCATCCCCAAGCCACCACTACCATTACACACACAATGAAGGGGTCAGTGTCTGGCATGTCACAGACTGCTCTCAGCTGGCTAAATTGAATAGGAATCTCATAAGATTGAGAAAGCAAAATTTTCTCCAAATAAGAGGGATTCTAATGACTTTTTGTAATGACCATTTTATTTGAGACAGGGTCTCACTTTATAGCCCTGGCTAGCCTGGAACTCAAAGTGATCTACTTGTCTCTCCCAAGTGCTGGGATTAAATGTGTGCACAACCATTCCTAGACTTCACTGAGGGTATCTTAGAGTATGAATGCTATTTATAAACACTCACATACCATACTATCAAAGTTCTGTGTTTAATACCTGTACTCCTTACTTTAGGTGAAGGTGCTGAAGGAGAAGATAGAAGCTGAGAAAGGTAGAGATGCTTTTCCTGTGGCTGGACAGAAACTCATCTATGCTGGCAAGATCTTGAGTGATGATGTCCCCATCAAGGAATACCATATAGACGAGAAGAACTTTGTGGTTGTCATGGTGACCAAGGTAGGTAGATTAGCTAGGATGCTGGCAAAGAGCTGTGTGGCCAGGAGAGATTAGCCTTATGCAGGGTGGGGCCGTGATGGGACAGGGTGTTGAGGCTTGATAGGGATGCTGCTGCCTAATCCCTTTTTCTTGCGGTCACAGGCCAAAGCTAGCCAGGGTACCCCGGCTCCCCCAGAGGTCTCACCCACTGCTGTCCCGGAGTCTTCCACACCCTTTCCTCCAACCCCGGCATCAGGCATGTCCCATCTTCCACCTACTAGCAGAGAGGACAAGAGCCCATCAGAGGAGTCAGCCACCACCACATCGCCAGAATCCATTTCTGGGTAAGGAAGGGACAGTAGCTTTACCTATGCCCTGTCTTCCTGCACCATCCAGTACCCACCTGTGTGGCCCCATGCACTTGCGGGGAGGGGAAGCCACTAAAAGCCAGGGTCCGATTTCTCTCTCTTGAATTTGCAGCTCTGTTCCCTCTTCAGGTAGCAGCGGGCGAGAGGAAGACGCGGCTTCCACGTTAGGTGGGTGGGTGGACGTGTCAGGGCAGGGGCGACTGGGAGCCCCGCCCATCAGCCTCTGACAGCCTTGTCTGGGTGTGGGCGGGTCTGGGAGCTGCCCTTCTGTGCCCCTGGTGACCCAGGCCCTACTGCTCCCTCCACAGTGACTGGCTCTGAGTACGAGACAATGCTGACTGAGATCATGTCCATGGGCTACGAGCGGGAGCGGGTTGTGGCCGCACTGAGGGCCAGCTACAACAACCCCCACCGAGCTGTGGAGTACTTGCTCACGGTGAGGGGGCCACCACTGCCTCCTGGGAGTCTCCCAGTCTCGGTGCCTCAACAGGCAATAGAGTTGGAACCTACCCTATAGGCTCCTGGTTGCCACTGAAGGCTTCGCAAAGAGGCTGCACAAAGAGCATGGAGGGCAGGGATGAGACCTCCTTGTCCTGTCAGGCTGGTCACTTGGGAGAGGGGGAAGTGGGTCTTGCTTGAGAGAACTAAAAAGCAGGATCCCTGACAGGGAATTCCAGGAAGCCCTGAGCCCGAACATGGTTCTGTCCAGGAGAGCCAGGTACCTGAACAGCTGGCCACAGAAGCAGGTGAGCAGGTTGGATGGTGTACACATGGGTATCTATAGTCCAGACTCAGGAGCCCCTGCAGGAGTCTAACTGTACCTCTTCCTGCCACTAGCAGGGGAGAACCCCCTGGAGTTCCTGCGGGACCAGCCCCAGTTCCAGAACATGCGGCAAGTGATTCAGCAGAACCCAGCGCTGCTGCCTGCACTGCTCCAGCAGCTAGGCCAGGAGAACCCTCAGCTCTTGCAGGTACGGCCCAGGGTGAGGGAACTGAGACTGATGCCCTTTCCAGTTCCTTAGGGGATCACCCAGCAAAGTAGCTTTGCTCTGAGAAAGCAGAACTAGCCCAGGCCAATCCCCTTGCTCCCTGATGACCTATAAAGTTACGTGTAACTTCCCATAAAGTGTGGATGCTGTTGGCATCTTCTGTTAAAGACATCAGAGGCCCATAGCAGTCTGTTGTTTTTCTGGGTCCTGGATGCTGACCACAGCATTCTTCTGAGTTCTTGCTCTACCTGCAGCTCTTCTTCCTGCTTCTCAGTCCCAGCCTTCCTTCTGATCTGCCCTTTGGCATTCTGTGTGGCGACCTATACCACACAGAATCACATTAGAACCCTTGGAACACTCTCATCTGAGCTATGAAAGGACTTCCTCGATCTTTGAGCTTTCAGGTCTGTTCTGCTCTGGTTGTCTGAACCTCTAACAGCATCCTGGGGACTATCTCTGCTTTTGTCCCAATGGCAGCCACTTCTCCCACCCAGTGTCTTGGCCTCTTCCTCTCAGGACCCTTAATTTTACTCAATGCCCTGGTGAACTGTACACCTAGAGGCTAGATCCTCCTGCTTCAGCCTCCCAAGTGCTGGGATTACAGGTATGAACCACCATGCCTACCTTTGGTACATTTATTTACTTTGTTTATTGAGACATTGTCTCACCACGTAGCCCTGGCTAGCTTAAAACTCTTCTGTAGACCAAGCTGGGGGTAAATTCAGATCCACCTGCCTCTGCCTCCTTAGTGCTGGGATTAAAGGCAGGTACCACCTTGCTGAAAAGGCCCTTTTTAATGTGAAAATTGTCAGATGTCTGCAGAAGCAAGGAATTGTTTCAGAACCTCTGGATTTCTGAGTAGAGTGTATTTAATAGGTACAGGGGATGAGTATGGTACTGCACAGCTTTTTTTTTTTTTTTTAAAGATTATTCATTTATTGTGTATACAGTGTTCTGCTGGCATGTACACATTCACTCCAGAAGAGGGCACCAGATCTCATTGTAGATGGTTGTGAGCCACCATGTGGTTGCTGGGAATTGAACTCAGGACCTTTGGAAGAACAGCCAGTGTTCTTAACCTCTGAGCCATCTCTCCAGCCCGGTACTGCACAGCTTTAAGCACAGCACTTAGGAGGCTGAGGCAGGAGAATCACTGAACTTGAAGCCAGCTCCTTTTAGTAGTGAGATCATCTCAAAAAAGAAAAAGATAAAGGTTGTGCAGGCTGAGGGCCACCTCACTAGTGGAGTGATGGTGTTATAGCAGCTCAAGGCCCAGGCTCACTTGTGACATTACAAAAGAGGTATGGAAGCTGTGCTGCCTGCCCCCTTGGCCACTGGCTGCCCACTGCCAGAGCAGAAGGTTCTTCCCAGCCTTTCTGTGCTGTTCTTGCCACAGAGCTCTTCTGAGATTTGTCCAGTATATCCATCCCAGGGCACTTGTTTTAGCCAGTGGAAACCTTCCGGCTCTCTGCCACAGACAGCAGGCCTCTCCCACAAGGCCTCAGTGATTTAACTGGTGTATCTGCAATTGTTTGAACATTTTTTGTTTTGTTTTTTTCCTTTAGTCTCACTATGTAGGTTAGACTGGCTTAAAACACATGGTGATCCTCCTGCTTCAGCCTCCTAAGTGCTGGGATTACAGGTATGAATCACCATGCCTACCTTTGGTACATTTTTTTACTTTGTTTATTGAGACATTGTCTCACCTTGTAGCCCTGGCTAGCTTGAAACTCTCTTGTAGACCAGGTTGGCAGTAAATTCAGATCTACCTGCCTCTGGCTCTCCAGTGCTGGGATTAAAGGTGGGTCCACCTTGCCAATCTTGGCGCAGTGGCATCTCAGCCCCACCTGGACAGCTTTCCATGGCTACATGGCCAGAACTGGCACCTCAGAGTGCTTGACAGTTTTGTGTATGATGAGCAAGGGCTGCAAAACAGGACCTGGGCACAGGTGACAAAGAATGTGAATTGTCATCCCTTTCCTTCCTCTCGCAGCAAATTAGCCGTCACCAGGAGCAGTTCATCCAGATGTTGAATGAGCCCCCTGGGGAGCTGGCGGACATCTCTGATGTAGAGGGGGAGGTTGGTGCCATAGGTGAGGAGGTCCCACAGATGAACTATATCCAGGTGACACCGCAGGAGAAGGAGGCTATAGAAAGGGTAAGAGGCCTGGCCTGACGCCCCATCAGTGGTGGGCAGCCCTAATCCTCCCTTCTCCTTACCCTGCCAATCTTCCCACAGCTGAAGGCACTGGGCTTCCCAGAGAGCCTGGTGATCCAGGCCTACTTCGCGTGTGAAAAAAATGAGAACTTGGCTGCCAACTTCCTCCTGAGTCAGAACTTTGATGATGAGTGATGCTGGGGGGCTAGCACCCCCACCCACTCCACAGAAGTTTTATAAAAGAAAAAGTATATATACACACATATATATTCATGTTTATTTAAGAGGAAAAAAATCAAAACCATTAAAAAAACAAAACAGAAAAACCCAAACCACCCACCCAGCTTCCCACCCTCCTCAAGTGGCCCCTGTTCCCATCTCATTCCGACAAGACCTGGGCCAGACAGCTGTCCCCATCCTCTTACAGAGCCCAGCCTGCTCAAAGTTGCTGGCAAGACCAGGAGGCGACAGATGGGCCCCTCTTGGCCTCTGTCCCAGCTCCCTGCAGCCAGATGGAGAGGCGCCTGCCTGCTTCCCTATCCCCTGAAGCATCCCCAAGGACTACCCTCCTTCTCCTCCATGGTGAGGGAAGCTGGAGCCCTGAACTTCTATCCTCCATTGGAGTGGCCCAAATCTTTCCATCTGGAGTAAGTCCGTTAGAAGCCCAAGGCTTTCTCCCCAGTCTGGCCTTGGCCTCCAGCCTGGAGAAGAGGTAACACCAGTTCTGAAGGCCAAGGCCACCCCTACCCCAGGACAGAACCACATCTCTGATAAAGGTTTTGAAGTGAATAAAGTTTTAAAATGAGCCCTACCAATGGTGTGTGCCTACTGGAGCTCCTCACACCAGCTTGTGAGTCTGTAAGTTAGCTGGGGCACAGGTGACATGGACGTGCCGAGACTGGGGAAGGGGCCTGTGAGCCTCACAGATGGGGGGCCCAGCATCTCCTCCCTCTGGAAACTTGGGCCCCTGCCCCAGCTTAGCCCTAGAAGGGCTGCTGCTCCCTCTATCATGTGGTCTGCTTGGCTGTACTCCCCCCGGTAATTGGCTAATTACTGGAGATTAATGTTGGTAAACAGAAGCCTCCTCCTCTGCTGCCATCTGCTCCTTCATTGTTTGCCCATCCATTCCCCCCTTCCTCTCTCCCTGAAGCCCCAGTTCATGGCATGGCCTAGTGTCCAGGTGTGAACACAGCCCAATAGAGGATTCTCCTGCCCCAGGTGTTGGGGAGTGAGCCAGGGGACCCAGGAAGTCACAACTTGAGGGAGACTGGGTAGAACAAGGGTTGTCAGCAGTTGGCTTTATTGGGAAAGGAGCTCTCAGGAGCTGGGTTCACTAGACACTGCTGGGTCCAGAGCTTCAGCAGAAGCCATAGTAGCAAGTCGTGCCTCTTTCTTCTGCCGCTGTTTTTCCTCCTTGAGGCGCCTGCGCTGCTGCTTGTCTAGGTCCTGTAATAGTTCCTGGAAGCGGGCACTCCTTGGATCCACATGGTAGCCCAGGCGTTCCTGGGCCTCAGCCTGTAACCGGGCCCTCCGCTGCTTGTCAGCCTGAGCTTTCTCCCAGCGTTCTCGCTTCTGCTGCCGCCAGTTCTCAATCATTTGTGGCATCTTGGCCATGCACTCTGAGATGTGCTGCTCCCTTCAGAGGGAAGCAGACAGTGAGGGGTGGACCAAGTTAACTCTGGATTTCATCAAGCTGTCTACTATACCATCCTCATGCCCTTGTCCTAGATGCCCTCCTTGATTCCACATGCTGTAAAACTGAAAGAACAAGTCTTGTGATAGAACAGGGTGGTTCAGCTAGGGTGGGACAGCTCCATCCTTCACTGCCACCATGACTCTGGACACCTGACTGGCTTCTTCAGGCCTCAGCTTCAACTATAAAAAGGGTCACCTTGTCCCTTCAAGGTTGTTGGGGGGGATAAAGTCACTTGCCCTGAACCAGAAGTGGTATCATCCAAGTGTCTGCCTGGCTTGCCTATCTGATCATTCACCTGTCCCTCCTTTTCTGACTTCTGCTCCGACTTCAGAGCCCATCACTACTCTCGGTTCCCATTACCCAGCCACAGTAGCCTAGTTCCTTAGGGCATGCTTCTAGACTTTTGCTTGTTTGTTTGGTTTTGGTTTTTCGAGACAGGGTTTCTCTGTGTAACAGCCTGGCTGTCCTGGACTTACTTTGTAGACCAGGCTGGCCTCGAACTCAGAGTTCTGCCTCCCAATGCTGGGATTAAAGGCGTGCACCACCACTCACAGCCTAGACATTTTTTTTTATTTTAAACACAGGGACTATGTAGAATACCCTGGCTGGCCTCAAAACTCAGTAATCCACTTGCCTCTGTCTCCAGATGGCTAGGATTAAAAGTGTACTCCACCATGCCCAGATTACTTTTCCAATAAAAGGTCTCACTGAGCAGCCTGGGCTGTTCTCAAAACCCAGAATCCCCCCTGCCTCTGAACCATGTCTTCTCCCAAGTTACAGGCTTATGCCACTGGGCTTGGCTCAACCTCGGCCTTTCCACTGCTTACTCCCTCTACTAGGAACTCTCTTTGAGATTTTTTCCAATAACTATATCTGGTTATATGGGGTTTGCTTAAACATCACAAGGGCTGGCATGTCCTCCAGCATGCATTCTTTTTTATTTACTTATTGGTTTTTCGAGACAGGGTTTCTCCACGTAGCTCTGGCTATCTCGGAACTATGTAGAGCAGGCTGGCCTTGAACTCACAGAGATCCACCTGTCTCTGCCTCCCAAGTCCTGGGATTAAAGGCGTGTGCCACTACCCACGGCAAGGGTACGACAGCTCCAGCATGCATTCTTAACCCTGTTTTCTCTTCCCAAGGTACTCAGAGTACTCAGTAAAGATATATAGTTGAAGCTGGGCCTGGTACAGGCCTGTAATATCAGATATTCGGAAGGTACAGACAGATGGATCCTAGATTCAAGGGCAGCGTGGTTAACAGAATGAATTCTGGGTAATTGAGGCCTTGTTAAAATAAATAAAAGGAGAGTGGGGCGCCGGGCGGTGGTGGCGCACGCCTTTAATCCCAGCACTTGGGAAAGGCAGAGGCAGGCGGATCTTTGCGAGTTCGAGGCCAGCCTGGTCTACAAAGTGAGTCCAGGACAGCCAGGGCTACACAGAGAAACCCTGTCTTAAAAAAAAAAAAAGGAGAGTGGGATACTGATACAGCTCAGTGGTAAAGGAAGAGGAAAAGTAAGAACAAACACAGAAATTGCAGTTGAGGAACTACAAGAATTTACCTAGACATTTTGCAGCCAAGTGAACACAGTATAGTACCCCTACGCCACAAGGACTCTGCATGCCTCCAACCGGGGATTCATGGTTTCGGGGCCGTGGGGTACCTGTCCCCCCACCCCACACACGCACCTGGCTTGACGCCTTGCCTCCTCAGCCTGCTGCTGCTGGCGCAGCGACTCTTGCATGGTCGCTAAGCTCGGGTACCATTCTTGCTCCTCGGCCTCCAACTCGCGCAGCTGCTCTGGGGATGGCCACAGAGAGGCAGGATCCACCCCAGAGATGGCGCCGTGTCGCCCGAACTGCTTGGCCGCGTAGCGCGGCCCTAGCTGCCATCGCGGGGTCAGCAGGTTCTCCGGGTCTGGCCAATAGGGACCGGGGCGGCGGCGCGGGGGTGGCGGCGCATGGTAGCTGCGGGACCCGGGAGCCAGAGCCACAGAGAGCCGAAGGAGGCACCGTGTCTGCATCGGGGATGCCGCCATCTTGGCTGTGGGTCCTCATGGGCAGCAGGCTGGCTAGGGCGCTGCCTGTGCGCCGGAAACGCCGGGGGCCTCAGGTCAGGGAGCCGGGGAACTCCACTGTCGTCCATGCAGTATGGGTTAACTGTTAACGCCGGAGACATGTGTTTGTTAAAATAATATTATATGGCTGGGCGTGATGGCAACGTCTTTAATCCCAGCACTCAGGAAGCAGAGGCAGGAGGATCTCTATGAGGTCTAGAACTACATAGACCAGGTATCAAAAAAAAAAAAAAAAAAAAAAACAAAAGAAAAAAAAAAAAAAAAAAAAAAAGCCGAGCGTGGTGGAGCACGCCTTTAATCCCAGCACTCGGGAGGCAGAGGCAGGCGGATCTCTGTGAGTTCAAGGCCAGCCTGGTCTACAAAGGGACTCCAGGACAACCAGAGCTGTTACACAGAGAAACCCTGTCTCAAAAAACAAAATTGGTGTGCTAGTAGTATTTAAATTAATATATTTAAACTAAAATTTTAGTTTTGAAGTCAATGTTTTAAGTATTTCCATTTTATTTTATATTTTATTTCCCCTCCCCTCACGTTTAATGCTTTTAATTCTTCTAATAGATATTTCCATTTTTAATATCTAGGCTTATGCTGCCTTTTAAGTCTTTTTTTTAAATAATTTATTTTTATTTCATATGCAGTGGTATTTTGACTGAATGTAAGTTTGTGTGAGGGTGTTGAATCCGCTGGAACTGGAGTTACAGACAGTTGTGAACTGCCATGTGGGTGCTGGGAATTGAACCCAGGTCCTCTGGAAGAGCAGCCAGTAGTCTTTTAACTGCTGAACCATCTCTCTAGTTCTTTAAATCTTTTTTTTTTAAGATTTAACTTTAGGCTTTTATTTGTGTGTGTGTGTGTGTGTGTGTGTGTGTGTGTGTGTGTTAGAGAGACAGAGAGAGAGAAAGAGAGAGATGTGTGGGTGCCAGTGGAAGCCAAAGGAATTCTCTAGAGGTGGACTTAAAGGCAATTGTCAAAGGATGAGGATACAAGAAACTGAAGTCAAGTTCTCTGGAAGACAGGGAGTGCTCTTAACTTTTGAGCCATTTCTCCAGCTCCTTGCATTCTATCTTGTTTGTTTTGTGTTTTTTGAATCTTACTATATAGTGCTGGCTGGCCTGGAACTCACTGTGCACTAGGCTGGCCTCCAACTCACAGAGTTCCATGTGCCTCTGCCTTCTCAGTGTTAAAATTAAAGACCTGAGACCACCATGCCCAGTTTGCCTTATATTTTATTTTATTTTTTATTTTTTATTTTTTTTTTTTTTGGTTTTTTCGAGACAGGGTTTCTCTGTGTAGCCCTGGCTGTCCTGGACTCAATTTGTAGACCAGGCTGGCCTCGAACTCGCAAAGATCCGCCTGCCTCTGCCTCCCAAGTGCTGGGATTAAAGGCGTGCGCCACCACTGCCCGGCAGTTTGCCTTATATTTTAAACATTTAAGATCTAGGCCGGGCGGTGGTGGCACATGCCTTTAATCCCAGCACTCGGGAGGCAGAAGCAGGCGGATCTTTGCGAGTTTGAGGCCAGCCTGGTCTACAGAGTGAGTCCAGGACAGCCAGGGCTACACAGAGGGAAAAAAAAAAGATCTACTTTATAAAGCTGGGTGTGGTGATGCACGCCTTTATTCCCAGCACTTGGGAGGCAGAAGCAGGTGGATCTCTGTGAGTTTGAGGCCAGCCTGGTCTACAAAGCGAATCCAGGACAACCAAGGATACACAGAGAAACTGTGTCTCGAAAAACCAAACCAAACAAACAAAAGATGTACTTTATGGGGTTTGGTTATGTGACTCAGTTGATAACATGCTTGCCTAGTAAGCACAAAGCCCTCAATTTTATCCCTTGCATTGCATTAGCTGAGCATAGTGGTACGCCATATATAATCCTGACACTGGAGAGGTGGAGGGAGGAGATTAGAAATTCAAGGTGGCAAACTCCTTTTATCCCAGTATTCAGGAGGCAGAGCACCCCTATGAGTTTGAAGCTAACTTGGTGTACAGAGCTAGTTCCAGCACAGGCATGGGTATACAAAGAAACCCTGTCTCAAAAAACTAAGAGAGAGAGAGAGAGAGAGAGAGAGGCTGACTGGCTCAAGGTCGTCCTGGGCTACATAGCTCTGTATATCCTACCTTTCCCCTTCCGTTTTATTAAGTCAAGGTCTCATGTAGCTCAGCCTAGGCTTGACTTCCTCCCCCTGCCCCTATCTCTCAAGTGCTAGGATTACAAGCATGCTTCACTACATTCAGCTCTACTCTAGGACTAAGGTTCTTTGTTCTATTGCTTTTTGGATTTTTGAGGTAGTCTCATGTATCTCAGGTTGGTTTCAGGTTTGCTATATCTGAAGCTGGTCTTAAACTTTTGGTCATCTTGCCTCTTCCTTCCAAGTGCTGACAGTAGAAGCATGAATATCACGCCTGTTTTACATTTTATTTATTTGTTTGTTTGTTTTTCAGACAGGGTTTCTCTGTGTAGCCCTGGCTGTCCTGGACTCACTTTGTAGACCAGGCTGGCCTTGCACTTGCAAAGATCTACCTGCCTCTGCCTCCCAAGTGCTGGGATTAAAGGCGTGCGCCACCACCGCCCGGCTGCCTGTTTTAAATTTTATAAACATTTTCAATGCTTTTTTCTTTTTGGCTTTTCAAAACGGTTTCTCTGGGTATCCTTGGCTATCCTGGAACTCACTCTGTAGACTAGGCTGCCCTTGAACTCACAGAGATCCTTCTGCTTCTGTCTCCCAAGTGCTGGAATTAAAGGTGTGCACCATCACACCCAGCTGCTTTGAATGCTTTTATTTTTTTAAATTTGGGTTTAAAAAAATATGACTATGTGTGTGTTTTTGTGACTATATGCTATGTGTTCAGTTGTCTACTGAGGCCAGAAGAGAGTGTCTAATTCCCTGGAACTGGAGTTACAGGCAGTTGTGAGCTGCCTAATGATGCTGAGAACTGAACTCAGATCTTATGGAAGAGCAGGACACACTCTTAACATCAGCTTAGGCTTTGTTGTGCACATGGGGTTGAGATCATTATCACTGGGAAACTTTTTCCAAATTGTGCTGTACTTAAATATGCCTAAGATAAATTGCCCGGTGTCAGACTCTCGAAGTTTGAACCAACACCAGCTACTGAGTCCTGTTGAACCAGACTTCTTCCTTTCCTCACTCAGTTGTTACTCTGCCAGTCCTAGTTTTATAGAGACCCACATTGTGCGTGTATGAGCCATTGTGTGGGAGCCCTCAGAGGCTAGAAGAGAGCATCAGATCCCTGGAGCTAGAATTTCAGAATCACCAGCACCACACAATTTGGGCATGATGGCTTGTCCATGTAATCCCAGCATTAGGAAGTATACAGGTGGTGGTGCCACATAAAGTGGCTCACACCTTTAATTCTAGCACTTGGAGGGAGAGGCAGGTGGATCTCTGAGTTTAAGGCCAGCCTGGTCTACAGAGTAACTTCCAGGACAGCCAGGGATCCACAGAGAATCCTTATCTCTAAAAACAAAAAACAAGCAAGCAAACAAACAAACAAAAAAAAGGCCATCTGTACATGTGGGTACTGTAGTGATTTCAATGTCATTTGTCATTGCCTGGTTAAGCCCCTAATAATGCTCCTAGACAGTTACTAGGTCCAGTCTAATCTATATTGATGAGTCATTGAGGAGAATCATCATCCAGGGTATTAACACTTGGGTTTACTTGATGTAGATTTTTAGTTTCTTAATTTGGGGAGTGGGCTTCTGTGTGTAATGTCCTTGGTGGTCAGAAAAGGGTGTTAAATTCCCTGGGACTGTTGTGAGCCACCATGTGGGTGCTGAGAATAGAACCTGCTCCTCTGGAAGAGTGGCCGGTGCTCTTAACCACTGAGCCATCAGAGTGTGTGTGTGTGTGTGTGTGTGTGTGTGTGTGTGTGTGTACTAAACCAGCAGAGTGTGTGTGTGTGTGTGTACTGAACCATCAGAGAGTGTATGTATGTGTGTGTGTGTGTGTGTGTGTGTGTGTGTGTGTATCTAGCCCCACAGTGGGTTGTGCTGTGTTTTAAGAAGACAGGGTTTTAAGTTGCGTGTGTTGGTGCATACCTTTGATATCAGCACTAGGGAGGCAGAGGCAGGCAGATCTCTTTTAAGTTTGAAGCTAGTCAAGGCTATACAGTGAAAACCTGTGTCAGCAAAACAACAAAAATTGGGTTTCGTGTAGTCAACTGACTAGCCAAAATTGACCTTGAATGTCTGGTCCTTCTGCTCCCACCTCCCAAGTGGTTGGATTTGTGCCACCAAAGCCAACTCTTCTTTTTCTTCTGTGTTGGGATGGAAGGCAGGGGCTTGAAGATCTAGGTAAATACTGTACCACTGATCTAGATTATCAGACCTACAATGTGTGTGTGTGTGTTGTATGGATTTGTCTGTATGCATATATGTTCATACCTGAGCATGTGGAGATTAGAGGTCATCTCTGGGTGTCATCCTTCAGGCACCATCCTCCTCATTTTTTGGAGATGGGGGGGTCTCTCTAATTGACCTGAATCTATCTAAGTAGGTTAGACTGGCTGGTCAGTGAGCCCCAGGAATCTGCACGCCTTAACCTCCTCAGGGTTAGGGTTACAAGCACAAACTATCATACCCAGCTTATACACACACACACATATACATATATATGTATGTATGTTTTAAATTTGTTTATTTTAAATTTCATGTGCATTGGTGGTGTGCCTGCATGTACATCAGTATGAGGGTGTTGGAATTGGAACTCCCTGGAACTGGAATTTCAGACAGTTGTGAATTGGCATGTAGTTGCTGGGAATTGAACCCGGGTCCTCTGGAACCTCTTAACCACTGAGCTATCTCTCTCCAGCCCATACTCAGTTTTTTTTTTGGGGGGGTGGGGGAAGGTTTTGAGACAGGGTTTCTCTGTGTATCCCTGGCTGTCCTGGACTCACTTTGTAGACCAGACTGTCCTTGAACTCACAGAGATCTGCCTGCCTCTGCCTTCCGAGTGCTGGGATTAAAGGCATGTACCACCACGCCTGGCAATTACAGACAGCTGTAAACTGCCATGTGGGTGCTGGGATTTGAACTCAAGTCCTTTGGAAGAGTAGCCAGTGCTCTTAACCACTGAGTCATCTCTCCAGCTCCCCCCCCCCCATACCCAGTTTTTTTTTTTTTTTTTTTGGTTTTTCGAGACAGGGTTTCTCTGAATATCTCTGGCTGTCCTGGACTCGCTTTGTAGACCAGGCTGGCCTCGAACTCACAAAGATCCGCCTGCCTCTGCCTCCCAAGTGCTGGGATTAAAGGCGTGCACCACCACCGCCCGGCTATACCCAGTTTTTTAAAAAGGTAATTAGAAAGATTTATTTATTTATGTGTATGTATTTTTACTCCCATGAGTGTTTGTATACCAAGTTTGTGCAGGAGCCCACAGAGGCCAGAAGAGGTTATCAGATCCCCTGGAACTGGAGTTACAGTTGTTGAGTTACCATAGGGGTGTGGGAAACTGAACTTAGGACCTCTGCAATAGCTGTAACTGTTCTTAACTTCTGAACCATTCCCGAGAGAGAGAGAGAGAGAGAGAGAGAGAGAGAGAGAGAGAAACCCTGACTGGCCTCAAATTCACTATGTAGTTGGAGCTGGCCTTGACTTTCTGATCTTCCATCCACTGATATAACAGGTGTGTGCCACACACTTGGCAAAAATTTAAAAATTGCATCCTTCTGTCCATCTATCCATCCGTCTATGGACAAATCCCACTATGTAGCCCTGGCTGGCATGGAGCCTCCATGTGGACCAGGCTGCCTTCAAATACCCAGATGCTCCTGCCTCTATCACCCAAGTGCTGGGATTAAAGGTGTGTGCCACCATGCCTAGTGTACATTTTTATTTAGTAATAAACAGCTGCTGGAGAGATGATGCAGCTGTTAAGAGATTATATTGTATTGTGCTTCCAGAGGACTTCTTTCCAGCACCCATGTTGGGCAGCTAAGCTGCTCATAACTACAGCTCCAGGGGATCAACCTGATTTTGTTGGACTCCATGGGCACCCGCACATGACACACACTCACATAGACACATGACATACACAAATACACATGACTAAAAACACATTTAAAAATTTTTATTAAGAGCACTAGCTGCTCCACTAGAGGACCCTGCTTTGGTTTCCTGCTCTCACATGGCAGCCCACAACTGTCTTGTTACTCCAGTCTCGGGATCTTATGCCCTCTTCTGGCCTTTGCTGACACTATACACATGGTACAGAGATAATCCATGCAGACAAAATACCTATAATACATAGAATAAAATTGAGTAAGTCTTAAAAATTACTTTGGGGAAGATGAGATAGTCATATTAAATCACTTCCTGCTAACCCCTACCCCCTGATTCTAACCACTTGGGCACATAATGGAAGGAGAGAACCAAGGCCTGCATGTTGGTCTCTGACCTCCACACACATACTACACAATAAACAGATTAATGAAATTAAAATATTTAATTCCTTTGAGTGAAACCTGTTTCTATTTGTTTTTTATTGACAATTTATTTTTTAATGTTTATGTGTATGAGTATTTTGCCAGCATGTGTGTCTGCATAACATATTGCATAACATGGCACCTGCACGCGGCATTGTACCCTGGAGGTGGAGTTGTGGGTGGTTGTGAGCCCCCACGTGGAGAACTGGGAATAGAACCCAGGTCCTCTGGAAGAGCAGCGAGTGCCCTTAATCTCTGAGTCAACTCTCCAGCCTTCTGTTTGTGTATGTGTGTGCAGTTATTTGTGGGGCTGTGTGTGTTCATGTACATACAGGTATGTGTAGAGGCCAAGTATTGGTCTTTTGGTGAATGTGACTGTCCCTATGGGCCAGAGCTTGGTGTTGGATGTCTTTCTCTATTGCCTTACATCTATTATTATTTTGTTTGTTTGTTTTTTGAGACAGGGTTTCTCTGTGTAGCCCTGGCTGTCCTGGAACTCACTTTGTAGTCAAAGCTAGCCTTGAACTCAGAGATCCACCTGTCTCTGTCTCCTGAGTGCTGGGATTAAAGGCATGTACCACCACTGCCTAGCTTAAATTATTATTATTATTATTATTATTATTATTATTATTATTATTATATTTTTTGGGTTTTTCGAGGTAGGGTTTCTCTGTGTAACAGCTTTGCTTGTCCTGGTCTCGCTTTTGTAGACCAGGCTGGCCTCAAACTCACAGAGATCTGCCTGCCTCTGCTTCCCAAGTGCTGGGATTAAAGGCATGCACCACCACCGCCCAGCTGTAAATTATTATTTTTTTAGACTTATTTTATGTGTCTGAGTGCTTTGCCTGCATGTGTGTATATATGTGCACCACGTGTGTGCTCAGTGCCTGAAACAGTCAGGAGAGGGTGTAGACTCCCTGAGACAGGAATTAGGGATGGTTCAGAGCCATCATGTGGGTGCTAGGAACTGAACTCTGGTCCTCTGCAAGAGCAACAAGTGCTCTTAACTTCTGAGTCATCTCTCTAATCCCCTTTGTCTTATTTTTTTGTTAGTGCTTTTGAGACAGGGTGTCTTTATGTAGTTCTGGCTGTCCTGTAACTTGATATGTAGACTAGGCCACCTGCCTCTGCCTCCTGAGTGCTGGAATTAAAAGCATGCACTACCACACCTGGCCTCCTCCATCTTATTTTTGAAGTTGGGTCTCTCACTGAGCCTAGAGCTCCCAAATTTGTCTAAACTGGCTGGCAGACTCGTGACTCAAGCACTTTACTGACTGAGCCACCTCCGCAGCTCATGTGTGTGTGTGTGTGTGTGTGTGTGTGTAGACACAATCTTGAAAACTGTAGCACAGGCTAGCCTCAAACTTGAAATCTTCCTCACTTAGTCACCAGATTGTTTCAATTACAGACCTTCACCATAGCATCTAACAAAAAATACTTGATTTCATTGTTTTGTTTGTTTGTTTCTTTCTTTCTTTCTTTTTGGGAACTAGGGGCAGAATCTCACTATGTATTTCTGGCTAGCCTGGAACTTGATATGTAGCCCAGGTTTGCCTCAGACTCAAAGAGATACACCAGCCCCTGCCTCCTGAGTGCTGGAATTAAAGGTGTGTTAGTGTAACTTTTATATAACTTTGTGTGTTTCACAGTTTCTCTCTGAATCCAGCTATCACTCAAATAATTGAGACTATTATATTATTTATCAAGCTTTACAACACAATTCTGAGAAGTTTTAATCTGTTCTGAACCCTCTCTTCTAGTCTGACTCCCTCCTTGCCAAAATTCCTGAATTACTTGCTTTTTAGTGCTCTCTTTGCTCCAGATGAATCTGCTTCATAACTTTGGACCTCTGCCTGTGACTGAATCTCCTACTCTACTCTGACTCCTTCCTCCCCTGGAGGGCAGGAAGTCCAGCCCTATTTCCTCCCCCGCTCAGTGATTGGTTGTAAGCTTCTTTATTGGTATATCAGGAGACAGTTGGGGAGTGGTGTTTACACAACATTGAGACAGGAGATTCTCAGAACAAGGATTGCAAACAGATATAGGGGACTGCAGAAATCAGCATTTGAATTACACAATAACCTTCTACCTACAAAGGCATCTGCAACCATACCCAGAAAATACATGATTTTTAAGTGGGGGGGAAAACCCAAACTCCTTTGAACACCCCCCCCCTCCCTCGCCAAGACAGAGTTTCTCTGTGTAACAGCCCTGGCTGTCCTGGACTCACTTTGTAGACCAGGCTGACCCCAAACTCATAGAGATACAATTGCCTCTGCCTCCAAGTGCAGGGATTAAAAGCGTGTGTTTGCCACCATGCCTGGCTTGAACCCTTCTTTCCACAGTAGTATACCTGAAAATAAACTAACAATAGATGAAACCCACCTCATTGATTTCTTGAATAGTAATTCTTCCAGTAATTCACAGTGAGGGGGACATACAGGACAAAAATAAACAAAGCTGGGCTACAGAGGTAGCTCATTGATTAAGAATTTGTGGTGTTCTTCCATGTAGAACCCATGTAGAAAATCTTATGATCACATGTAACTTCAGCTCTGGGGGTCCAATGACCTTTTATGGCCTCCTGGCCTTTCAGGGTACCTACATACATGTGGCAGACATAATGTGCAAATAAGTAAAAACAGATCTTTAAGGACTGTTTTAAAACTTGAATCTCAGTCTTCTTTTGTTGTTGGAGCCCTGTGCTTGAGCGGTGGGTGTATTTAGGACTATTTTGTTATGTTAAATAGCACAGAGCATTGGAAACTTCAGATGCCCGTCCTTAAACATGCTTTTCTCTAAATGTCAAATATTTAATTAATTTAAATTAATTTATTTCTTTCTGTTTTTCAAGACGGGATTTCACTATGTAGCCCTGGCTGTCCTGGAACTCCCTTTGTAGACCAGGCTGACCTTGAACTCTTAGAGATCCACCTGCCTCTGCCTCCTGAGTGCTGCCCAGCTTGTAAAAGTCAAATATAAGATATAACTATGATTCAAAAGTGCATGTTAGTTAATTATAGCATTTTGGTTTAACATTCTTTGAAACATGTGAGTGTACACTATTTAAAAAGAGCTGTGACCATTCTGAAATATAAGAGCAGTACTTTGAGAGCTTTGACCACAGTCAATGGGGAAAAGACGAAATCACCACATGAACTAGCATAGAAAGTAAGTGCCCTTCCTGTCGCTGTGTGTCTAGGACAGAAAGTAAGCTCCCTTCCTGTCGCTGTGTGTCTGCTCTTCTGAATGCATCCTGTGATCAAGAATAAATGTTGCCTTGTCCAGACACTTTCAAAAAAAAATAGTGTGATCTTGGTCCAGCTAATTAAAGGTGGTGGTGCACACCTTTAATCTCAGCATTAGGGAATCTAGGGGGTCAGACAGAGGTCTTAGGCCAATTTGGTCTACATGTTGAGTTCCCTGCCAACCAGGTCTACAAAGTGAGGCCATCTCAAAATCAATAAATCAGTTAAAATTAAAATAGGAAAATATAACATGAAATTTCCTGTCTTGTTTGTTGTTTGTTTGAGACAGACAGCCCTGACTGTCCTGGAACTCACTCTGTAGACCAGGCTGGCCTCGAACTCACAGAGATCCAGCTGCCTCTGCCTCCCGAGTGCTGGGGCTAAACCACCACCACCTTAAACATAATTACATTTATTTCTTGTGTGTGTCCACACACCCCAGTACACATGTGGCAATCAGAAGAAAACTCGGGAGACTCTATTTCTCTTCTTATCAGGTGTGTATTGGGCACCAAACTCAGGTTGTCAGTAAATGCTGTAACCTCCTGAGCCATCTCTGGGACATTCCCTCGGGTGACAGTGTGTTAGGGATGCCTCTGCACTTTCACCTTCACTTGGTTGTATGCTGTATGATTGAATCCTGTGTGTGCTATACGATAGAATCCTGTGTGTGCTATACGATAGAATACTGTGTGTGCTGTACAATAGAATACTGTGTGTGCTGTACGATAGAATACTGTGTGTGCTATAAGATAGAATACTGTGTGTGCTGTACGATAGAATACTGTGTGTGCTATA
>CAJQZJ010033435.1:1643588-1665398 GCA_907164525.1 Lophiomys imhausi
ATAGAATACTGTGTGTGCTATACGATAGAATACTGTGTGTGCTGTACGATAGAATACTCTGCTAGTTCACAGGGAAATCAAGGCGTAGGGGCAGCAACATGGCTCGGCAGAGCCTGACAACTTGAATTTGATCCCAGAATCCACATAGTGGAAGAAGAGAATTGACTCAAGTCATCCTCTGGTGATCCATAATTCTGGTCCCGGGAATCACATGACTTGCCTCTAGGGCACCAGGCATACACATGGTGCACAAACATAAATGAAAGCAAAGCACACACATTAAAATAAATTTTCTGTTTTTGTTTTTCCAGCCAGGGTTTCTCTGTTTCACTCTGTAGACCAGGCTGGTCTTGAACTCACAGAGATCCGCCTGCCTCTGCCTCCTGAGTGCTGGGATTAAAAGTGTGCGCCACCACGCCCAGCAATTACAGACATCTGTGAACTGCCATGTGGGTGCTGGGCTTTGAACCCAGGTCCTTTGGTAGAGCAGTCAGTGCTCTTAACCACTGAACCATCTCTTGAGCCCCTATTTTTTTTAATTTAAAAATTCATTAGGTGTATGTGTGTGCATGAGATGTGTGTTGATGTTCATTGCCACACACATGTGGAAGTCAGAGAAGAGGGCAACATTGTTAGATTGATACATTCCTTCTGTCTTGACATAGGTTCCAAGGATGTAACTCAGGTTTCCAGGATTTCGTGGCAAGCACACTTACCCTCTGAGACATCTCCCTGGTCTGAGATTTCTATTATTTGTTCTTTTTTTTAAATTTATTTATTTTAATGTATATTTGGTGTTTGGCATACATGTATGTTTGTGTGGAGTTGTCAGATCCTCTGGAACTAGAACTACATACAGACAGTTGTGAGCTGCCATGTGGGTGCTGGGAATTGAACCCAGGTCTTCTGGAAGAGCAGTCAGTGCTTTTAACCACTGAGCCATCCCTCCAGCCCCCTATTTGTTCTTAAAAGCAAGAATTCATGAAGGGTTGGGTGTAGGTCAGTGGTAGAACATTTGCTTAGAATGTTCTATGTCTAGCTCATGTATGTATAGGTATGTGCATGATGAGTGCAGTGCCCCTGGAGGCTCCAAAGAGGGTGTAGGATCCCTTGGCGTTGCAGAGACAGGCCTCTTTGCTTGGGTGCTGGGAACTAAACTGAGGCAATCTGCAAGAGTAGCAAGTGTTCTTAACTGCTCAGCCATCTCTCTAGTACCTTAATCTTCTCCGGTCCTCTGCTCTCTACCTGTGGGGGATGGGTTCCTGGTGCCTTATGGATTCCAAAGCCCTAGCAGTGGTTCTCAACCTTCCTAATTCTGTGACCCTTTAATACAGTTCCTCATGTTGTGGTGACATAAAATTACTTCATTGCTGCTTCATAACTTCATAATTTTGCTACTTTTTGATGAATTTTAATGTAAATATCGGATATACAGGATATCTGATACGCAATCCCCAAAGGGGTTGCGCCCACAGGTTGAGAACAGTTGCCGTAAGTGCTCAAGCCTCTTTATAAAGTGGCGAAGTAAAGTCGGGAGTGGAAATGCACACCTTTAAACCTAACACTCAGGAGGGCAGAAGCAGGATGATCTCTGTGAGTTCGACGCCAGCCTGATCTACATAGTGAGTTCTAGGACAGCCAGGGCTACATAAGGAGACCCTGTCTCAAAAAACTAAACAATAAAATGTCACAGCATTTGCAGAGAACCTATGGTAAGTCATCTCTAGATGACAAAGAAAGCAGAACGTCTAATATGCCGGGCATTGTGTTAAACACTGGTATTATTTAGATAACCGTAGCCTGATTACATAGTCCTCAGACAGAGATGGTTGAATCCTTGAATTCACTATCTCTGGGTAACAGCATAGCCACAAGGTATTGTGGAACTCTGCCTGGGAAGTTTGGAAACAGCTGTGAAACTGGAAGGGGAGAGAGAACGGGTAGGCATGGGTGAGAAGATGATGGGGTTCCCTGTTCAGGATTTGGTGGGACTTGGTCAGGTCTTTAGACTGCTCTAGAAGGGAGACTGGAGTCCTGGAGGGTTGTGAGCTTTTACCTGACTGAAATGCTCTCAGCAGCCGCCTGGCGACCGTGAGGAGCAAAGGAGAAAGTGGGAGGTTGAACTGAGTGCACCAGCTCATCCGGACGGGAGAAGGGAGGTGTGAGTGATAAGTGGGGGGTTCTGGAGAGAGACTGCTGCAAACTAGACTCGCTGTGGCATGAGACAGGGGGCGGAGATGGCAGAGAAAGTGTCAGGGCCACCGCGATGTTTGGGGCTGCAGCCTCTGGCAGGATGGAACTGGTGTTGGCTGGAGGAGAACACAAAGGATGGGTTGGGAACAGCCGGCAGGAGACTGGTGTCCAGGATACGGCGGCCACGCAGTCCCGGAAGCGGCCGCCAGATGGCGAGCGCGCCGCGGGAAAGACCCAGGCCGAAGCTTCTCACGCTCCTGCCGTCTGGCCCCGCCCCTCCTCACCTGGGTGTGAGATGTACACCTCGGAGGTACAAGGCTGGGTAGGACCCCCCAGGCGCCTCGAGGACCCAAACCCGGGCATGAATTCTCACATCTTTTATGTACTTCCCACCACTCTGTTCCCATCGCCTGTGCCAGCATCTCAGGTCTCTGCAAAAGTGTCGCCCTCTCCAGGGGTCTTCCCTGACTTCCCAGGGATCAGAAACCCATACCTTGACCCCTCTACAATTCATTTCATCTTTTTTTTTTCTTTGAAACAAGATCACTCTTTAGCTCAGGCTGCCCTTAAACCCCTGATTCCCCTGCTTCAGCCTCTTGTGTGCTGGGACGACAGATATGAGAATTGGGGCCCATACCTGTAATCTCTGCACTCAGGAGACTAAGGTGGAGGAAACACAGGATTATGGACAGTCTGGGCTAAGTAAGAAAGAGGTCCTGTCTCAACCTGCCCACCCAAAGGAGACAATAGTAGTGGTCAGGTTAATTCATTGTTATTCAGGTGCAGGGGTGTGGCAGAGCATGCAGGGGTGTGGCAGACCTGTTCATTCATAAAGGTTCCCTCCTCAGAACAGGGAGAAAAAGCATTTTGAATTCATGAGATGAATGAGCACCAACACGTGTTTTCATGTCCTTCTGCGTCCTCAATACAACTCTGAGGTCCAGACTGTTACCCACATCCCATTATAGAAGAGGACTAGGGTGGTTCGTGGCCTTGAATGAGGGTGCACAACCAAGAAACTGCAGGGCACAGCATGAATCCCGAAAGTCCCACTGACGGGTGTGATGTCACTAAGTGGATGAGTGAGGCTCTCAGGATTCAAGAGACCCTCAGCTGCTGTCCCCTGGGCCTGCCTTCCTTGATTCTCATGGTCTCCATGGAGCAAGCTCAGAGCCCCCTGGGTCTCCCAGCGGGCTGGGAGGAGCTGTGGGATTGGCCTGGTCAGCTTCCCTTCCTTCCCCGCTGGGAGCTCCCAGAGCCACCTCTCAGGAGGGGGCAGTTGGTCAAAAGCAGATCTCTGAGGGCCCAGATCTCACACTCTAGACAGCAGGGTCCATTGCCCAGGACCCTGAGCCCACTCTGAGACGGACAGACGATTGCACAATTAAGTGATGTTCCGTGGCCAGCTAACCACGCTTCTGGGTCTGCTCAGTGGGGCCTGGCTGCCCACAGGCTCGGGGAGACCTGGGGCCCCAGCTAACCCTGCTCAGTCCTGGGCTGCTACCAATCAGAGCTGGACTCTGGATCCTCCGGTGCCAGCCTCTGCCCTGGGTAGCTGGAAGGCCTTCCTGAGCCTGCAAAACAAACAGCAGGGGGCAGGTGAGGTGCAGGGAGGGGAGAACGTGGCTGCTGGTGTGTCTTTGCCCTTGGCTCCTCAGGAAGTGTTCCAGGAGGCTTGTAAGGCTCTGCCCTTTGTTCAGGTGAGTCTGTGCTGGTGGTGGTAGTGGTGTCTGTGGTAATGGTGGTGGTGGTGGTGTGTCTGTGGTGTCAGTAATGTAGAGCACAGTGTATGTGGCCAGGCAGATTTGCAATCAAGTCTCAAGTCCTGAATTTTCAGTCTAAGTGCCTATGATCTTCAGGTTTCTTCATTATCAAATGGGCAAACGTTTTCCACTTGTGCTGATGTGGCTGCCTTCCTCGTCAGCTCTCGTCTATTTTCTTGTCCCTTCTTTTTTTTGAGACATGAGCTTCTGTAGCCCAGGCTGACCTCTTTGTGACTAAAATGATCTTAAAGCTGAACTTGGGTAGCCCAGGCTGAGACTATGTAGATTAAAAACCTTAAAACCTTAAGATTCCACTTCTCCTGACTTCACCTCATATGTGCAACCACACTTGCCTTAAGGAACCTTGGGCTTCACGCATGTGAGGCAGGTCCCCAGCTGCTGAGTCAGCCAGGAAGAGGCTATTGACAAACACATGTCCCTTGGTCCCCTCCAAATCATGGCTCTCACCTTCTCTACACAGAGGTCCAGGTTCTCAGAGCCCACAAGGGTCTACATTCTTTGGCCTCCCTGGTTTGGGCTCCTCCCACTCTCCTCACATGACACACTTTCTTGTGTTTAGACATGATTTTGCTCTGTAGCCTAGACTTGTACTGGACATGTAGCAGACCCTCTTAACTCAGTGATATTTCTGTTGGGATCATAGGTGAGGATCACCACACCCATCTTGGAGCAGAGGTGTCTTATTTATCATTGTTGTTGTTGTTTTAGTCAGTCTTATGTAGCTAGGGGCTGGCTTTGAACTTCTGATCTTCCTGCCTCTACCTTTTGAATGCTGGGATTACCAGTGTTCACCACCAGCCCAGCTTATGTTGGATGCTCTTGCACGGGAGTGCATACATAGGTGTGCATGTGTGTCAAGGACAGAGGTTGATGTTCAGTGTCCTCAACTGCTCTGCTCCTTTATAAAAAAAAAAAAAAAAGAAAATTAAATTGCCTGGCAGTGGCACCTTTAATCCCAGCACTCAGGAGGCAGAGGCAGGTGGATCTCTGAGTTCAAGGCCAGCCTGGTCTACAGAGCGAGTTCCAGGACATCCAGAGCTACACAGAGAAACCCTGTCTTGAATTAAACAAAAAGAATTTAAAAAATTTTTTTTGACAGGCTGAAGAGATGGCTCAGAGGTTAAGAGCATTGGTTGGTCTTCCAGAGGTCCTGAGTTCAATTCCCAGCAAGCACAGGGTGGCTCACGACCATCTATAGTGATATCTGGTGCTCTCTTCTGGTCTTGCAGACAGAACACCATGTACATAATAAATAAATAAATCTTTACAAAATTTTTGGGTGTGTTGTCTGCGTGTGTGATGTCTGTGTGCTACATGCATGCTTGGTGCCCAGAAGAGGGCGTCAGATCCCCTGAAGTAGAGAAGTTGTGAGTTGCCATGTGGGTGCTGGGAGTTTAACCCCAGCCTTTTAGAAGAGTAAGTTGTTTGTGGCCTTACCTGCTGAACCAGCTCTCCAGTTCCCTCATGCCTTATTTGTCAAGAGCTCCCAATTGGTGAGCCAGGAGCTCACCAATTCAGGGAGATTGAACTGTCAGTAAGCCCCAGGGGTAGTCCTGTTGTCACCTTGGCAGTTGCAGTTCCAGACATGGGTGGCCCATTTTATGTGCACACCGAGGATCCGAACTCGGGCCTCATGCTTGCACTACATCATTGGACTGACTCTCCCCAGCCTTGGCTTTGGAAAATTTTATCCATGAACGAGGCTTGGAAAGGTTGAGTAACTTGCTTGCCGGCCACACAGCCAGGAGGAGGATTCTGAATTGAAACCCAGGCCATCTGCCCTCAGAATCCACACCTTTCTATCCGGGTAGAAGTGGATGGTAATTATACTCATCCATGTAGCCTAGAGCCCACAGTGCTGACTGTCCCCCTGTCTCTGCTTGCAGGTGCTCGCCAGGCCTGGTTGCACAGCTGCCCGGGTCCTCAATCATCTCTGTTTCGGCCACTGTTCCTCCTTCTACATTCCCAGCTCGGATCCCGCCCCGGTAGTCCTCTGCAACAGCTGTGTGCCGGCTCGAAAGCGCTGGACATCCGTGGTGCTGTGGTGTGGAGCTGGCCAGTCAGCCTCTCCTCGGCGGGTGAGGGTTTCAACCGTGCTAGTCCAGAAGTGTCAGTGCCGCCCGAGGCTGTGAACTGATCATCGTGGAGGAATGAGCAGGACACGAACTTTGGAAAGAAGCAGGAGACGCAGTAGAAAGACGTGACCTGAAAGATGTACATCAGGTCAAGACAGCAGGGCTGGAAGGACAGATAGGTCCAGAAGGTCCTCATCTTGTTCCCAGAACCCCAGACATGGTCCCCCAGTCATGGGTTCAGAGCACTAATAGTCATAGCACGTGGGGCTGGGGTATAACTCAGCTAGAGAGGGCTTGCCTAGATTCCATTCTTGTAGGCTATGTGGAGGAAAAAGGTGAAAATTAGCTCTAGTGTGTGATTCGCAGGGCCCTCCCTGTGAGAGAGGTAACATTGATTCCACCAACACTAACTTACATCGTCTTCAGGAATCAGCAGTCCTGTAAGGTAGAACTTCACCACGGGTCATTTTGCAGATGAGGAAACCGAAGCCGTTGAGGAACGGTCACTTTTTTTGGCTGCGGGGAGTTGCGGGGGTTTCGGGGGGGCGGGAATCCAGACACCGGCCTCGCGCACACGCAGCACAGCTCCCGACTCTGCCCCTCCCCCAGTCTGGGGCTCCGCTCTTGGCCACTAGGTGGCACTGCGTCTCTCTGTCCGAGCCAGACTAACTGCTGGGATCTCAGCACCACCCAAACCCGGACACTCGGCAAAGATGACCTCGTTCTAGGGACACTAGAATAACAGCAGCAGCAACAACAACAACAACAAAAAAACTATGGCAAGCAAGCGGGAAGCAGCTGCTGGGAAAACCTGGCCCTAACCAGAGGCGACCCTGCCTATGCGCAGCTGCCTGTCTCATAGACAGTAGCTGGGCTTTCCCGTATTGCTCAACCCCGCAGCAGCCCCACGCCCAGCCTGGCATTCCGCGGGAATCATAAAGGTTGGCCAAGTCCAGCTGTGCGTGCGTCTCTTTGACTAGGGTTTCCTGGGTAGGGGCTACCTCTTCAGCTGAGGGGCAGGGTGTATGGCAGCCAGGCTGCCTAGCTCTGGGCGGCTGGAACCAGGGCTCTGGCAGATGGGCCCGTCTGGCAGAGACTCAGAGACATGTGGTAGCGTCGCCTCCAAATGCCCCCCCCACCCAGTGCAGGGTGGAGGGAGCTGGTCAAGCGCCCCCCCTCCCCGGCCCTCTTCCTGCCTCAGGAAGGAAGGCTCCAGGTGAGGGGAACAGGAGGGCCCCCCACAAGGAAACAGATGGGACAGCACGGCGTGGGAGCTGCGACCCCTGACCTCATGGGCCTGAACAGAGGGGTGGGAACCTGCCTGGCTGCCAGCTCCCAAGAGCGTCCTAGAGGGAGGGTCATGAAGGCCCCCCGGGGGCACCCTCCTGCCTGTCCCTAGAGCTTGGTGGTGAACTTCATGCAGTCCGAGCTAGCAGCTCAGCCCAGGCACCCTTTTTCTGGCGGGCACAAGATGCTTCCATCCCTCCACCTCAGCTGTGCCCACCTCCTGCCAGCCTGGAGAGCCAGCTGGGAACCTTGGTGCCAGGGGGGGGGCAGAGTCATTGCGCCCTCCCAGGCAGTGCCAGTCGGCCCCCGCTGCTGCCCCCCAGTCCTAGTAATGGGTGGGTAATGAGAGCTGGGGGAGCAGGGGGGAGGGGCGGGGAGGCAGGTGCCACAGGCTCTGGCACCGGGGGCCGCTAATCAGGTTTGCCAACGCCATCTGTCATCGTGTGAGCATCTGGGGCTCAAGGTGACCCTGTCACCCTCAGTTACAATTATGAGTTTGGCATCTGTATTAAAGCCCGCCAGCCGGCCAGGCAGGGGAGGGCTGGGGTGGGTAAGGGGGTGCACGGTGAGCCCCATCCCTGGGGTCTGGTTCCCAGGGGCTGTGTAGCTGCCAAGGCATGAAGCTTCTCTACAAGGATGTGTGTGTGTGTGTGTGTGTGTGTGTGTGTGCGCGCGCGCTTTCTCTCACATTATAAGTATATACACACTCATCCCAGCCACTTCTGCTGTTCCTGTGTGTCTGGGCACAGGACTGAGAATCTCAGGGTTTGTTTCTGAGTGGTGGCTGTGTGTCTGAGGGGTTGGTAGGGTGGAAGGAGGGGAGTGACTGTGGCTCTGTGTTGATACCCAGGTAAGCATGTCTGTGGGGTAGGAGAGGGATGGTGGATTCACCTGCCTTTGATTGATGATATGTGTTAGGGTGTGAATGTGATTATGGGTGTGCATCAGAGGGCCATTGGTGCTGTAGCTCTTACAGTTATGGACTGTAAGTGTGGTCTGGGTGTGAATCTAGTCTCTGTGTGTGATATCCTCTCTCTCTCTCTCTCTCTCTCTCTGTGTGTGTGTGTGTGTGTGTGTGTGTGTGTGTGTGTGTGTGTGTGTAAGCAGCAGCTGGCAGAGGCTCCCCTACCCCTTCATTCTGTGCCTGTTTCACTGGCCCAGCCTCTGATCCAGAGAGTTCTGACAAAGACCTCTTTAACTGGGCTCCCGGCTATTGAAGGCCTGTTTTGGGTTTCTCTGTTCTTGGAACTGTATTCTCAGTTCAAGATTCCAGTTCTGAACAATGGGATCTAGACTTTTGGATTCTGGATTCCTGCTCCTGCATGCTTGGATCTGGTTTTCTACATTGCAGGATTTTTGGGGTCTGGAATCTTTTATTCCTTCTGATGATGGAGATGGAACCTGCACATACTAGATGAAAAGCTCTCTTGGCTAGCCCTGTCCCCAGAATCTCACTGGAGGATTCTGAGCAGCTGCTCTACTGCTCAGCCTGACACCGACCCCCAGAATCTAGACTGTGATGATGAACTCTAGGACCTGGATTACACAGGCTGAGTTCTGAGTCTGGATTCTTCCTTCTGGGCTCCTATGTCTGTGTGCTCATCCTGGACCTGTCTCTCTCCTCTGGGGTTTCTATAATTAAGCCTTCAATCACAACCCCTAAAGGTCGGTGTAGAGACAACATGTGGCCACCAGGGGCCGCCCTTGGTCTAGATTTAGGCTGGGCTGGCCTAGCTGTGGGGCCACAGGTATTGGCATGACCCAACTTTTGGAGGGAGACTGGGAGTTATTTCCTTATTCTTTCTTTCCACCCCAAATCTCACCTGAGGACTGATTTAGATCTCACACTTTAAATCTGGACAGCGGGACCACTGCTCCCACAGTCCTACAAAAGGGACTCGCGGACGGACAGAAGTTGAACATCCGAGAGAGTGGTCCCTGTAATCTGTAAAGGTGTTTTGTTTTTTTTGTTTGTGCTTTGTTTTTGAGACTGTCTCCTCTATGTAGCTCTGGTTATCTCTGAACGGAGTTCAAAGATGTGGACCAGTCTGGCCTTGAACTTACAGAGGTCTACCTGCTTCTCCCTTCAGAGTGCTGCTGGGATTAAAGATGTGTACCACCATGCCTTGGCTACAAGGTCTGCGATTTTATCTGTGATCATTGGATGATACTGACGTAATCCAATGTGTTCCATAGGGCTGTGTCTGAGGCAACACTCTGATGTGGAGTAATGTCACATATGCTTCTCAGATTGTGTCAGGTGGCCATCATGCATGTACTTATAAACTCTACAAGGGCTATAATGTGTGTCCCTGGGGGAAGGCACTCTGTGTCAGGAACAGTATCTGGAAAGGCTGTGTCTCCGTCTGAATGATGCCTTTATTATCAGGACAAGGGGGACATTCTGGGAGTATCAAGTTGAGCCAGTGGTGAGGGGACAGGCAGTGGGGACTAGAGACTTGGAGCTGAATCTCTAAGCCTCTCTTGGGAAATTCCCTGCATCTGGATACATCTGGCCCTGCATCTGTCAACCCATGAGTGGACCCCACTAGTCTGTCTGAACCTGGCTTCCTCTAACTTGAGGTCCCATTCCTGCCGCATCCTATTGCCAGGCACACCAAGTAGTGCAGTAACCCCCCCCCCCCCCCAGTCTTGGTGCTTTCCTGCTCAAACCGGATCTCTTTCATCTCCCTCACGGCCTCTTCCCCTGATTGGTATCCTATCGTTCTTCCTGGAAGTCTCTCATCTCTCCATCTCTTCCTCTTGGATTCTAAACATTATTTTCTCCATCCATGTCTCTGTCTCTCCCACCTGCCCCTTCTCTAGTATACATATGTATGTGTGCGCATGTGTGTGGGAACGTGTGTGTGGAGGTCAGAGGTGGACCGAAGTTGTCTTCCTAGATTGTTTCCCATTTCTTTCCTTTTCAGACTGTGTGGCCTTCTCTGGCCTGAAACGCACTATGTTGACCAGGTTGACCTGGAATTCCCAAAGCTCTTAACTAAAGGTGTTCACCACCACACCCAGCTATCCGCCTTACTTTTTTTGAGACAGAGTCTTTTGCTGACCCTGGCTGGCCAGCATCCCCTGGAATCCACCTGCCTCTGCCTCTCGAATATTAGGATCACAGGCCTGGGCTCCCATGACTGTTTTTCACATGGGTGTTAGGGAGTCAACTTCAGGTCCTCATTCTCGCCCTCTGCCAACTGAGCCACCCCCTCAGACACTCCTCTACGCCTTCCGGACCCCTCCCCGCTTTTTCAAAACACAGGGACTCGATATGTGACACTGGCCTCAAACTCACGAGCCTCAACTGCCTCTGTAGGATTTACACGTGTGTGTCACCCTGTTGGTCTGTCCCCTTTCCCTTAAGAGACTCTCGCTCCTACTCTCGTCCGTGTCACCTAGCCCTAAATTGTTTTAATCTATGTCCACCTCTTCCTATGCTCATCTCTGCATTTCTCCCTTTATTAGTGTCTCTCCATATTCTCTGCTGTCTTTCCCTCTCTCCATCTAGGCCAGCCCGGGTGGGTCCGGGTGGGTCCGGGACAGCCCAGCCGGGGCGCCGCGGTGAACAATGCGGCATTCAGGAGGCCGGCCGGTGCCATGGCAACACGCCCGCCCCGCCCTCCCCGCGCGGGGGCCGCGCGTGCCAAGAGGGTGCCATGGTTACATCAGGCGCGTGCCCACCCCGCGCGCGCCGCCGCGGTCCCGCACGATCTTACAGGGCTGGGCCAGAAGGGGGCGCCCGGTCTTAGCCTCTGCCTGGAGTCAGGAGGGGCTGGCATCTTCAAAAGGTCCCTTCAGACCTCTCAATGCCTAATGCCTTGGTTTTCCCATCTAGAAAGTTCGGGGTGGGGGAGGGGAGAGAGAGGTTGGAGAGGAAGGAGGAGTTGGTGAGAGCGACAGAGGGAGGGAGGGAAAGAGTGTAGGGCTTTGGGGGATAGTTCTATATTTGTGTTTTTGTACTTGATAGTTGATGGGACTGGATGTATACTTACAAATTTGAGCCGGGCGGTGGTGGCGCACCCCTTTAATCCCAGCACTCGGGAGGCAGAGGCAGGTGGATCTTTGTGAGTTCAAGGCCAGCCTGGTCTATAAAGTGAGTCCAGACAGCCAGGGCTACACAGAGAAACCCTGTCTCTAAAAACAAACAAACAAACAAACAAAAAAAAAAACAAATTTGTGCACCAGTGTTTGGACGCTTGTGTGTTTTACAGGAAGTTGTTGGGGCGGACACATGGTGAAAGGAGAGCCCACTTCCACAAGATGTCCTCTGATCGCCACAGGCTTGTCACCACAAGCGGATGCCTACACTCATGCATACATAGAAATAATAAATAGATGTAATAAAATATTATAAAATTGATTGGGGGTAACTAGGGTACGGCACTTGAGGCTTTGGGTTCCATCTCGGCACCACACACAAAAAGTAACTTTCAGGTTACTATGTTTATTAGTTTGGAAATGTGCCTATGTGTGTGGGTGTGTGTGTTGGCACACCTGCCCGACGGTGAGTGTTGGAGACATTGTAATGGTGTGTCTGCTGTCATATGACAGGGTACCCATGTGGTGTGCCTATGTATGTGGTAGGAGTCTGCAGTTGAGGTGCTGTTGTGAGTTCACATTGCTTTATTGCTATGCTTGTTGTGCGCTGATGATTAGCTGTGTTTTAAATCGGATGTGACTTGGAGTTTGTGTGTCTGGGGTCCATGTCCTCAAACTCTTATCTCATTTAGACTCATGTGTGGAAATGGGTGTGGGTTCCAAGGACTACAGAGTTCTGGCAGAGCCCCCCTCACCTGAGGGCCTCCTGGCACAGAAGGGGGTGCCCAGCTGCATGGGACCTTGGACTCCCTACAGGTTCAGGAGAGCCCCAGCTGATGAATATTCATGAAGTGGGGGGGGGCTGGCACCTACTGACAACAGCTGCGCTTCCATTAACCGCTTCCTATTCTGCTTGCTTCCAGTGGTAGAGGGGATTTCAGCCCCGTCTGTCCTTTTCTCCGAGATTCAGGTCTGGGGGATCCTGAAGACAATCACAGGGCTGTTAGCATGTCAACAAACATCCCAGCTTGTTAGGAAGGCTAAGGGGCTGTCTAAATGTTGTGACGGGCTCCGAGGAGGGTGATTGTTGTAAGATGGGGTGTCGTGTAGCTGGGGTGTGCCATTACCCTGTTTCATTGCAGCTGTGTCCAGGCTGTGGGTGTGGTGTGACAACGTGACTAAAATGAGTGTCTGCCACTTGCAATGGAACTGAGCAGTGTGGCCTGTAACTAACTGGCGCCCGGCTCCATGACCTCTGACTGCAAGGTTGTATTGTGTTGTCTGGGCCACCTTGATCTGAGGACAGCTGTTTGCCCCGCCCTAGGAGTGCAGGGACTGAACCTGTTCCCCTTGGCTGTGACTGATTGGGACAATTACTCCGTGTAGCCACATGGCTAGGACAGCTAGCTGCAGGGACATGCAGAGTGAGTGTGTCAGAGTGACACTGATCCGGAGTGGGGTCAGATTTTCAGGGCAACTGAGAGAATGATGTGTGAAGACCGTGGGGCTGAGGACTCACGTCACTGGAGTTATAGGGTGTGGTGGTGTTTCTGTATGCAACAGTGTGGCTGAGGGTATGACAGGCAGTGTAGTTGTGCAGGTGACACTGTGATAGTGACTGTAGCTATGTGGAGTTGAAAGTGTGACAGTGATACTTGAGGACCTGAACCAGAAAGACTATGACTGCCCAGCTCCTTACCTTACCTCCAGGCTGCACAAGGAACTGACGATATTCCCTTCATGGGGCATATAAACTAGGGGTTCACGCTGACATTTCCTGAGATGTGGACTTCAGTTGGGGCACAGGACCTTATTCTTTGTCTCCTCATCCCCCAACCCCCCGGACTGGTTTTGGGAGATGCTTCCAGAAGCAGCAGAGATGAAGTAGATTCTGGCTGTAATTAGCTGGCCCCAGAGGCCTCAGATCCACATATGTGGCTCAGTCAGCGTGGCCTTACCTCCTCTGACATCTCAAGCTCTGAGCCAATTGACTGCTACTGCTGGCTGCCCTGGGGGCGGTACAGAGGCTCCATCAGGATCAGGGACCAAGTTACCAGGGTGGGCGGCTCTCTGACCAGCTGCAAATGAAACATTTCCCTAACCCCACATGAACAAGTGGCTCTAGGAGGGCCTGACCAGGCTGCACCTTAGACAGGCATAGGTGTATCTCTTGTATCCTGGGGGCAGCTGTGGTGGTGGGATGTGGATCCCCATCTGTGATTCAGGGACGTTTGTGTCTACATATGTGACCAGGAGTGATGCTCTGCAGGTTTTCTTTGTGTGCATAGGTGCATTCTCATGTGGGAATACTGTGTACCCCTACTTACGGAGACCAGAGGTCAATTTTGTTCCTTAGGTGCTCTCTGTCCACGTGGTCTTTGTTTTTTTTTTTACGTTTATTAATTGTGTGTAGGTGTGTGTATGTGGCTGACACATGTGCCATAACATGTGTGGGGGACAGACGACAACTTGGAGGAGGTGGCTTTCTCCCTCCATGATGTAATTCCAAGGATCAGATTCAGGTTCTTAAATACCTTTACCCACTGGTCGTGGTGGCACATGCCTTTAATCCCAGCACTCAGGAGGCAGAGGCAGGTGGATCTCTGTGAGTTTGAGGTCAGCCTGGTCTACAAAGCGAGTCCAGGACAGTCAGGGCTACACAGAGAAACCCTATCTCGAAAAAACAAAATAAATAAATAAAACAAAACAAACAAAAAGCCCCAAAAACCTTTACCCACTGAGCCATCTTGCTTCTTTTAAGGATTTATTTATTTTATGTGTATGAGTTTTTTGCCAGCATGTGTTTATGTACACTGTGTGTGCGCATGGTGCCTTCAGGGGTGAGAAGAGGGCACCAGCATGCTGGAACTGGAGCTATGGACAGCTGTGAGCTGCCTTGTGGGTGCTGGGAACCAAGCCCAGGTCCTCTGCAAAAGAAGCCAATGCTCCTGACATTGAGCCATCTCTCCAGCCCTCCCTTCATTTTCCGAGACAGGGTCTCTCACTGGCCTGGGGTTTGCCTGAGCAAGCCTCAGGGATCTGGCTGTCTTGTCTCCCTGGTGCTGGGATTATAAATGTTCATCAGGACACCCATCCAGCTTTTTTTTTCTCTTGATGTGGCTCTAGGGACTGAACTCATTTCTGTATGCTTGCAGGGAGAGCACTTTTCCCAATGACTTCTCTGCAGATATCATCCACTGTCAACTTTGAAAAATATGTTCTCTCTAGGTTATCCAGTCTGGCTTCAAACTCCTTCCTTCTGCTTGGTCTTCTGAGCACTGGGATCATAGACATGTCCCTCCATGGCTGATATCCATCATGGTGTGTGTGTGTGTTTAATTTTTTTTTTTTTTACTTTTTTTTCTGACAGGGTCTTGCTGTGTTGCCTAGGCTAACCTTAAACTCAAGATCCTCAGCCGGGCGGTGGTGGCGCACGCCTTTAATCCCAGCACTTGGGAGGCAGAGGCAGGCGGATCTTTGTGAGTTCAAGGCCAGCCTGGTCTACAAAGTAAGTCCAGGACAGTCAAGGATATACAGAGAAACCTTGTCTCGAAAAACCAAAAAAAAAAAAAAAAATAAACTCAAGATCCTCAAGCCAGGTATGGTTGTGCACACCTTTATTTGCAGCATTTGGGAGGCAGAGGCAGGCGGATCTTGGCAAGTTGAAGTCCAGCCTGGTCTACACAGCAAGTTCCAGGCAGTCCAAGCTACATAGTGAGACCTTGCCTCAAACAAATGAACAAAAAACAAAACAGAAAACTCAAGATCCTCCTGCTGAGTGCTGGTATTATAGATGTGTGCCATTGTGTCTGGTTCTTTTTTTTTCTTTTTCTGGTTTTTCAAGACAGGATTCCTCTGTGTGTAGCCCTAGAAGTTGCTCTGTAGACCAGGTAGGCCTCAAACTCACAGAGATCCACCTGCCTCTGTCTCCAGAGTGCTGGGATTAAAGGCATGCACTGCCACCACCTGGCTGTGCCTGATTCTTGTGTGGTTCCATTCAATCCTGCTTTATGAGATAGTGTTTTATGTAGCCAAGGCTTGCTTCAAACCTGTACTATAGCCAAGAATGATCTTGAACTTCTGATCCTCCTGCCTCAGACAAAGTCTACCACACCCAATTTGTGAGGTACTAGAGATTAAGCCTAGGGATTTTATGCATGCTAGGTAAACACTCTTCCAACTGTGTTACACACCCACACTCCATTTTGTCATTTAAAACAGGTTTTTATTTTATTTTTATGAGTATGTGTGTAGTATATACATCTTGTGTGTGTAGTACCCACAGAGGCCAGAAGAGGGCATGGGATCCATTGGAGCTGGTGTCTAAAGGCAGTTGTAAACTGCCTGACATTGGGGCTAGGACTCAGGAACTTGGAAGAGTAGCAGCACTTTTTTTTTTAGGTTTTTCAAGACAAAGTTTCTCTGTGTATCCTTGACTGTCCTGCACTCACTTTGTATTTGTAGACCAGGTTGGCCTTGAACTCACAGAGATCCACCTGCCTCTGCCTCCCAAGTGCTGGGATTAAAGACATGCGCCACCACACCCAGCAATTACAGACAGCTGTGAAATGCCACTTGGGTGCTAGGATTTGAACCCAGGTCCTTTGGAAGAACAGTCAGTGCTCTTAACCACTGAGCCATCTCTCCAGCCCCAGAACCAGCACTCTTAACTGCTGAGCTGGCTACAGACTCTGTTTTGTTTTGATTTATGTGTGTATATATGTGTACTTGTATGTGTGGCAGCCAGAAGACAGCTTGCTGGACTCAGTTCTCTTCTCTACATTTGGGACTCAGGGATCTAACTCTGGTCATCATCAGGTTTGGTGGCAAGCAACTTTGCCCACTGTACCATCCTGCTGGCCTCTGATACAGGGTCTCATGTAGCCCATGGAGAACTCAACTTCATTATGTAGTAGAGGATGATCTTGAATTCCTGATCCTCCAACCTCTACCTCCCTCCCAAGTGCCAAGGTGATAAAAATAAACTCTGTGCTTGTTTTATGTGGTGCTGGGAATGGAACCAAGGGCTTCATGCATTAGCCAAGTCCTGTCCCAACTGATCTCTCAGTGCCCATCTGTGTTTTTATGTTGGCTATAGCTGTGTGTTTCCATGGCCCTGTGTGAAAGTGATGGTGGGATTCCAGACCTGTATTCATAGGTGAACAACATAGTCTGGCCATAGGTCTTCAGCTATGTCCCAGAAATGGAGAACCCATGAGTCCTCACACTCAGCACTACCTCAGAGTTCCCAGACCAAAGAAAAAGTGGCCACAAGGGCAGTCACCTAGGGACCAAGGGTGACCCTGCCTGCCAGGCTGGGCATAGGATTCTCTTGCAAAAACGGGGACCCCATCTTTCCAGGAGGGACCAGAGCACCCCTTTCTCTTTGCTTGGCAGCACCCACAGTTGAAATCCTTGCTTATCTACTGTGCTGGGTGTGTGCCTACTTTCCCAAGAGGCCCTCCCAGCTGCCAAGCAGCTCTGGGGCCCAGCATTGCCCAGCCCTACCTTCCGTGGCCCAGGATGTGGCTGGTGAAGCCCAGATGTTTAAGCCCTCCCTCCCCCACTGCCGCTGGCATCCTGGCAGGCAATGCCATGAGCTTGCTTCTCGCTCTCCAACACCTGCATGAGAAGAACACACGTGCTGCCAGCTGTAGCCAGGTGGGCAGCTGGCAAGGAGGAATGTGGGGGATTCCAGCTGTGATACCCCAGCTGTGCCCAGCCCACTAGTAGCACCCCCTCTTTCTCAATTTCTTCAGGGCCAGGTGTGCCCTCAGATCTGGGTTCTGGGAGACAGGAAGGCTGGGCTACTCTGCTTCCCTGTGAGAAACACCCCCCTCCTGCTGCCAGCTGTGAGGACTCAGAGCATGGTGATTCTGTATCTGTGTGTGTGGGGGTGTGTGTTATCAAAAATGGGGTACTTTGTGGGGTAAGATGAGTGCAAATATGTGTGAATATAGGGGCAAGAGCTTGGGTTCTGTGGATGTAGGTGGTCGTACTGAGTGTGTGAGCCCAAGGAAAAGTATGAATATCTGCACACAGGTGCTATGGTGTGAGTTTCGGTGTACAGACGGAAATATGGATGTTGTGTGTGAGTGAACGAAGGGATTGATTGGGGCCGTGAAGACGGGAGTGTGTGTGTGTGTGTGTGTGTGTGTGTGCATGTAAGGTTTTATGTGTGGGATGGAATGGACTGTGTATATATGTGAAACAGGGAGAGTGGAGGCATAGATGTTGAGGGGGTATGTATGAGGCTGTAGAATAGCTGTGTGTGTGAATATAGTATTAGTGTGTGAGTGAAAGGTGGGTGTTATGTGTGTTCATTTGAACACAAGAGTGTGTATGTGCAAATGAAAGGGTGTGTGAATGAAGGATTCATGTGTGGTGTGTATTATGGAGATTGGTTGTGATTGGTGTGTGTGTGTGTGCAAAGGGTTGATGTTGTCTAGTGTGTATGAAGGACTGACATTGTGCTGTGTGTCTGTGATGAGTTCATGTTATACAGTGTATGTGTGTACACGGTTGATACTGTCTAGCGTACATGCAGGATTGATGGTGTGTCATGTGTCCCTGAAAGGCTGGTGTGCATGTGTGTTTGTGTGAAGGGCTCATGTATGTGTTGGCAGGGTTGATATTGTACAGTATGTGTGTGTAAAGGGTTGATGTTGTCTCGTGTGTGTGTGCATGTGAATCGGGGTGTATATGTGCATGTGTATAGTGTGTGTTTTCAGGGTTGAAATTATGCAGTTGTGTGTGTAAAGGGTTATTGTCTGATGTGTATGTGTGTGTATGAGGGGTTAATGTTGTCTGAGGTTTGTGTGTGTGAGAGGCTGATGTCTGGTGTGTACATATGTGTGTGAGGGGTTGATGTGAGTACATGTTTGTGTAAGGGATTGTCTGGTGTGTATGTGTGTGTAAAGGGATGATGTTGTCTGGGGTGTATTGTGTAAGGGGTTGATGTCTGGGGTGTGTGAGTGAAGGTTGATGGTGTGCATATGTATTTGTGGACAGGGTTAATGTTGTTTAGTGAGTGTGAGGGTTAAGTGCTGTGTGTGAGTGGGTGTTGTTTAGTAAGTTTGGAAAGTATTAATGTTGTGTGGTGTGTGTAGGGTTCATGTTGTATTGTATCTGTGTGAAGGGTTGATATTATGTTGTATATGTGTGCAGGATTGTTGTCTGCTACAAGTGTGAAGGAGGAGATGACCCCCCCCACCAAAGGCCTTAATCTTCTGTCTCTTCTCCCAGCCATCCAGGTCCTGGATCTCCTCAGTACTGGCCCCTCCTGGGTCCATCTGTCTCTCAGAGAGCACAGCCACCCTTTTGGGGGCCATCCTGCTCTCCCAGTCTCTTCAGTCCCCTCTTCCTTCCAGCTTTCCCCCCAGTTCCCAGTTCTCTCTGTACCCCCTAGCCCCACATAGCACCTCATTTTCAGCCCCCTTCTTGTCTTGGAGCTCCTCCCCCTCCCCTGTGGCAGTCCTGAAACTTTAACCCGGTGTTAAAAGTTTCTGTTTACGAGAAGCCCTTGAATTTTTAAGGACATATCAATTCCCTCCCTCTGCTAGGGCCTTGCATCCTTGCCTCACAGGCAGCCACTGTGGGAGCAGGGGGAGGCCTGGATCATTGGATGGGATCCCAGGGGCCATGGCCCCAAGCAGGAGCGGCAGGCACACCACATCCCCAGGTGGCTTCAGGCAGAGAGACCCTGCTCCCTGATGCACAGGCACACATATCTATCTAGTTACACTGATGAATACAGGCTGATGTCTTCAGGGAAGCATACCCACCACAGATAGGCAGTCCTTTCCTTCCCTTGTACACACACACACACACACACACACACACACACACACACACAATTTTGTTTTTTTGAGATAGGGTCTCATGTAGCCCAGGCCGGCCTCCAACTTGCTGTGTAGACAAGAATGACCTTGAACTTCTGATCCTCCCACCTTTGTCTCCATTGAGATGACAAGTGTGTGCCACCATGACTGGTTTATGTCGTCCTGGGAGTTGAAGCCAGGGCTTCATGCATGCTAGAAAGCACTGTACCAACAGAACCACATCCCCATTCCTACACTGTTTTCACATAATAGACACAGAACCCCAAGCATGTCTTCCCTGGTACACACACACACACACACACACATATACACATCACCTATACACATTGACATGGGCTGATATACATGAAAACACACTGACCATACACATTACTATGGGCTGTGTAAGGTAGGATGACCTTGAGCTTGAACTCATGGATATATTCACACTTACATGGACTATCATACAGGCACATACCTGACAAAGGAAGACGCCCAATGCCTGGTGTGCACACACACACACTCACATCCAGACAGGCACGTTAGCATAGACTGACACACACAGCTATACACACACTGACATGGGCTTACATATACTTACTGGTGTGGGCTAATACACACAGACCCACATCCCTGACACAGATGCCCATCCTTGACCCACACTCTGGTCACAAACACAAGACCACACAGGTCTCGTCCCCTGGCTGGGACCTACAGGAGTGGGCAAAAACAGAGAGGGAAACAAGTGCATGGAAAGCCTTCCCACAGGCAGTCCCTGGGGACTTTTGGACACTCACCTGCTGGGTCACACACACACTGGGACATACAGGGAAAACATATTACAGAGCTCCAGTGTGGCTGCCCCGACATGTTTGATCAGCACTGATACACCCAGGTGGCCTGTGGCCTCACCCCCTGTCACAGCCACATTCCCATCAATGGCCTATGTTCCCTGTTCCGCTATGTTCCCAGTGCTTGGCATGGGGAGTGGAAGGCACCTTTGTTGACTCAGACACCTCCATGAGCACAGTCACACCCATGTCACTACTCAGAATACACTGAGCACAAAAAAGAACTACCCTTGCTCAGACCCACACCAGACATCCCAGGCACATCGCCTGCCGCCTTATCTCGGAGGTTTTGGGACAGGGGCACAGCATTCAGGGACATTTATCCATACACAACCTTGTGCCTGTTAGCCCCTACAAACCCACACACGCACACCTGGGCACCTATACCACCCCCATCAGACAATGCATTGCTGAGAATTGCCACAGCTTCTTGGCCCAGGAGACTGACAGGATGCTGGCTGTACCTGGCAGCAGGAAGGAGTTCTGCCTTGGCAGGAGCTGCCTGGGGACTAAGGGACAGCCTTCCTACCCAACCTGGGGTCACCCAAGGGTTCTGTGCCCTATTTCAGGGTTTCAGTACATAGCTACCCCCTCTCACCTCCTTCCTTCCCTCCCTTTCCCTGAAGGCTTTTCCTTTCTCTGTTGTTTGCTTGTTTTTTGAAACAGGGTCTCACTATACAGGCCAAGCCAGCCTCAAACTATGTAGCTCAGGCTGGCCTACAACTACAACTCAGTCATGATCTTCCTCTTGTAGCTTCTGAGTGCAGGGATTACAGACATATGCCAATGCACCCCACCTCATTCCCATCTGCAATGGAGATGGGGAGTCCTGGGCCTGCAGCAGGGGCTGGAGCTTCACCACAATGCAGATAATGTTCCTAAGTCCCAGGACATGTGCAAAGGTGTGGGAGGCATATGAAGGGTAAGGGTGTGTGTGTTTTGTTATCAGGGTTGTAGATCAGTGTGCCCTAGGCCTGGGGTATATCTGGGCAACATAATGTATGATGTGTGTACCCCTGTACAGTGATACTCTGTGTCCTTTGTATGGGGGTCCCCATGTGTCCTTCTCATCAGTGTCACCCCGTGCCTGGGTGGATTGCCACAGCTGCCTGCCAAGATATTTTGTCTTGGCTGTGTGTTGGTGTGTCACTGTGTGTCTACAGTGTGACAAGGTATGGTACCTGTGTCCCGTATTCTGCAGGGACATGTGTGTGTCACGTGTGTGTATGCATGTTTGTGTGTCTCCCAGCGTCTTCGGTCTGCATCGGGACATGTGACAGTAGGTGGTGTGTGACTCTTGGTTGTGTCTGTGCCCCGGTGTGCACCGCCGTCTGGTGTGACTCCATGAGGAACAGGCCCTGCGTTCCTCCGTGACATTCGTGCCAGTCCAAGCCCTGCTGCGTGTCAGCGTGTGTCGGCGCCCCGAACGCCGGCCAGCACGTGTCGGGGCGGCCGCGTCGGTGTGCGTCCCCGCGCGCACGCGTGTGTGTGTGTGTGTGTGTGTGTGTGTGTGTGTGTGTGTGTGTGTGCGTGTGTGCGTGTGTGCATGTGTGTGCGCGCCGGCCGCGCTCACCCGCCCCGCCCGCCCCTCCCCGCGCCCCTCCTCCCGCCCGCGCCGCCCGCCCGCTCCCTCTCCCCGGAGTGCGCCGCTTCCAAACTTTGTCTAAACTTTCACTTTCACAGCGCGGCGGCGGCGGCGGCGGCGGCGGTGGCGGGCGAAGGCGACCGGCCGAGCGGCGGCGGCATGGAGTAG
>CAJQZJ010033435.1:1681383-1693066 GCA_907164525.1 Lophiomys imhausi
TGTGTGTGTGTGTGTGTGTGTGTGTGTGTGTGTGTGTGTGTGTGTGTCTATGATCTGTATGTGAGTCTATCTGTAGGCTGGCTGGCTGCGTGGCACAAACACGCAGAGACGGTCTGTCTTCAGTACAAATCACATGCAAGTGTGTCAGCAGAAGAGCTCATGCTCGCCTGTCTAGCACAGTGTATGCAGGTGTTAAGAGCCAGTCTGACCTCCACAGCAGTGTGGTTCTGTACCTCCAAGTTGTCAGCTACCCTATGTTACGTCCCCACAGGAGGACCTTGTCTGCTATCTACATCTGAGCTGTGGCTACCTTCAGGGTGACAGTTTGTTGGTCTTTGTGGCTGGTGTTTGAGGTCTAGTGGGACAAAGCCCATATTCCAGCAGCTACCTTGTCCACCAGGCTGCTAGCTGCCCCCCAACCCAACCTTGCCAGACATCTGGGCTTGACCCCTCCCCTCCCCATGGGTCAAGTGAAGCATCCACCCTTGGAGAGAGAATGCCCCTCCCCACTGTGATATGCTGGTGGTGAGGTTATGGAGGGACTGGGATGGCCCCTAGATTTGGGGTGATGGCCTCGACTTGGCTCTGTGGCACTCCAGAAGGGAATACAGGCTCCAATCTGTGCGAGTTACATCTTGCACATGCCAGGCTGCCTGGGAGGGGAATGGGCACAATCTCACCAGTCTGCCAGCCCTGCATGGTGGGCAGGGAAACCCCTTTGCTTAGGGTCCTTGGCAGCCTTCGGTCACCAAGGTCTGGCTGTCCCTGCCTTTCAGCCACATCTCTTTCACAAACCTTTCTACTGCCATAGTTTGCCTCCCATCTTTGCTTTCCAACAACCTCTTTCACTGGCTGGCCTTTTTTTGTATGTTTCTCTATCTCTGCTTTGTTTCTTGTCATCTCTGTCCTGTATTTCTAGCTGTGTCTCTGTCCCTCTCTCTGGTTTGGCTCTGGCCTCCCTCATTTCACTCTCAGTCTCTCTCTCTCTCTGCCCCCCTTTTCTTTCTTTCTTTCTTTTTTTTTTTTTCAAACCAGAATTGGCTTCAATTTTAAAGTCAATAAATGATTGAGCAGAACCAAGCTTGGAGCAGCAGGGCTTGGGGGTGGGGGAGGTGAGTAAGGGGAAGGGCAGTGGGGAGGATCCCCTTCTAGAAAAGAAAAACTGTTACAGCGGTGGGTGGGGCAGTCACTGGAGCTGCTGAAGCCCTTTACAGCCACTGGCCTGAGTCTCATCAGGTGGACATCAGGAATAGGGTGGACTTAGTGGGCCGCTCAACAAGCAGAGACACACACATGTACTATCATTGCCAAGGGAAGATCATACACATTGCATTCGCTTTGACATCCAGACATCCAACTCTTGACATACACCTCAACACACATGTTCCCCTAGAGATGGGATATGTGTATATCTATGTAAGTTCAGACATGAAAATCTCCCTGTAACTTAACCATCAAGGCCAAACCGTGTGCCTGTGTCCATAACCACCAACACTTACACGTATCGCCCTCAAGACAGGCCGTGTGTGGATGGATATGTCACAGAAACGGTAGTAACTCCTGGAGTCATGGTGCCCTCGGCAAAACTCGGCCAGAGCAAGTGCAGATGTGAACACAAAGCTGAGGACAGAGGGCAATGGGCATATGTCTTTACATGGAGACGTATAATGCCATTGGTTTTCAAGTTGTGATTGACACTTTCTCTATCTAGTATCTGTACAGATACACCCATGTCTTCCCACTCCTGGCCACAAAAGCATATATGCTAATATGTAGACAATTCGAAGATACACATGGATGTACATGGACAGGGTGACCCTCAGACAGGCACCTGTGGCGGTCTTCTCCATCGTGGTCACAGACCTTTGATCTTGCACAACCATATACACACTTGAAGGTGAGCCAGACCTGCCTGCCGTTATGTCTCTTCCCCACCTCTGGCTTTTCCTGGCTCACTACGGCCATTCTTCCGTCCCTGTAAACTATTGTAAAGTATGGACTACTCTTTGTTCTTGAACCAGCTGGTGCTCCTGTTTTATTATTTTCATTTGTTTCTTGAGACTGGGGTCTTGCCATGTAGCCCAGACTGGCCTTGAACTTGCAGTGGTCATCCTGCCTCTGCTGGGACTACAGGGGTGAGCCACCATGCCCTACTTGGTAGTCTTGCTCTTCTGTTTGCTTGATTGTTTGAGGCAGGATGTCATGCAGCCCAGGCTGGCCTTGAAGTAGCTCTGTAGTTGAGGATGACCTTAAACCCTTGATCTTCTTGTCTCCACCCCTCCAGAGCTAGGACTACAGGGGTGAGCCACCGTGCCTGACTGCTGGCTTTTCTCTCAAGGTGACTCTGGCTCTGCACACACCTCCCACCCTTAACATAAGAATGAAACAGGCAGCAGGGCGGTGGTGGCGCACGCCTTTAATCCCAGCACTTGGGAGGCAGAGGCAGGCGGATCTTTGTGAGTTCGAGGCCACCCTGGTCTACAAAGCGAGTCCAGGACAGCCAGAGATATTCAGAGAAACCCTGTCTCGAAAAAAACCAAAAAAAAAAAAAAAGAATGAAACAGGCACAAGTTGTGCTACTTTTGGGACCACAGTGGGTTCCTGGGAGACGTTCTAATGGTGTGCCTGGCTGAGCTCAGAGCCGTGGCTCTGTTGGGTTAATACATCCCCAGAAGGAGCCTGGGTTCTTGACCTAGACTTGAATGTTTTATGTAGTTTTCAGGGTTGCCAGATTGAGGGTTTGGGAGCAGAGGTCCGAGGTCAAGGACTAGTTAGCAGTGGGTTTAAGTTTCTTCTCTGTATCCCTTAGTCCTGGGACTTACGGTACAGGGTTTTCCTAGTCAACAAAGTACATGGATAAATTTTGACCCTGTGATTCAAGTCACTGCCATGCTGGCCACATGACACGGGCTTGAGAAGTGTCCCTGTTATCATACTGGCGGTCATCATCTGGGGTGATCATGAAGGCAAGAAGACAGAGAGGAGCCCTTTGCCACTGTGGCAATCCCAAAGTACTGCCTGGAAGAGGAAGCGAGAATTTGGAAGGATAGGGCTCAGCCCTTTTCCTCTTACTGGGGCCCTGTAGGCTAAGCAGAGGGTGACAGACAGTAGGGTCAGGTGACTGGCATGAGATGAGGAAATGACCTTCCCTCTCCAGTGGGGACCAGGTGTCTCTCTTGGTAAAGAGTGTGTATCCCAAGCACATCACACGTGGGTCTGTGTGGAAGTGGGACAAAGCATGGAGACTTGGCTCATCCTGTTAGTGACTTAGAGATGTACTCATGGCTCCAAGCCACATGAGTCTGCAGTGACTGTGATGGGGATCCGATCCGCCATAGGGCAGGACCTCATGTAAACATTTGATTGAATCAAACAGGCTTTGTGGGTGGATGTGATGACTCTGGGCAAAATCCTGCGGGGAACCTGGTAGCACTGCAGACCATGTCTTGAACTACTTGGATTCTCTGTACTCCAGGAACGGGGCTGGAATTTGGGGTCTTGCAGCATTCTTCCTCCAGTTGCATAAAGGCAGGCAGAGACCCCCACTTACTTTCTCCAACTTGGTCCTGGAGATGCAGTCCCCCCACCCCTGTAAGCTGGATCAAACAAGAGGGAGGTCTCTACTCTCAGCTTCTGAAACCCTGGGTGTGGTGTCATGAGGATGAAGGGATGGGTATGATAGGCTGCCAGGGTTCTTAAGATTCCTGTGCCGGGCGTCATGGCACAATCCTTTAATCCCATGCCTTGGGAGGCAGAGGCAGGCAGATCTCTGTGAGTTCCAGGCCAGCCTAGTTTACAAAATGAGTTCGGGGCAGCCAGGGCTGTTACACAGAGAAACCGTGTCTCAAAAAAAAAAAAGAAAAAGAAAAAGAAAAAGATTCCTGTATCTTGATCAGCAAGCTGGGATACTGAGTGGTCTTACAGCCACCATGTCCTCGTGGTCCCCTGTAGGACCATTGTGGGCTCCTTTCAGTTTCCTTTTGAGGGTCTGCTGATGGATGCTGCTTGCATTTGACCTTAAGGAATGTCACACATTCTCATGTATTTGGTGACAGTATGGTTGGAGTGGGTGTGCATAACTGTGCAGGTTCGTGTCTCTGTGGCATGTCTTTGTCCGGGCCTTAGGCACCACTGTACCTGTCACTATTATCATCTTTGTGGCTGTGCTTCATAGTAGAGTGACTGTGTCACAGTGACACGTAGGTCCCTCCTCTAACAATGAATTAGCCTTCATTTTTCTGGAAGCATAGCCGTCACTGCTAAGTGTGTATCCGTAGCTCACACATGTGTCAGCCTGCACTCACATATGTGCCAGTGTGTGTCTCTGTGTGCCAGCCCCCCCCCCACGTTGTTGTACATCCTGGGCTTATCCCTGTGACTATTGTGTCTTACCACATGGCCCTTCTCTCATGCATTCCTTGGCTTCTAGACATCATGCATGATGCCCATGATATCCCCCGGCTGAGCAGCTGGAAGCAGGCTGGCCTCTTGTCCCTTCCCATGAGGTTGTGTGGCTATGGTGGCCCTGCTGTGGGCTGTGCTGTCCTCTGCTTGTCATGGACAGAAGCTTATTGTGCAGGCAAGGTGCGGGTGTGTCGGGGCCGCCCATAGACCTCTCTCTGTCTGCTCAGTGCACATTGATTTTGGCTTCTGCCTGTGGCTGCCCTGGCCTGGCCAGCTGGGTGTTCGGCCGTCTCTGTGGGCCTGAGGCCACTGTCCCTATAGTTCTCTGCATCCCCTTTGCCAGGCTTGTCCTGGGGGTCTATACCCCAGAGCCACTTGATATCCCAAGGAAGCACTGAGGGTTCAGATTTGGAAACTGAGGTCCCCTTTCCTTCCCCCTTTCTCTAGCTCTTTTCTCTCTCCCTCCTCCTTTCCTCCCCCTCCTGCTCCCTCTCTCCCTCTCTCTCCTGCCAAACGCGTCTTGGCTCTCTCTGAATATCTCTCCTCCTCGATTTTTGGCTCCAACTCTGGGCTCACTCACTAAAGGAAGAAGGGCTAGCTCCCCACCCCCACCTCTTCCTCAACACCTCCCCCTCCTCAGGAGCCCCTCTGAGGGTGGGAGCAGCCTCTAGCAGGGGCCTGGGCCCCAAAGTAGGCTTGGCCAAGGGGGGCCCAGGCCCAGAGGGTAAAGGGATGAGGGGGATTGGGCCTGGCAGCCTGAGGGGACAGTGGGCAGAGTGACTATGATGCCAGGCTGAGCAGGCGGGTAGGGAGGGGTCGGGGGCACAGAGCTGGGGTGTCTGGCTTCTGGTGGGGCTGGCAGGCCTCTGTGAGGCGCAGCTGTGCCCAGAACTCAGAGTTGCGTTTGCCACCACTACCGATGTGGATGCGCCAGCCAGAGAGGGGAGGTGGGTACCGGGCACTGCGGCTCTACGCAGCCAATCAGAAGCTGGGTTGCACTAGGGAGCTCTCTGCCCACCAAACCCCACCCTGAAGGGAGCTGAGGGTGGTGGCCAGCAATGGGCAGGGGTCAGCGTCCACCTCCATTGCTAGGACCCAGCTCTCTCTGCTGAAGTGAATGCCAACATTTCTAGCACAAGGTCGGACCAGAGTGGGGTCTCTCTGTGCCCTCCTGAATCTGTAAGCCACGCTGGCAGAAGGGATGATTCTGAGGTACGTTCAACACCACCACCACCACCACCACCCCACCCCTCGTGTTTCAAGAGGCGACTTTTAGTCTGAAGCTCAGGGGAGAAGGGCACAAATCGCCCAGGTGGGTCCAGGGAAATACCAGCTTCGATGCAGTCATCTGGCGGGGGAGTTTATTCTGGGTCCATTTCATACAAAGTCATACACTCACTGCTGGCAACCCAAACCTCCATCCATCAGGCATAAACATGTGTGCACATGCACACACAGATGTACGTGTGCATACAAAGAGACTCCCCCCCCAGACACCTACAGATACCCCAGCATATCAATGCGCATGACAGGCAGGGAGCCATGTGTGGGTGGGGATGCACGGGGACTCGCACATGCTGTGAAGCACAGTCCAGACTACCACCCAACACACAGGAACACATGGAACCCACAAACACATGCACACAGTGACACTGCACACACAAGCACCCCCCACACACACCAGACTGCAGAAACACGCCTGCACACATACATGCAAGAGCACACTCTTGGACACATAGGCATGGATATATCCTTCAGCCTGGTACTTCCAGAGTTATTTTTACTGCACAGGAAATATCTGGAAACATATTTCGTTGGCACACAAAGGGGCGCCACAGGCAATGAGTGGGTAGAAGCCAAGGATACTGCATAGGTCACCCCTCTACCAAGAACAGTCCAGCCCCAAATATCAGTGGTCTTAAGGTCTGAAACACTACTTTGCAAACACATCCAATAGCAAACATGTAGGTATGGCTAACGCCTGACGTTCATAGTACACCTGTACACAGAACATGCAATACGTAGACAATAGACTAACTAGCACAGGGTCACACACGGGCCTGGACATTGTCCTATGTTCAGCCTCACACATGTGAACCCAGGCAGATCGATACCCAGATATTATTCTCTTGCACTTGGCCACAGCTGGCCAGGTTAGAAATAGAGTACCCCCAAATGAGAGAACCCTTCCTGGAGTACTCTCCAGTACTGGCTGGCTGAATCACATAACCGAGTCAACCGTGACTGGTCCCCATAGGATTTGGAGCCCTGGCTCTCTGGCTTGGCCTGCGGGACATGTCCATTAGTTTCCAGGGTTTTGCTAGTTTTCTGGACCCAGGAGCTGAGGTTCTGGCTCTCACTGCCCTGTAGCCACAGAGGGGAAGTGGGACAAAGATAAAACTCTGAGACGGGTCTCTGTGGGCCTCTCATCCTTTGGCCTTTGTTCCTTTGTAGTTTTGGGCCCTGAACCCAGGCCTCATGAATGCTGCTGCTGAGCACAATCCTTTAGCTTTTTTGGTTCTTCACTTCTGACTCTGGCAGAACAGTGGTGAGAGGAAACCTTTGGTAGAGCAATATCAAAGTGAATGTTTGTCCTGAAAATCATAGCCAACAGTTAACGTGTACAGAGGGCTTACCATGTTGGCTGCTAGGCTAGACACCTCTGAGAGTATCCCCTTGTTTTCTTCTGCACGAGACTGTAGAGCCAGCTTTCCAGATTGAAATCCTGGCTCTTCGAGGCTAGGTTCTTTTTTTTTAAATTTTTTAAATTTATTTATTTATTTATTTTTTTGGTTTTTCGAGACAGGGTTTCTCTGAATATCTCTAGCTGTCCTGGACTCGCTTTGTAGACCAGGCTGGCCTCGAACTCACAAAGATCTGCCTGCCTCTGCCTCCCAAGTGCTGGGATTAAAGGCGTGTGCCACCACCGCCCGGCTGAGGCTAGGTTCTTACTAGCTATGTGACCCTAAACAGATCATTCAGCCTTTCTGGGTTTTACTTAGAAAAGCAGGGCTGTGGCCAGTGTGGGGGTGAACTCCATCTTGTAAAAATATTTTTATTTTATGTGTATGAGTTTTTTTTTTTTTGGTCTGCATATATGCTTGTGTACCTGGTACCCAAAGAGGTCAGAGGACAGAAGGTATTGCATTCCCTGGCACTGGAATTAAGAATGGTTGCAAGCCACCATGTGTATGTGCTGGGAACTAAACCTCGGTCTTCTACAAGAGTAATCATTAAGCCAACTCTCCAGTGAACCCCTTTAATTCTAGTCCTTGGGAGGCTGAGGTAGAGGGATCAAGAGTTCCAGACCAGCTTGATTTAAATAGCCCAGCTCTGTCTCAAAAATTTAAAAATAATTTTTTGTTTTTTGTTTTTTGAGCATGGTGGCTTGCCTTTAATTCCAGCGCTTCAGATGCAAAGACAAGAAGGTTTCTAGAATTCGAGGCCAGCCTGGTCTATGTGGAGAGTTCCAGGCCAGTCAAGGTTACATAGTGAGATCTTGTCTCAAAAAAAAAAAAAACCCAACAACAATAACAATAATAACAACAACAAAAATAAGATTGAAAAAGAAAGAAAAGAGAAAGTGGAACTGTAGGTCTGAACTTGTTTGCAGAAAATTTCCTAAAAATTGTACAGGAATATGGACACACATGCACTTGACTTTATGTAGGACAAAGCAAGACTTGGAGAAGTGTTCTGTAGCGTCAGGGTCAAGGGCAGGAGGCTACGTTGTCTCTGTAGAGTTCCTGATCACCTCTCCCTTGATTCCAGCAGATGAGGCAGTGCTGTAGCCATTCCTTGGCCTTTCTCTAATTCCTGCAGTCACAGCATGATTTGAAGTGCGGCTAGGCCTCAGTCCCAGTTGTACCTTCCTTGTTATTCTGACCTTTAAGAGCCTCTGCTTAATGCTCTTAATAAGAGTGTCCTTCCATGCTTATATTCCCACTAGTCAGACCTGCCCTCAACATAGCAGGCCCACTGCCCTCTCCCACACCTTGCTGGGCACCCAGCCGGAGCCTGCGTGCTAGGGGTACTGCCGGGGGGCCTGTGCATTCCTTTGACAAACATTTACCAGGCACCTCCTGGGTGCCAGGCCCTGTTCTAGGCCCTGGGGGCTCTGCATGGTGCAAAACCAGCAAAGGTGCCAGCCCCAGTGGGAAGGCAGACAGTGAGCCCGATAAACAAGGGTGTGTCCTGTCCTTGGGACTGTGCTAAGGTGCGGTGGGAAAGAGCTCAGCGGGGCCCTCAGTGTAGGCAGCTGAAGGATTAGCAGAGTGGACCTGGGTACCCATTTCCACTATCCTTGGCCATCCTTTCTTTCTTGGATAGGAAGCCTGGAGGTCAAGGGTGTGGGGGTCAGCATGGTCTTCTCAACTGTCTGCCAGAACCCAAGACTGATGGTTTGTCCAGCCATTGCCATCTTTTCTGCATCTGTGTGACACAGCATATGGTGTCCACCTAAGACCACGGGACAGAATGGCTGCGTCCTCTCCTGTACACAGTCTGGGCTTGGATAGGAACTAAATTCTCTACCATGGCACTCTGAGCCAGGGGGTGGGGTGGGGGCAACTGGTGGCCTAGAGTAGCACTTCCACCTGGAGCCCTAGATTTAGCTCCTGGGGGTGGGCCTGGTTTATTTTTACCTCAGCCTGTCACCCTGGCAGCACCAGGCTACACCATCTTTGCAGAATCTTGGGGTCCTGCCGTACTTTTCGGGGGACCCAGCTTTGCATTCTGGGCCTCTAACTGTCACTGGGCCACTGGACCCCTTGTATCCCTAAAATTCCCGAATCAAGGGCTTTAAGCAGGGACGTAGGACAGTATCAACTCTACAGGCTGGCAGCCACCATACCCAGCCTGGTGGCATTTGGTTTGGCCCCCTGCCTGCCCCCACCCCCACCCTGTGCCTGGGCAGAGCCGAGCGGCTGCTAGTGCCAGTCTCCATTTCGGAGTTTACGGGGGGGGGGCATGCTGGGCACTTCCAGTCCCCCGCTTGTCCCTTGAAGCCTGGGGCCTGTCCCCCGCCATGCCTACTCCTTGGAAAGCCCTGCTTTGCCCGCTGCCCCTTTGCAGCCTGGAGCTTGGCGATGTTGTCTGCCTGGCTTCCATCTTTCCCCTTTTCTTTCTCTCCATCCTTCTCTGCCTGCTATGGCTCACCATTCCTGGCATCATCTCCCTTCCCCCTCCTGTAGGCGCCAACTTCACTTCCAACCCCGCCATTGTTGGCTCTCTCAGCCTTCTTTGCCGCCTAGGTCTGGGACCAAAAATGGGGTTTTTGGAGGTATGGGGACATGGGCATCAGGGGCTTGCTGGGTACTTATGTGCATGTCTGGAATGGGCATATTCTTTAAGCCAGTTGGCTTATCTGCCTCTTCATTTAGCCTCAAGGTGAGCAGAGCAAGGCTTCAGCAAAAGCAGGGATTCTTTCATTTCTGAAAGCTCCCTGGGCCTTGTACTAGCCCCTGGACATCCAGAAGACCAGAGTGGCTGTTATCTGCATACCAGGTGTCAGCAGGCAAAAGGGAGTCTTCCTGGATGGTGTGCCTACACCCTTCCCCTCAAGTTCCTACTGGAACTGCTGGGTTCCTGCTGCCCCTTTCCAGAGCTGGGATGGGGCTGACCAAGCCTGTGCCCCCAGAGGGACAAGGTACTTTGGAGGAACCGGTTTACTGCCCCCCTCCCCCAAGCCCGCTGCCCGAGTCTCTCTGCACTAAACAAAGTTTGCTAAGTAACTTCAAATGTTATTTGAGGACGGCCTGGCCTCAGCCCAAGGCGGCCCTGTGGAAACTTGTTTTTCGCTGCCGAGGCTGCAAGTATCAAAGACACACTTTCGGATGAGGGGGGTGTGCTTTCATGCCTCTCCCCCTCTGTAGCAGGGGCTGGCTTTGAGCGGACACTCAGAGCAGACACACTCAGGACACACATATCTTCCCGGGGCATGCACACCAGAGACAGCAACAAGCCAGCCATAACATGTAGCACATACACTGATAAAGGAGGTCTGAAACATGTGTTCTTTGTATGTGACACGGGGCAGTGGCCCCTAGCCCATGTCCCCTGAGTTTTTCCAGCCGGGATGCTTTGTCCCTTTGTGGTTGTCACACAGTTTAGATGCTCAGAGTAAGTTTTTTTATTTTGGGTGTCTGGCCATACTTGGGTAAGTCTCCCTAGCCTCAGTTTCCCTACTCATAGAGGAAAGCTGGGTAGTGGGAGAAGCTGAATTCTGGACTGATCAGAATTCCTGGGTTGTAGTCTTGACCTGTCTGTTTTTCAGCTGAGTTTGGGGTTCCTGGAGCCGCATAAAGGGTTGAGTCCCTGAGCTGAGCTCTGAGCATGGGGCCTGTTTTATGAGTGCCGCTCATAGGAGGTGACTGGCATTAATGTCCTCCTGACGCTGTGACTATAACATGGTGTGTACTGATCCCATCCCAAATGGAGGCCCTAACCCCACACAAGCCCATCTCTTCCAAGTCCCCAAGTTCCCTGGGCTAACCTGTGTTAACCTTGCTGCCTTGCTTTCCTCTAACCTTCCTTTTTCTCTGGCTTACCCCCCCCACCCCAGTGCTGGAGGATTTAATCCAGGGCCTTGAGCAGGTTGGGCAAGTGCCCCACCACTGAGCTGCACCAAGCTCAACTTATTTTGTTCCTTCCTGTCCCAGTCTGTCTCCTCTTTCCTCAAATCCTTTTTCTTTCTTCTCCAGGTCTCCATGCCTTCTGCTAGGAGGTCAGGAAAGGAGAGAAATGGTTACAGGGCATCTATCTCTCACTCAAGCCAGCCAGGCCTCTGGCCCTCCATTCCCTGAGGTCTTCAGTCACTCTCCTGGGGGGTGGGAGTCACCCAAATGCCAGCAAGGACTGAGCTGTTGAACTGACACAGTGGGGAGGCTTTATCACGTGGTATTCTGTTTTGTCAACCATGAGGGTTACAAACTGGTGGACCCCTTAGAATGTAACAAAAAAGCCACGGGTTGAGGGGACAATGGGATGCCACCCACTCCACCATGAGGGCTTACCACCCCCACTGTCAAGTATATTCTTATTGAGGTGGGTTTGTAGGGTCCCCCCAGTCCCATCCCCACACACTGCTTGTCTCCACTCCCAGTCAATGCCCGCAACACCCGCCACCCGCAGTCTGTCGAGCGGTGACAGCCTGTCACAGGCACTGCCGCACACCGGCACAATCTGTCGTCCACGCACAGTCTCACACACAACCTGTCACACACACACACACACACACACACACGCACGCACACACGCGCGCACGCACACACACACACAC